>LR738713.1:738692280-738796093 GCA_902687465.1 Secale cereale
GGCGGGGGGGGGGGGGGGGGGGGGCCTAACCGACCTCCTTCCTCCACCGTGAAACGGCAGAGAGAGGAGGGGCGAGGGGAGAGGAGATCTCTACGATGACGAGGAGCGATCAGTCGCCGCCGCCGCCGAGAGGATGAAAAACCCTAACGAGAGGGGATATCTTTTTGTTATCACCGATTGCACGTCCTCGGTGACGCCCAGCGTCGGCTGTCTCCCTGCTCTTCCACTTGCGTTTTTTTTTGAGACATACAAAAATTGGGCTGTGGAATCACAAAGGCACGCAGCCCGCCTAGTAGCTAGCAGGCCAAAGTGTGAGGCCCGTGTTTGGAATAAAAGTGCAATGGAAGCTTCTCAAATTCTTCTGACAAGGGAACTTGTGGAGAAGGAAGCTACTGACTGATAAGCTGGTGACAGGGCGCTCTTGAAAGCGAGCGAGCGAGCAAAGCCTTCCTGGAGCTTCCCCCTTCCCTCGCCCGAGAATTGCAGATGGAACCAATCCTTTCAGTTGGAGGGAAAGGATGTTTTGAAGATGTTCCTTTTCATTCAATAGCAGGGGCGGACCCAGGGAAAAAATGAGAGGGGGCAAAATGTATTGGCATATTCACGAATTAGCAAGGCAAGTATTGGTATAAACTAAAAATTTGGGCACGATCACCTCATTCTTCACAAGGTATCAAGTTCATTGTGAAGTGAAAGAAAACTGAAAATTTGAGACAATGATTTGCATCAATATGAATATCACATTTGATGTATGTGTGTGTTTGCACCAACATGAATATCACATTTGATGTGCGTGCGTGCAAAGACGAATGATTGTTAGAATTTCTTATAATAGTTGATTCGAATAAATTGGAGCCTATGAGTCTGAACTAGCCAATATTGCCCTTAAGTCGAAAATTGCATAATAAAATTTGGGTTTGCTATTTCACATCTAGATGTGAGATATAATATCTCACATCTGAGTTAGACGTGAGATGATGTGACATAGACAGACCCAATAAAATTTGTATGTGACAAAAAAAATGATTGAACAGTTGAACTGACCTAATTATCCAAAGCGATGGGCTATACACATATTTTGATGTTTTATAGGGCTCATCTAGATTTCAAAAGGAGAAAGGCATGGGCAAACCAATGAATTACAAATCTGATAGCGCACATGCAAGGCCTAGATTGAAATCACAAACTGTTTTTATAAGATTGAAATTGCAAACTAACAAAAAAATCGCAAGGAGAAAAACCTAGATGTGTTATACGGCTCACCTTGATGTCAATTAGAGGGAAATTACAGTATCGGGGTTTCGTGATGGGGTTGTGCGACGGTGACGTCGTGTATGTTCAGACCCATATTTCTGCAAGCCAGCAGTTGCCGCCAGAGTTGGAGCGAGCCGGCAGCTGCGAGCGGCAAGGTCAGGGCTTCCGCCGTCTTGTGTGGGTGCGTGTGTGCACGAGGAAATCTGAGCGAGCCGCTGGCCAAGCCCTATTTTTTCTGCAGGCTTGCAGGCTAGACACTGCAACACCCTATTTCTTTCTAGGCTATTTCTTTACTTTCTTCACACTTTAGAGTAAATGGGTTTTTGAAAATACGCAAGGAATCGGGCTGACTGGGGGCTGAGTACTCATCCTAGTGGGGGCACACAAGTATAGGCAGCAAAGCGGTATAAGCGAATGGAAAAAACGAGTGGGGGCAGCTGCCCCCACAGGCTCCAACGTAGGTCCGCCCCTGTTCAATAGCAAGTGTGATGAGCATAAAGTCGGTGGAATTCCAGGGCTGGACCAAGGATGAGATGTAAACAACTCTAAATTAGCAAAATTATTACAAGCCAGCCTTCTGCTTTGCAAGAAATCTCTATCCGGAAAAAGAACCTCATCAGCAAAGAGGAGAAGACAAGAAACGGAGAAGAAAGCAAGGCTGGCAAGGACTACTGCATGAGCTACGACTGGCATCTAAACCACATTTTCTTTTAACGTCCAAAATCCAAAGTCGCCAGTCTAGTGACCAAATGATCAGATATTTCACGAATCATGACCACGGCCACCCTTCCTCCGTTTGTGCAATGAGAGGCCCTCCTCACTGCTTCTTGATCGACTCCTCCGTGCATGCGACCTCAAATCCCTAATGCCATCGTCATCACTATCGCTGTTCTTCCTGGTTTCACCGTGATGCTTCTTCCTCTTCCTACTGCCCTTGTCGTCCTTCCCTCTTGACCTAGCAGACCTACTGCTGGACCTTTGATGACGATCATCCTCATCTGGAGGAGCATTATCGTTCCTTCCACCTTTACCAACTCCACTGCTTGACCTCAGGAATTGAGTTTCTGCGTCTGAATCAACGTCACTATTTGTTGCTAACCATCTATCATCAGGGTCGTCACGATGAGCACTGTGCTTCCCAGATTTGCCCCTTCCACTACCTTTCTCACCATAAGAGTCATCTTCTTCTACGTAATGTCTCGAGCTACTTTTGGCAATGTGCGCTTTCCTCGATGATTTGTCCACGGCGGAGTTGCCCCTTTCAAGATTGGGATCATCCGAGGATTGCCACCGGCTCCTTTTGTGATTACTGTACCTGTTGGTGGATTTGCTGCCTGAAGGACTTCTGCTCGTGCCTGCATCAGCAAATTCTGAAGGCCAATCAGAACATCCAGACTCCAGACTTTCATGCCGTTCAGATCTGTGCTTCCTGGACTTGATTTTGCCATTGTATCCACGTGCTCCATCGCCATGGCAATCTCTACGTTTCTCTTCATGCTTATGTGCTTGGGACACTCTTTCATTTTCCATGGGTGAACAGTATCTGCCAGTATCATCTTCAATCTCTTGGCCTCGTTGGTCATTTGCTGCAGATGGTTCTCTTCTATGTCGAGTATGCCCATATTTCATCATATGGTTGCTCTGCTCTTCCCTCGAATGTGAAAAAACTCTTGATGGGTGCCGTTTATGTGCATCTCCATCCCCATGTCTACTTGAAACATACCTACAGAATCCTCTCATTTTAGACTTCAGAATAATAGAAACTGTACAGATTAAATGACTAAAATAATTGAACATGTACCTGTCATCAGAACTTCTCAGTCTCTTCCTATCTGAACTGTGTAACCGTTCAAAATCTGGGGTATCACTCGCCTTGTCAAAAACAGCATCATCTGAGGGACCAAACAGAGCAGCCATCTTCCGAGTCCAGTATTTAGGTGGAGGATTGTCCCAATCAGCCCACTCATAATCTCCACCAGGGTTACGAAAGCAATGAATGAAATTACAAGCAACTCCATGTGAACATGTCTGTTAAACAAGAGAGATGAAACAGAGCACATAGATGGTATTAATCATTTAGCCATTTTCAAACTAAAATACTGCTCACAAATATGAATGATGTTAATATGCTTCGTACATGTCAAATAAAACAAAGAATTCAGGTGACAGAGTTTACTCGCAATTTTTTTTAAATAAAATCAGGTGAGTGTAAACTTAAGATTACCTTGAATCTTGTCCTCATGTACTCACCACAGATCGCTGACTTCCATTTCGTCACAGCAACAAACTCACATGTTATCTGAAGAGCAGGAATTTTTTTTCAAGGTAAGCTTATGCAAGAGTAGCATATGGAGACATATTTCTTATTCAAAAATCAGGAATGGCATCTAAGCTGAAGGATGCTCTGAAATGTAAGAAAGCACTCACAAGAACACTCTAGCAATTCTGCTCAAATAACTCACAGTACTTGAGGAATAAAATTAAGTAATCACCTGCTTCCCAGCAAAATATCGACCATTCATGCTGTTGTAGGCAAGAAGAGCTGAATCCAAGGCTTTATAATGCACATAGACATTTCCTCGAAGATGGAATGATCCATTTCTACATACCTGAGATAATATCTAGAATTATTTCTATGGAAAAAATGTTATGCAGAAGCCAAATTTCAGCAGAACAGATAACATGAGACGACTAGAAAAGTAAAGAGAATCTTGAACTAGTTAATTGTTCAGCTTAGATTAAATGCTTAGGCCAAGTCATATAACCTGAGAAAACTCGTGCTGCATACGAGGGCCAACTCTGACAAGGATTTAGAAAATCACCATGTCATCCAGTTTAAACTTAGAATTCATATTTAAATACCAATTTCTGCTTCTTAGTGTTGCGCGCAATGGAACCACTGATGAATGGTGATAACATTTTTGGTAACCAACCACCCAGTTATTTTTCAATTAACAGAAATCCAGCACAGACCTAGGTCCGAGGTTCCTTTTCCTTTCTGTATTTAGTTTTTACAATATTGTTGCGATAATACTACATACACGGAGGGAAACAACGGACTCTTACGGACCCCTCCTGCGTGCCCTCCACTAATTGGCACCCCCTGATTTTCAGTGGTGGGCCTGCCTCATTAAACCAAATATCAGCCAATCACTGCTAATCGCTCCGTTAAACCCCCGTAAACAGCCCGTAAGTCTAGCATCTCTCATATTGTTGTGTAGTCCATGAGACCATTAGGTGGGTGGCATATTGAAATGGAGGCGAGGTTAAAATGCTTATGCAAGTCCACATTTGAAAAGTCCCTAGGGTATAGCATGTGTAACAAAGTGAAGTCGCTATGAACAACTACAGTGAACAAGCTAGATACCTACAGAACAACACAATACCTTGAGTAAATTATTACAGAGCCAGACTGATATACTATTGTATGAATCAGCCATAATCAACCATATCTATATCTATATTTGTAAGAGTAGAAGAGGCAATGCTTGTTGTGCTTGTTGTGCTGATAATACTATTGTATGAACAGAGTACATGTGAATATTAGAGCGAAGGTGAAGGCGTTTGAGATATGGGACCAACATGAATTAAGGTGAAACAGTTTGTCCTGATTGACTCACAGTGGTGTTGGTTACTTTCAGTCCAAACCATGCATATATCATATTAATAGCTGGCAGAATTAGTCTCCTAATCACCAATACTAATAATCTCTTAATTCCATGCTTACAGCTCATGATTTAACCATGCATGCTTATGGCTCACAACTTAACATATGTTTAATCTCCGGGGTTTTTTTTCATTTGATTGGTTTACTGGAGAAGAAATAAATTTAATGATGCGTACACTTAGGTCTTATAAATATGGATTTCCACAATGTTACTACACTTCACAAGTTCACATGGAATGTATATTATGGGAACCATGCATTGCACGTGCATGATTGATAGTTGTAGCAAACACATCACGGTAATACAAACATTATTGAAATAGGCCACTAACCCCATTAAGTAAGAACAAATTATCATCCTTGGAGACCAATAACCAACTAACCTAACCCTACAAAGTTAGTGATAAAGTACTATCCTTGCGCGCAACAGACAAAGAGATGCTGCCAGAGGGAAAATCAAGTACTCTCGGTAGGGTAGGAAGAAGAAATAACCGGTAGGGTAGGAAGAAAAAAGAACCTTGAAGTTGACAAGTTCACCAAATTTCAGAAATTCTGTGTGCACGTCCTCATAAAATTCTTCATAGCTTTGTTCAATCTCATCGTCTGTAAACTGGAGGATGTTATAAAAAAACCTTATTAGCTATGGATCAAATCAATCATTCAACTGCAACTTCCATGACCTATGAAGTAAACACGAGAGAAAACACAGAGGGAGAAACAGATAATTAAAACTAGAAAACACAAAAGTAATACTAAGGACCTACTTAAGCAATAGTTTACAATCAAAAAGTATTTTCTATACTGAAGGGGTTAAAAACACATTCACCTGTCACCTAATGATCATCAACATGTCCAATAAAAGAACATCTCACAAGTACTATAGGACTGTCAAGGAGCTGCTTCATCAATAATTCTCAAGACATGTTGTAAACTTTAAATATTGGAAATATTTCCTTTTCAAAAGTTAAAACATAGCAAATCTCAGCAACACCAGCAACATGAAAATTTAGGATACGGTAGCAGATGAAAGTTCAGGGCGTCTCCAATCAAATGAAACCAACTGGGTGATTGGTCACCGCTTGCCTCGAGAGAGAATTCTTGAAGAATGCATCAATGAACATGCATTATGTCGAAGGTCTGAGAGTGGCCAGAAGATCAAGCAAAACTTCTAAAGAGCAACAGGAATATTTTAACACTTGGAAGAGAACTTACAAAAGAATTAAAGTAACCAGTTATCTCTACCTATGGTTGCTCATTGTACAGCACAAAGTTTAAGCTTAATCCATTTGGCTCATCTAAAAAATCAGTGTAACCAAGGAGGACCTAATTAAGTGATGGACCATGTATTAATGCAGCATGCATGGTCGCTCCTGCATGCATTGGTTGATCCCACATTGAGAACCAAATTTAGACAGAAATTAATGCGACTGTACTTAATATTTGCCTATTCCTAAAGCAAGGGGCCTTCCAAAACTGACAATTCAGATTTTTTGACATGAGTGTAACAAACCTAAAGGGAGGGAGTATAATCTTTTAACAGTGAGTAGGTCGGGAATGAGTATTGTAATGAGTATAACTGTCCATGAAAGTGAGGGTGAACAATTCTAAAAAGTTGTGCCAAAACACAGAATAGTTCAGGATACCAATTTGTTTGCAAGGGATTGTCCTCTAACAAACCTCAAGCCCTTCATCTTGTTCCAAAACAAGGCCTGGACCATTATACATGTTTTTCATGAGCAATGTGCATGATTTGTCAGGGTAGAAATGAACTCTGCTGCAGCGCACTCCAAAGCGGCAAGCTGCTGTCTTGAGGTAAAATGGGCAATGGGCCTTATCCTACAGAGAAAATAAACAGAGTCGTTACATTGGTGCAAATATAGGCAAATGTGTTGATTAGATATTGGGATTTTGTCTTCCTATATTTTGCAATAGAAGTACATCCTTCCGTGTCCAGCTGAAAAGAGAACCATGGAGTATACCTGTTCAGTTCCGAAATTTGGAGTCTCTTGAGCAACTTTCTCAAGTAGTTCTCGAGCAGACAAGGAAGGTTCTCTCCTCTGAGAAGCAACAGCTACAGACTGAGGTGGCAACGGATTTGATGTAGGTCTCTCTTCCTGCAAGACATTGTACATGCCCTTTTCAAATGGTAAGTCAAAAAGTGGATCCTTGAGCAACAGTAAAGAGACAACAAAACTTTATCACAAACATAGGCTTGACCTCTTGACTTAGTGGTTTATCCTCTGTCTTCTTTGGTATTTTGATCTTTTTCTTCTTCACAATGATCTCATTTCCTTGCCATATGATCTCCGCTGGTCCATCTTCAACATACTCCCATTCCCCATCGTCTTCTGCCTCGTCTCTGTGGTCATCATTATACTGAAATAGCCCAAGAAACAATAATAATTAGGACCTATTAGAACGTAACGTATTCTCAAACATTCCACCAGCTAGTAAAACATTTTCGATGAAAACCACACAAAACATGCATTGAGTTATCAAACAACATGCATATATGATGTATCAAGAGGATAGGAATAAATATATCCAATCGACAATCAGAATCCGTAAAGTCACGTGCCATGGACCAAGCACGAGTGTCCTTGAACAATGAGCTACCAAGGAGCGGAGAACTGAAATGGGGTAAGGTGAACAGCATCATGTGGAAGCACATAAGTATAACTCAATTCTGGGGCATCCAAAAGAGCTCAAACAGATGGCAAGGGCAATGGTCTTCTTTTTTTTCATCAATGCTTGGATGGATTTCCCCCCTAAACTTTCCTTCTTCTTCTTCACCCTGATTACCCTCTTGGGCTTCTTACTATCAATCATATTCCAATCATCTCCAAGAACACTGGTATAATTTGTATTATGCTATTGTTACGTGACAGTTCACATCGAAGGCAGCAAATACGAACATCCTACAGGTGTTGTTCATGTCAGATTATGCTATTATTACGAATCAGGAGTGCAGGTCCATCGACAATATAGAAACGGAACGCGTATTTATTCTAAGTTTTAGGCAAGCAAGGGTAAGTGAGTAGCAGGACCTTGTCGCGTGAGGAAGCCTCGGTAGACCTCGCCTCTTCTTCCGCAGCCGCCGCGGCTGCCTCCTCGGCGGCACGCGAGGCGGCCTTCTCAAGCCAGCGGCGCTCGGCTTCCTCAAAGGCGCGGCGCGCGCGGGCGGACGCGTCGGCCTCGGCCTCCTCGAGCTCTCGGAGGCGGCGCCCCTCCTCTGGGTCGGCGGCGCGCGCCTCTGCTGCAGCCCGCGCGGCCGCCGCCGCCTCCCTGCGCGCGCGCTGGCGGCGCTGCTTCTTCCGCTCCTTCCGCCTCTCTCTCCTCGTCGACGCCGCCGGGAGATCACCGGCCGCCGTGGACATGGACGCTGGGATGGGAGCTCCTCGATCCACCCCCCTCGGCCTCTTGGTTTTCTTTAGGGCTTTCTCTATCGAACAAGGCCCAGTTCGTAATTAAGCTATAAGCCCCGAAAAAACATACTTACGCTTCATGGGCCTAGCAGAGAATGGTCCAAGTTGTTTCATTCCATTCCGTAGCCCGAGCCTGCTACTGCTCCCAGTTTCAGGCCCATCACACGACCGACCGACCCCAACCTCGCCATCATCGCCGTCGCCCTCTTCACAACAACGCGTACGACCACCAAAAGCACGAGGCATCACCGCACAGAGAGAGAGAGAAAAAAAAGAGCACAAGGCATCAGCCCAGACGCCGACGCCACCCAAGCTCTCGAACTCGAAGCGCCCACCCTCCCCGCCCGCGGACGCCGGCGGCGAGCCGCGGCGGCGACCGGCCGATGGGGTCCAACGAGGCGGACAAGCCGCTGCGGCGGATCGGCGCGTCGTTCGAGCAGCTCGCGGCCGTCGCCAAGCAGCAGCCCGCCGCGATGGCGGCGGGGGACTTCTCGCGCGCCTGCTCCAACGTCTCCGTCCTCTTCGGCTGCCTCGGCATCGCCTTCAAGTTCGCCGAGATGGACTACGTCGCCAAGGCAAGCGGCCGCTCCTCCGCCCCCCTCTCCTCTCCTCTCCTCCCCGCTACCTGCTCTGCTAGCTCGCGTCTCGCGATTCCTCCCCCGGTTGGAGCTCTCGGCTGCTTAGGGCGAGTCGGTTGTTCGGTGTGCTACTTCGTTGTGCTTGTATGTGGTACAATTTCTGGTGATTTTCGGAACATTGGTTTCGTTGTGTGAAGCTGGGAGGTTTGGGGTGAAATGAAATGGCCTCAAAATTCTCAACCGGATCGAGTTGGCAAGTTCTGTTCGAGTTTATTTTTGATTGGTACGCTGCATAGCTGTGCGTCATCCGCGTGGGGAGGTAATTGTGTTGATCCAATTTGGTTTGAGGCTAGGAGGTTCGGGTGAAATGATCTGTCGAATTCTGAACTGGATCAAGCAGCAATAATTGGGTATTTCATCGGGATCAGACTGTCTAATTCTGCTACTGTGTCTGTGTGCTATGCTTGTTGCGGTGTATGCTTCAGGTGTAGAAAATCCAAAATCATACCCACTTCTGCACTTGAGTTGGTACTACTGCTTTAGTTGTATACATCTTTGTTTTAAGGTAATTGTGGTGATCCCCTGGGCTTGTTTAAGGCTAGGAGGTTAGTGCGAGATGGTCTCAATTAATTTTCACCTTGATCAAGCCAGGAACTATTGTGTGCACATAAGGACCAGATTATCTATTTCAGGCTTTCAGCTACTATTGTGATATGCTTGTTCTGATGTATGCTTAAGAGGTGTTGGAACTTCCAACCTACTTCTGCCCCTATTGTAGCACTACTGCTTAGCAAACCAAGCGTGCGGCGATTTCGGGTTTCACATGTTATCTTGTTACAGAAACCTCGTATAGGCATGCGTGCTTGATGACTGACTTGGTGCCATCGATTACCTAGTTAATCGAAGCATCCCCTTTTTCAAGGCTTTTGTTTGGTGATCTTGTCTGATTACTTCGTCTTACTTGGTTGCAGGTTAATGATTTAGTGGAGGCATCAAAGACGATTTCGACACTGCCCTCCATGGTTGAGCTTGACATTCAGAAGGGCACTGTCAGGCAGGCGGGGAGCCATACGAGGAATCTACTGAGGGTTAAGCGTGGGATTGATATGGTTAAAGTTCTGTTTGAGCAGATATTAGTCACAGAGTAAGTTCAAGTTGCAAACGGGGTAGTGCTGTCACTTATATTATGTTGTCAACCCTTTAGTTTGCTACTCTTAGATGCCTGTTGGGTAAATGTTATCTGAATGCTCACACTCCCTTCTGTTTCAGAGGCAACTCCCTGAAGGACGCAGCGTCAAAGGCTTATGCTCAGGTGTTTGCTCCTCACCATGGCTGGGCCATAAGGAAAGCAGTTGGTGCTGGAATGTACGCCCTTCCTTCCAAGTCACAGCTCCTGAAAAAACTGAATGAAGATGGTGAGTCTCCTGATCTCCAGAATACTGATCTACCCCTCCTTTAGTTTACACATGTTATTTCCATGCCAAGCCAGCAACTCGCATCATTGCTGACATGATCAGGTCACGTTGTTGAAAGCATTAATCTAGTTGTATGCTTGCATGAGAGCAGCTCATATGCAAGTGATTATACTATATGCAGGTCATATGTTGCAGAGAAGTTGATTAGGTTGGATGAAGAGAAACATAAGGGATAAAATTTACCTTTGCTGTAGTTTACACATTTTATTACTCTGAACTTCCATGCCAAGCAAGCAACTCACAAAATTAGCTGACATGATCAGATTACATTGCTTTTTTTTTTCCTTACAAAGCATTGATCTAGTTGTTTGTTTGTATCGATGTTTGCTTGCATGAGAGCACGCCATATGCAAGTTCATATACAATTCTATTTTAGGTTACATAAAGAGAAAAATATTTGGGGATGAAATGTGTCAAAAACAGAATAGGTTATCTTAGTTTCTTCGTCTTGTGTCACTTGATTCTGACCTCGGGTCACTGCCTCTTTTAACCTTGCAGAAAATTCGGCAAGGGCTCAAATGCAGAGTTTCGTCAGGACATCTGGACCAGTAATTCTCTACGTCGAAGACCTCTTCACCTCAAAGAATTTAGGACTAGACTGGTGAACGAAGCCTACACACAGAATGTACTAATGCGATGAGATGGTGTGCTGTGACCTCAAACAACTGTAGCTGGTTTTGGTGTTTGTTTGAGAGTTCTGATGAGTTGTAAGTTGTAACCTAAATTCAATAAGCTGTGCTGCCGTGGAGCGGGAGCCGTTGTTACTAAAATCTCTAGGAATGTTACCGTTACCTGCCTGTGGTGTATGGGTCATACATGTCGATAGAGTATGCATCACCTGATTGGAAAATTTCCAGTGCGCTGCTTCATGTGAGTTCACGTCCAGCATTTACTGCTTTAACTTGGAAGGGTAAGTATCCTTTCGCCTAAGATGATCACGAACGAAGACAGAGAATTGTGTTGCGTTGCGTAGATAGGAGGAGGAAACGAACCAACCCGAAAAAAACAAACAAAAAGGAATGAGACTTGCGTAGATAGGAACGAACCAACCCGAAAAAACAAACAAAAAGGAATGAGAGAAATGATCGGAACGATTGAGGAAAGAAAGAGAGACAAAAGCAGGGTGCCCCCCATTCTCAGCTGGCTGATTCTACTTGATTAGTGGAAAATCTACTTATCCAGGAACAGGCGAAGGACACGTGCTACGAAGAAATATGAGATTCTCAAAACAAGGAAGGCTACGGATACACAAGGGGCTAGGCTAACAAGTATCTTTGTTTGACCCTGGATTCATTGTTTCATGCAGGAGTCAAGCTCTACTGGTCGGCCTGAGACGGAGCATCAGAAGCGAATCGAAGTAATCTGGTTGGGATTGAACATTACGGATTGGAGTCGGGTTAATGTTGCTCAAGTCACCTTATTCCAGGTGGGATGCCGCTCTTATCGTAAGGGTAGGAACTAAGTCAGGCGCCTAAGGTTGCTCAAGTCACCTTATTCCAGGTGGGATGCCGCTCTTATCGTAAGGGTAGGAACTAAGTCAGGCGCCGAGAGCGGATACCTAACCTTCAAAGGAAAAGAAAAGACGGATGTATCTTTCATTCATATTGATCAGATGTGCTTTGCTCAAGACTCCCATTTTACCATAGCTTGGATCAACCAAAGTAGACCTTGATCAAAAGGCACCACAAGGCGAACCAATAGAGTGTGGTGTAAGCGGCGAAGCAGAATAGGAATTGGACTAGTGACAGCATAGACCAAATGCATTCTCCAAATGAACTAAATTACTATCAACCCAGCACAGCAGACTGAAACGATTCACCACAATAATAACCAGGCACAACACATCATAAAAACTCAGAATCAACATCCAGACACAATTTAAAGCTCATACGTTGAAGATAGCACCGACAAAACTCTGATCATATAGAACTTCATCTCTGGCAATTAAGCCATGATGTCCCAGCACCAGAAACGAAACACCGATTCAACAAAACCGCAACGATAATTTTAATAGTCTAACAAGTTTCAGACATGGAACACAATCTTAACCAAGCTACTAGCATCCTGAAGGATCCGGAAACTGGAAGGATGTCCCTAGTGCGACTTGACGTATTCCTGCACGATGTGAAGACCCTCGGAATCTTCACCGTAGTCCTGGTTTGAGGGGAAAGAACAGCCAAAAGTTAGATTGTGATCAGATTCTTCTTTGCACTAAAATAGAACAGGATTCATCTTCCACTACAATCAGAATGGAATCCTTACCTTCACAACGACACATGAGCAGCCCACCACCTTTCTTGCCTTGCCCTCAGAGTCAATCTTGCAAAGCTGCATCAAATATAGGATATAGAATTTGTCAGCAAGCAGTTCCAGCTTCCATACAAGGTTGGTTTGCAAAGCTAAGCTGAGCAAAATACAAAGCACAGAACAGCTCGTAAATTGACAGACATAGGCATGACCACTAATAACATGAGACTAAGTACTGTTACATAGTGGAAATCAAGTAGATGCAACAAACATGTTTGCGAACACAAACATGAGGTAAATATTGGATTAATACAAATATTACTATGCAAATGCAACGACACATGATTATTAAGACAGATACTCCCTACGTCCCAAAATAAGTGTCTCAACTTTGGTTAAAGTTGAGACACTTATTTTGGGACCGAGGGAGTATAAATTAATATCTGGGAGAAATGCAGATATTACTGAGCAGATGAACACAAATACTAACCCCAGCCCACTCGCCAAGAGTTTTGGCACTAGGCACAGTGACCAAGTGAACGTTGTGCTCAGCACACAGTGCCTTGACCAGCTTCACGTAATCAGGCTGGTCGCAATCCTCAGCAAGCACACAGATCTGAGCAGCATGCTTCTCAATCGCTTTCGCAGCTTCACGGAGTCCCTTGACAAGGCCATCATGAGCACTTGACTTCTTCATCACAAGCTGCAGAGCAGTCATCAAGTCCATGGGCTCTCCAAGAACCGGAGTTGGAGCCGCAACTGGGGCGGCTACCTCAACTGGGGCATTCTCCTCACTGATCAACACAAAGGAAAAGACTGAGTCAGCAGGAAAACTAGCCACCAAACGCATTTGTATCACAGATTGAACATGATAGTTCTTAGAGAGTAAGACATCAGATAATGACTTCAATCAAAACATCCTTTATGTACAGTTACAAAAGTATATTAAAAATGCTATACTGCTCAGAAAGCAAAGCTTCACATAATGACCAAATGACCAACTCATGACAAAACATAGTTACAGATGTTACATTTGCCTGTAGTTCATACACTACACAGACAGCAATCCATAAGATAGCAACAAGATCTACGTCAGGAAAAGAAGTACTCCCTCTGTAAACTAATATAAGATCTTACTGATCTAAGAGATCTTATATTTGTTTACAGAGGGAGTAATTACTATAGCATCCTCTATCCAGTTATATTCCTACAAGGCTAGGATATTAGTTACACTGGAGCTATAAAAAGTAACCATTTCAACTCAATGTAAGCACAATAATAATCTCTTCGTCACCATCAGTTCATCCTGACCGGGTGCTTTGCATAGCAGATACCATCTCTCAACCCAATTAAAATCACAGGTGACATGCTCTCAAAATTTTCCTAAATTAGATAAACTAAGCTACACGAGATGGACCAAAACCAGTCCGGCAACTAGACAGAATAGATCAGGCAGTAACATGCGGCACTCAGAAACATCACTTGCTATGTCAAAGACGGCCTTCTCCGATACAGACTCGCAGTAGCACATTCCTCCAAGATAAGGCAACGGATAGCACAAACAACCATACGCCTCGTATCCCCATGGATCTACACGGCCAACAACTCGCCAAACTAGAAAATAAAAACACGGCGCTGCAGTCGTATTACACGGCCACAAAACCCTGGAGATTTCGATTGGGAAACTTACGCCATGTCTGGAGCTCCGAAGACCGAACCGAACCTCGCGCGCGTAGATCTGAAACAGGAAGAGGAGGCCGGAGGATTAGCGAGACCGCGGGCGGGGAGAGAAGAGATGCGGATGCGGGAAGGAGAAGGGCTCAGCGCCGCCACCCACCTGTTGGGGACGGAGGGACTCGGAGCTCCTGGGAGGGGGGCTAGGGTTTCCTCGGGGGTTTGTGGAGGAGGGGCGGAGGCCGACGGGTCGTGGCTTTTGTTGTCGCTCGGCGCAGCCTGCCAGGCGGGCCGCGCGAATGTGGTGGTGGTGCGTTGGGCCAGTGGGTTGTTGGGCCATTTCTCCGAAAAGCCTTTATTTTAGACCCGGTTTTATCTTGATCAAGTTCCTTGCCAATTCACGGTGCTTTCAACTGACTTGGTACCGCCAATGTGACAAAGGCACGCCAAGGAAGCACATGGACAGTGAAATTTGCGTACAAATGCCTTTTCTTATTCACCCTTCATGTTTTTTTATTCACTTCCAAGATTATTATTCATTCACCCTATCGTTGTTCTGTTAGTATCTGTTTGACAAACGAAATATTATTGTATAATCTTTGCTTCACATGAATATAACTTTATTTGATGCTTGAGATGATTACGTATCTAAAGTGTATTAGATTTTTTGGATGAGCAAGCATTTATTACAACAGTTAAATGGTTGTCGGTGCATTGCAATTCGCAGCTAGAGAGGTTTAGGCATCTTATCAAAATATTTTCTCTGTAACTATTTGGTTAAATCTTACTGCTGAAAATTTATATATTATGTTTTCATTGTTGCTTCATAAGTCTAACTAGATGAAAGAGATTTTTTTTTTATATTGTGATATCGTGCGTTGCACGTGCAAGCTTACTAGTTATAGAAATAACAGAAATACAACCATGTCCGAATTCAAATGAAAAGGGAAAGGGAAAAAGCGAGTTCAAGCACATCCAGTTATGGCTGAAAAAAAAGCTCGAGGCTCGTGAGTTAAAAGAGTAGCTCGTGACTCGGCTCGAATCGACCCGAACTCGAAGAATAATGAGCCAAGCCGAGCTTCAGTTTAAGATCGTTTACAAACCGAGTTAAACAAGCCGATCTTACAAGTACTCATGTAACTCGTTAGGCTTGGTTAAAAAAATATTATTTTTTAGGGATAGTAAACTATATCCACTAAACACCTTGCGTCCCAGCACAAGGCCCAGCCGCTCAAGGCCGATCCACCCACGGGACTCACACGTACCTGACCATATAGGTACGTACTAAATTCCCAATTAATCTTTTTATTTTTTACCTAAGGTCTTATGTTCATATCTTTAACGAGTTAAACAAGCTAAACGAGGCAGCTCGTGAGTTATATGAGTCGAGCCAATCTTGGATTTGAGCTCGTTAGAGTAACGAGCCGAGTCAAGCAAGCTCGTTAATGAAACGAGTTTTAGCGAGTCGAGTCGAGCTGGCTCGACTCGGCTTGAATTCCACTCCTAACCGGTGTCCCCAAGATTGCTACATCGGGAGGAGCAGACCGGTGGGCGCCGGTGTTGCAACCGGCAAGCAGCAACGGCAAGCGGCGACGAACGGCGACGACGAGCAACAATGACGAGCGGCGACGGCAAGCGACGATGATGGTGAATCCCGACAATGCTTCAAGCTCTCCGCCGCTCGCATGTGTTTTGACACGGGTTTGGCGTTGCTCGTTGCAACCTTCTGTTTCTCCTACGCGGCAGGAGGACGAAGCGAGGTGAAGTGGTCCGACGGCTGACACAAACAAAATCATACAACTTGCGTGTGACTGGCCCAAATTTGGGTCGGGGCACCGGCACCTATCATCGTCCTTTGTCAAATACTCCTTTCGTAAACTAATATAAAAGCGTTTAGATCACTACTATAGTTATCTAAACGCTCTTATATTAATTTACAGAGGGAGTAGATGTTAGCGTGTTATATTTGCTCTAGTAAAAAGAAACATATAGTACATCAGACAAAGCGCGTGTGATTAAAGAAAACCTTAGATCAAGAACAAGATGGTAGACAGCACATTGCCCAACACATAAATATTCTTTAATTATATGCGCCGTTTGCGGAATGATGCTCCCGATGTACGATCTGGCTGACCGGATCTTGCATAAATCTTCATCAACAGTTTTTTCTTGCGAAGTACGCGCCTTTACTACTCTTCCATTTCGGTGCGTCGGAGCAATTCCAATGGTACGACCCAAACAAACGGCGCATTTGTCCGTTTTTTGTCCGTTTGGGTCGGCCGTCCGCCGGCGTCCGTCCAGTTTTGTATTTGGGTCGGCAATGCGTCCAACGCGTCGACCCATTTCATGTTCGCATTGAACTTTCAAATTAAAAAGGACCGCGGCCGATCATGCGAGCGGCCATGACTCATGCCGACACCATGCCAGCGCCGGCATACAATGTCGGCTTCAGAAAATACCACAGTTCATGCTGGCGCACTCACCAGCCGGCCGACACACATGCCAGCACGCAAAAAATGGTGGGACTTGAGTTCGACCACGCCATCGCGGCTTCCGTGGTCATGCCGGCATACAAAAAAGTTGGTCCTCGACGCCATAGATCACTAGTCGTCCAACTTGAGCATGTCGGCCTGCATCTTCTTGAACCACGGCCTCTTCCTTGGCGACAAGGCCTTGAGATCGACCTTCATGATCTCCACCCCGGTCATCATGCTTGCAAGAGCCACTTCTTCCGCGTTTGTCTTGGCGTTGGCGGCCTCGATCTCTAGCATCTTGGCTTGCTTCTCCGCCTCGAGCTCGAACATCCTGACTTGCTTCTCGGCGTCAAGATCAAGCCTTCTCCTTTGGATCTCCATGAAAGCATCCATTTGCTCCGCCTTGAAACGCCGACACTCCTTCTCCCTTGAGTCCTTCTTATTCATCATGCCGTCCACGCTTGCGATCAAGGCGTTGGTGGCCGCATCTCGCTTGTCCTCCTTCTTGGAGTTGATCTTCCTCCGCGTCCGTGCCGGGTCGCCCTCCCCAACATCCTCCACGGCGCCCTTCCCCCCGCGTGCCTTGAGTGCGGCATATTGTGCCTTGAACTTCTCTTCGTCCTTGATGACCCGATAGCAATGGGACAGGTTGAAGCACTTGCCATTGTGTTGAACCTTGAATGCCTCCAAAGCTTGAAATGCCTACAAAATGTTTCCATGCAAGCATATGGGCAAGTGATAGCAAATGAAGACATAAAAGAATGATCTTGATGGCACAAAAGAGGGTGGCTTGCTTGCTATCATACCATGTCTTGCACGCCGATGCCGCTCACGGGGCGGGCCTTGACGCTCTCAAGGATGGCGCAAAACTTGTTGCACTCTTGTTGGATCACCTCCACCGCTTGGAAATGGAGACCCACCCGCGCGTGCTCACAATTTGGTAAGGAGGAAACTTCTTGCGCTCATGAAACTCGCGGTGCACACGACTCCAAAAGGTGGAATGCTTTTGCTCGGCTCCCGTCTTTGGGTCTTGTCCAATGTCTCGCCAACACTCGCAAAGAAGCTTGTCCTCGGCAGCTATGTACGCCTTCGTGCGCTTGCTCTTGCGCTTCGTCTTAGGACCGGCGGCTTGGTTGGCGAGCGCGTACTCGAACAAAGGCTCCAATTCGATGTCGCACTCGTCCTCTTCCTCTAGCCCATAGTCCTCCGGGAACTCGTGGTCGAGGGGGAAGCCGTCCAGGTCGAGGCCGACCTGATCACGCATGAAGGCTGCCTGATCGGGATCATAGCCAGCAGCGGTCGGCGTGAACGCCCTGCGGCCGTCCTGGCTTTGTGTCTCGTCGGGATCGTAGCCAGCGCCCGGCGCACCACCCTCGAAGATGAGGTTTTGCATGTAGTCCTCGTCGACGGCGGTCGACATTTCCTCGAACAGGTTACGGGCGTTCGGGAGCCCGCCGGCCGGCGTCGGACGCGCGCGTTTCCTCGTGCCGCCGGACGACGAGCCACCGACCACCGGGGGGGCGTTGAGGTCGATGGACGCGGGCGCGGGCGTGGAAGGCGCGACCACGCTCACGTCGGGTGAGCACTCCCCGGAGAGGCGGGAGGCCTGCGGGTAGACGTGGAAGCGGGGGACCGGGTTGCAAGTCGACGCGCGGGGTGAGTCGGGCAGCACCATCCGAGAAAACGCCGACGAGCCGATGCTGGCCGCGGCGACGGCGGCTTGGAGGACGCTGTGTTGGCTAGGGTTTACCCCTAGCATGTAGAGCGCCTCCCTCATTGCCGCGGCGATGCGGGCGGTGGTGAACTCCTGCTGCGCAGCGACGACGGCGGCGGCCTGCCTGCCGGCCTCATCCTTGTCGTCCGCGGCGTGCCTCCGGCCCTTCCTCTTGGCTGACTCCCTTGCCCGCTGTTCGGGCGTCTGCGCCTTCTTCGGCTTGGTCGCGGCGGTGGTCTTGCGCGCGGCACGAGGCTTGCCTTTCCCGTAGGGGGCGACGGCGGCGAACGAGGCGAGGGAGGCGAGGCCGACAGCGGCGTCAAGGTCGAGGTCGATGGCGTCCTCCATGGCTGGTTGGGGGGCGGGGGCGCGCGCGGGAGTCTTTTTGGGGAAAATGGGGGAAAATGTTGGTGGCTGCCACCGACCGGCGGGCCCGGGGAGAGGAGAAGGCACGCGGGCGTCCGTCTCGTGTCCGCGCCGACGCAAATCCGACGCAAAATTGGGCCTGGAATGGGTCGCCCGCGGACGAAAAACGGACGCGGGCGGACGAAATGAGTCGCCCCATTGGAGTTGCTCTTAGCCTCTCTCCGTTTCAAGTACAAAGTTGAGTCATCTATTTTGGAACGGAGAGAGTAACAAAAATCAAATAATCCCCAAACGTTACTAGTTGAAAATTAATGCATGCAATTTATGCGGCATATGCTATTGAGATTTGAAGAGGTCTCCTAATTAATAGCATGTTTTAATTAAGAAAGGAATAAAATGATTTGCTCACTCTGTGATTCAATTTTTCTCGCGCCTAGATGTCGTGCACCTTCCAAGATGCCTACTATATCTAGATGGAGGGAGTATACATGAAGCCATTAGGAGGTGTTTGGTTGAGAAGTCCTAGGACTTTTTTTAGTCTCAGAGACTAATCAAAAAGACTCTTCAATAGAGTCTTTTTCTAGTACCTGTAGAAAAAGTCCATCCTGTTTGGTTTCTAGGGACTTTTTCTAGTCTCTGGGACTAAAAAGTCCCTGAACGAAACACCCCCTTAGTGAAACTTGAGTGTGAACATAGGATGCTACTGTTGCTGCTAGGTGTGCACCAACCAATACTGATTATTTTCTTCGCCAGACCTTTTGTTTATCTTTACCTAATAATAAAGAAAGTTGGGTTTCAGCCCGTCCGTCATGCCACTTTGCAGAAAAGCCCCTCTGTTTTCTGTAAATTAACCCGCACTACACGTTTAAGTCATACCGAACCGTTATTTGGCATTTTCGCATAAAAACCCCTCAGGTTTCATGTAATCAACCCGCCATCCATATTTAAGTCAGCCGAATCGTTTTTTTTTTGTTTTAACAGAAAAACCCCTAACCGTTTGGTTAATTAATCTGCAGTTTATCTAAAACAAAAATATCCTTATCTTTTAAACCGTAACTCCGATTTTAACATATTATATATGAAATTTGATTAGAAAAATGTGTAGAATCTAAATAAACTGTTACTTTTAGCTGTTAAATATTTCTAAACTATTAATTTGGGTGCAAACTTAATCTATAGTGCACGGTCCATTTTTCTTTCGCACTGGTGGCGATCCAAATTGCAAATAAACACACATTAAAACTAGATTGAGAGGAAAAAAACATTGATAACCACGCACGCACAACTCTGAAAAACCTCACGGGAAGAAAATAACATATTTCTCATCTTATTCTGAGCGATTGTGTGCGTGTGAGCGCGCGTACGTGTGTGTGAGAGAGAGACGCCTTAGGACTGACCATATTTAAATACGTTTGAGACCACCATCGGAAACACAAATGTGATGTCATTTTAAAATAAAGAACATCTACCTACCAGGGTCTCGAGTCGTGGTTATTGGGTTAAGAACGTGTGTTTTTTTCTATCCCGTTGCAACGCACGGGCTCTTTTGCTAGTTTTTTATCATGTGGGGATCGTGTTCCGTTCCTAAAAAAAAAAACACTTAATGCTGAAGATTGCGGACCCACCATTCTTCCCCCGAGATGCTCCTTCTTGACAATTGCTATCCATCACGGAGGCTTAGGACACACATGAAGCATCTGGTTTCCATGCTAGCTGAGTAGAGTAGTTCCATCAGCAAAACCATGCAATCCCTCCATTCTACATCCAGCGACAAATCGCACATACCTCCCCTTGCCCTTGCTCTCGTGCTGCTTCTCTCCTCGGCTTCTCCCACCAGCTCATGCACAAAGAAGGAGAAGGGCTCCCTTCTCCAGGTCCTCGAGGTCGAGGGGATCTCACCGGAAGGTGGCCTCGCCGCGTCATGGCAGAGAGGTGGCACCGACTGCTGCACATGGGAGGGGATCACCTGCAGCCAATATGGGACGATCATCGGTGTCTCACTGGCTTCAAGGAGCCTTGAGGGGGGAATATCACCGTCTCTTGGCAACCTCACCAGCCTTAATCTCTCCCACAATTCGCTGTCAGGTGAGATTCCTGATTCAATTGGGCAGCTCATAAATTTGGAGGCACTGGATTTGTCCAACAACCATCTCACGGGTCAAATTCCTGCCATACTGAAGGAGATGAATTTCCTTAGCTCCTTCAATATTTCTTACAATGAACTAGAAGGGCCTATTCCATATGGAGGCCAGTTCTATACATTTACGAATTCTAGCTACAATGGGAATCCGAAGCTGTGTGGCTCTACCCTTACTCACAAATTGTGTTCTGCTTCAACACCCCCAGTCTCCAGAAAACAACGAAACAAGAAGGCCATTTTTGCTATTTCATTTGGCGTTTTCTTTGGAGGCGTCGTTATTCTTTTATCGCTGGGACATTACCTTGTGTCAATCAAGCAGAAGAGTTTTGCAACAGAAAATACAAGGCGGAGTGAAGGAGATATTGAAGCAACTTCCAATGACTCGAGCCCAGCCCCAGAGTTACTGATAATGCGGACACCACATGGCAACCAAGAAGCAAAGAATATAGGATTCAATGACATTTTGGTAGCTACGAACAACTTTGACAATAGAAACATCATTGGAAGTGGAGGCTGTGGATTAGTCTACAAGGCAGAGCTACCTGATGGCCCAAAGCTGGCCATCAAGAAGCTGAGTGATGAAATATGTCTGATGGAAAGGGAGTTCACAGCGGAAATTGAAGCACTCTCCATGGCGCGGCATAAAAATCTTGTGCCACTCTGGGGTTACGGCATTCACGGAAACTCAAGACTCCTGCTATATCCATACATGGAGAATGGCAGTCTGTATGACTGGCTTCATAACAGGGATGAAGACGCAACCTCATTTCTTGACTGGCCGACGCGGCTCAAGATTGCACAAGGGGCAAGCCAGGGCCTCCGTTACATCCATGAAACCTGTACGCCTCGTATTATCCACCGAGATATTAAATCCAGCAACATCCTACTGGACGAAGAATTTAAAGCTTATGTTGCAGATTTTGGGCTAGCAAGATTGATCCTTCCATGCCAAACTCATGTCACAACTGAGCTCGTCGGCACTATTGGTTACATCCCCCCTGAGTATGGGCAAGCATGGGTTGCTACGTTTAGGGGCGATATGTATAGTTTCGGAGTAGTACTGCTTGAGCTGCTCACGGGAAGACAGCCGTTCGAAGTTCAGTCCACATCAAAAGAAATTGTTCCATGGGTGCGGCAAATGAGGTCGCGGGGAAAGCAGATCGAGGTCCTGGACCCAGCACTTCGAGGCAGAGGATATGAAGAGCAAATGCTGAAGGTGCTTGAAGTCGCCTGCAAATGTGCCGACCACAACCCATCCAACAGGCCAGCTATCATGGAAGTAGTTTGCTGCCTCGGCAGGATAGACGCTGACCTGCAGGTGCAAAAATCAGCCATTCATGATGGAACATGTTCGATCTAGATTTTTGTACTAAACGGTGCAAAAGTGTGTGTTATGCGGGCTGCCTTGTGGCATCTGTTAGTAAACTGATATATGGGTCAAGGTTTCCATTCAGGCTCTGCTTGGACTGGATCAGCTGGATGTAAAATGTGTGTGTGGTCGCCCGTAGTTAGGTTATTTTTGGTGTGATATTCTTCCCTAGAGATAAAACCGTGTTGTCATCTTCCTTCTAAGGCCGGCCATATATAAGCCTAGTCGATTCCCCATTCATTAATAAGAAGAACTAATGAAGTGACCCCTGTATTTATGGGCAACTTTTTTACCTGTTATGTGCAATATTTTAATCACATTTTTACGAAATATTCTTCTAAGGTTTGGATAAAAAGGAGTATTCTGTACTCTACATACATAGAATTTTAGACCTGATCTTTGTGTGACAATGCTTGCACTTCCCTTCTGAGATTCCGCATTCACAAATGAGTGGCACATATTCCTTCCAAGCTTCAGATCTGAATTTACTCATCAAAGCTTTAATGTTGCAGTAGCAGTAACCAAATCAATATGCTCCTCATCACCATCGGCAATGTCACTCATTGAGCTACAGGCTGTACAGTAGCTCGCATCCCTTCAGGATTCTCTCGTGTAACGGGACCCACTAGTTGCGCTCGATCTGACTCGTCTCACAGCCCGGCTCGTTGGAAACAATCGATTCGCCCGTTCCTAGCGGGCCTGGCTGAGAGGTATTTTGAGGTTTGTGCTATGCAGGCCAAACAGTAAACACAGACTACCAAACAGTTCATTTTCATCTCGTGCGGGCCTGGTTGGCCTCTATGCGGGCAACCAAACACATCCTTAGTACATTGTGGTTGCAGATGCTGGAATAACATATATTGTTACGAAACAGAGATATGATCATCTACCCGTTACTGAACATAGTCAATGATTTGATGCAATTCACAATAAATATGGCATTTCACAGAAGATATTAGCCATTCAACATCAGATGAATACATATAGAGAGTTGTTTAATACAGTACATTACTGATTCAATGACGAGCAAACATAGAAACACCAATGGCTATGCAAGTAGCAATGTAGCCCGCACATTTACGGAGCTTATTGAACCATTACAAGTCATGAGTTTCTAAGGCACAAGTCTTTCACACACTTTTTTTTTAAATAACGGAAGAGTTAAATTTCAACCCGACTCCATCAAAGTGATACACGTATGCAGCCATAGTTTATTACTCCATCAAAGTGATACAAGCTCAAAAACTAAGATAGCACAGTTTAACAGCTATTAACAGAAATACGTGAACAGTTACCCAGGCACGCATGAAACGACCATTTCCACCAGTCAAGGGACAAAACTACTTTTTTCATGTTGCCGGGCCAGAGATCATATCAGGTTTTCACTTCCCATGCAGCAGTTCTCACATGCTTGATCTTGTAAGATAGTTCTTTGTCCTCACCTTGGATTTGTGCAACAATTTCTGGCATGTCAAAGAGTACCACATTTCTTAAATCATCCGTATTCTTTAGGCCCTGGATTGTCTTCATGTTGGGGCATCCAAAGATCTCTATGGTCTTGAGTAGAGGCATTTCGGATTCTATGACTAAATCCTCCAATTGTTTCAAGTTCCCAATCCTAATCTTGTCAATGTCACAAAATGGACCGCCCTGGAGCAACAGCTTCAACCCAATAAACGAGTTGTCTAGCAATGCCAGCTCACCTAATAATAAGTTTGAGAGGAAACTGTCAAGCAACACTTGGGACATACAAGATGACCGCAGGACAAGCCTACATTTTGTCAAGGAATAACTGGAGTTGAGAGATTGCGGTGCTGCCTCGTCAAACAAAATCTTCCCATCTAATTCCAGGGAGCATAGCCTTGTGTATGGAAATGCCAGAGGACTGTCACCTGCTATCTTCAAATGACGAAGGCCTGGTATTTCCTCTAGAGCCTTTGCCAGTCTTCTCGCGTTCGCGGCTGTGACACCCACCACTGCTAAAGACAAGAGTTTCCGCATTTTATTCAGTGGGCAATTCTCCTGCGCCCCGACTGAAGAGAGTGTCACTCCGTGGAGAGTTTCAAGATTTGGCGCCAGACCAGTGGAGGCTGCAGACACAGGCAGGGAGAGCTTTTCGGCGACCACATGCTTCAGCTTCTCAAGTTTCCAGAATTCATCAACAATCGTCTGAACTTCATTATCAGTTATGTCCAGTGTCTCCAGATTCAGCAACTTGGCCACCGCCGGGGGCAGATCCTTCAAGCCACAGCTACGAAGGCCAATGTACCTTAGGTCAATGTTGTCTGGTAACTTGCCAATCTGGATGCCATGCATATCAAGAACGCCAAGGAACTTGGACTGATATAAGAATTCCAACCTGGTCTGATTCTTCAATCCTTTGGAGCTGCTGGTCTGGCTCCCTGCTTCATCGACAGAGTCTTCTGCAAAATCCCCCAAGAAAGTGCGTATCTTTGGAAAGAAGTTATCCATGCAAACACGTTTATCAGCATAGTTGTGGACAGAGAGGCCACGAACAGTTGATGTGTCACGGATGTCAAATTGGCTATGAGCTTCCATGAAGCCTGTCTCGTGTGCCGTTGTCTTTGCGAACCCTTGAACACTGTGATGTATGCACAACTTGGTACCACCCTCCACTCTTTGGACAAGGCCCCGTGAGACCAGAACATCGATACACCCTTCCCCCTCCATTCCCATGTCGCGGAATGTTGATTTCAGAATCCCCTCGGCAGACCACAGCCTTTGCAGTTTGTCGAGGTCGACGTATACATTGGGGGGCATGGCAGCGAAGTATAAAAAGCATAGCTTCAGGACTCTAGGCATGGTCGCGTAGCTCACTGTCAATATCCGCTTGATCAGCCTCTTGTGCAGCTTGAACACCTCGTCCCATTGAGTTTCATGGTCTTTGAAGTATACAAGTCCTCTAAGCAATACGACCGCAAGAGGAAGCCCCCCTGAAATGTCGTAAATCTGGTCACCGAACTTGTCCTTGTGCGTGTCATAAACACGGCGGGGATGACCAGAAAGCCCTCTGTAAAGCAACTGTAGGCAGTCAGGTCTTGCGAGGCACTTGATTTCCACCCATTTAATGCCAGGGATGCGCTGCTGGATTTTCTTGCTCTGAAGCTGTGTGGTTACCATTATCCTACTCCCCTTGGCGCCACGAGGTAGCTCACTTAACACATCCATGAGCTCATCCATATCGTCCATTCCATCCAATACCACAAACAATTTCATCTTATCTAGTACTGGTTCTGCATCTTCCACAATGTGTCTGCCCTTGAGCCTGCTCCCAAATCAGATCCAAGTACCTGTCCACCCTAGATTTTGGGGGCAAGCACACCCAAGCGCAAACGTCAAAACGTTTCTGTACATCCCGGGCTTGGAGGACTGCTCTTGCTGCAGTTGTCTTGCCAATGCCACTCTCCCCAGTAACTACGACAATAGCTTCCCGCTTCCCACTTTCCTCGTGAAGCAGGCTTATTAAGGATTGGGTATAAGCATCCAAACCAACAAGAGTCCTGGTTCATAACAGCACAATGTCAGAAATAAATAGATGACGTTCTCCGTGCCTCTGTGTCAGGTTGTAATACTGACTGCCAGGCAGATGCATGGGCTACAGTCTCACATATCAATTCAGACTCGAATCGGAATCTGAATAGGATGTTTAGCGGATACAAATACGAATTAAAAAGGTTACTTAATTTGGTTAGATATATGTCAAATATCCTTCTAAATTTTCCATGCTCAAGATATCATATTTAGTCAATCTGCAAGTTTGGTCTAAATAGACTACAATAAATACATATATTCACCTAAAGAAGATCATCTAGTTTTGTGTGAGGATTTGAAACGAATGTGGATATTTGAATAAAAATACAAATACTGATAGAAGGACATCAAATTATGAATTCCGAGAAGTTGGATTAGAATCCAAATAACAAGAAGGATTGCAAAATCCAGATGAAATGGAGATTCTGCCGGATGCCAATTTGCATCTTGAATAGTAGTTTTTTAAGGGATGGAAACAGATATTCCAAAATGGAGTGGATACCAATTTGCATCCCTTATTTGCAACCGTACATCATGAAACACAAAAAATCGGAATCCTCACAGGTAGCCCAAAATTGATCAGGTCACTAGATTTGAACAAATGATTGCTGAAAAACTATAAATGACTGTAAACAATAGAGTTTCGGCGGTACCATGGGTCACCGCATTTAAGAGTTTCGGCGGTTGGTCTGTCAGAAGGTTCGATGGAGTTGGCCAGAGCATCCACTCGGGGTTGCATGTTGAACATGCTGTTCCTCTGGATCTCGTCGAGCCGGCCGAGAACCTTATCGATCTGCCTAGACAGGCCGTGCCGGGCGGTGGCCTCCTCCACGGAGCGGAAGGGGAAGCATGAAAGGGACGCATGGCCCTCGTCTTCTTGCTTTTGGTTCCGACACCAGCGGCCGGTCACCTGCCGGCTGATACACCTCCTGGATGTACTCGTCGACGATGTCTTCGGCGTCGAAAACGGCGGCGCGGAGCTGGCTCACCCACACGCTCACCAGCTGGTCACGCTTGATCCTGTTACCCTCCTCCGCCACCTGGATCCAAGCCATCAAGAACTCCAGCTTGGAACGGAGATCGCTCACCTGCCTGTCTACATCCTTCACGCGGTGGTATTCCCTTGAGGCGTGTTCAGCACTGTGAGAATAGCGATGTCCATCCTCTACAGATCTGGCCTTCTCTGAGTCTGTGTTCTTATTTCCTTTGCAGTGAGCGAAGCAGTACACTACAGAGTACAGACCAACGGGCCACAGCTCTAGTCAACGATGTCAATGTTGTGTAGAAAGATGCCGCCGGTCTTTGCCGTGTGTGGTGTTTTCCGGGTCGACAACCCCACCTGCCGTGCTTCATAGCACCTCCCTCCAGCCCTTGTGCCCTTCTAGGACGCATTTTTTAAACAAACTTGTACCGATGCTAGGGTGGCTGCGCCCTCTCTATATAACATGAAGCACATCCCTCTCTCGAGGTAAGATGGTTTCCGCTATCGCATAGCCTTGACCTTGGACAGCGCGCGGTGATGGCCAGAGCAGCGCGAGGACGCGACCGTGACGAGGGGCAACGGCTAGAGAAATTCTCCTTTCCAGTGAGAAAATTTCGCCATGCATCATGCTGTGGTCGGTGAGGTAAGCCTCCACGGGCATCAGAATCCTCAGAAAAATCACCGTCATCGTCGTTGTCACGGTCACGACGTCGTGGTGGTGAGCGGGACTGTCGGGGTGCCACATCTCTCGCCTGAAGGGGCTGAACTGCTGTAGTGAGCCGATTAAGACTCTCGGTCACCACCTGTAGACTATCAGTGCGTTGTCGGTCGCTAACAGTTAAACACTCGTTCAACCTGTCCTCGACTCCTACAATATTTACAGACAATTCCTCAACCCTTGTCCCAAGCTTCTTGTTGGCTCCCTTGATCGACATCATATGGATACGCAAATCATCACTTATCTCCAGATCCTCCGGAAGTTCATCGCCCTCCTCATGATCAGATTTCTCATGCTGTGAGTTCACCATCTTTCAAACAACTGAATCAAATAGCAGGACAAAAAAATTGTACCATGATTAACCTTGCTCTGAATACCACTTGATGCGACCGTCGACAGGAAATTGACGGCGCGAATAATTTCCCAATCTTTCACGGTACGATGTCACCAGGACGATGTGGCGCTCGCGATCTTGTAGATGCAATCACCATAAAAACAACACGCACACCCGAGAACGGAAGTACGTGGACGATCCTCCACGGATCAGCAGCAAACTAGAGACGACGTCTCTAATCCCTCGCCAAAAAGACAAAGCAATAATTAAAGCTTCTTGACAAAAACTCGCTACGGGGAGATACCCCGACTTGCTTTTCTTCCGTTCCAGAACCAAAACCAACCTACGTACACGGCCGAAGCCAGCCTCTTATATAGGCATCGCACGACCCCACCCAAACCGGTTCAAACAAGAAAATATACACGGACTCTCTCTCTTATCTTAACTAATCACAACTTAACTAATTTAAATATCCGTCAAGACTTGTAGCTAGTACACGCCCGTACTACCGAATCTAAAAATAAAAAGAGTACACAATATGTTGAACCTGAGTTCAATTTAACCTCAGTTGAATTTTGCCGACTGTTCAAAATTGGCATGGAGTCCTGAACGTCGGCTTCACTTCCTTCGTTGGCAGGATCTGAACTTCATCGGTCGCACGAGTGTCGTCTTGAATAATTGCATGTATACTTTTCGCCTTACGCCTAGCTGGTACGACATATATCTCCTTCTGTGCATGGCCTATCTTCGAAATGTCCGTTGCCAATGTAGCAGATACGGTCACATCATCCTCCCTCCCTTGAAGGTAAACCGTCCTCGATTTTAATCTATACCTTGCAGATTTTTTTTGAACACCTCAGCGGTACACTTTATATTCTTTGCATCCTTGGGAAGAATAGTATAAAACTCACTTTTATGCATAAAAGTGTACTTGTTTGTTCGTCCATGATGAAGAGTATTAACGTCATGCTGCCACGGATGCCCCAAAATAAGATGACAAACATGCAGTGGCATAACGTCGCATTCTACTTTGTCAACATAGCCATCAACAGAAAAAGTCACCTTCACCCTATGTGTTACCTTCACTTTGCCAACATCATTTATCCACTTCATATAGTATGGTCTTGGGTGCTCCCATGTTGGTAACAAAAGAGACTCCACCACATCCTTGCTAATCATGTTGCTAGCACTGCCACCATCAACTATCAGTTTGCAAATTTCTCCCTTGATGGTACATGCAGTTTGAAAAATACTCCGCCGTTGTCCTTGTTCAACAATGTTTTTGTCATCTGGCTAGACCTTATGTGCTAGCAAACTCTTCATATCAGGATCATCTTGAGGATAACATAGTATGGTATCACCGTGACCTCTTTCGATTCCATCATCTAACTTAGGCATCTCATCTTCAGATTCTGAAATATATTCCGCATCAACAAGTAGAACCCTTCGTTGATTGGAACATTCATGCTTCATGTGCCCACGTCCTCCACACTAATGGCAAATAATATTACGATGATGAGATGACGTCGCACTAGATGAAACCTGAGAAACCTTCTTTGGCACACCCGACACTTTACTCTGTTCAATGCTTCCCGACTTATAAGAAGGACCCGGTTTAGCACTAAATCCACCATCAAGAGGAGAAGAACCACGTCGCCCACTGTTGTAAGTTGGACGAGTCTCTGAAACTTGCTTCTCCAATACCCAACGTTCAGCATGCTCCGCTTGATGAAGTAACTCATGAATATCATTATACTACATTAAATCAACACGGTCACGAATCTTTTCTTCTAATCCCTCAAAGAAACGTACCATGGTCGCCTCCGCAGACTCACGCAAAGCAGTACGGATCATCAAAATTTGCATCTATTTGT
This sequence comes from Secale cereale, assembly GCA_902687465.1. Taxonomy (NCBI): domain Eukaryota; kingdom Viridiplantae; phylum Streptophyta; class Magnoliopsida; order Poales; family Poaceae; genus Secale; species Secale cereale. Next base: position 738,722,124 of record LR738713.1, read on the forward strand.
AGTACTCATCAACTGATTTTGTACCTTGCACTAAACGACGCAGTCTACTATGAAGCTGGCAAGTGTAATAAGCAGGCACAAAACGTTCCCTCATGATTCACTTCATGTCAGCCCATGTTGCTGGTCGCTCGTGAGTACGGTTCTTATTATCCCACCATACAAGAGCATACTCTGTAAATTCCATTGATGCAACACGAACCTTCTTCTCTTCGGAGTAGTTGTGACCATCAAAAATCTGATTTACGCGCATCTCCCACTCCAAATATTTCTCCGGGTCAGCACAACGTCCCGAGAATTCATGTATGGTTATCTTGATTCGACCCAAACCACCATCCTCGTGGGCACCATTGCCGCCATAGTCACGGCGCCGCCCAACATGGCGGTGAGCCTCAGCATCATGCCATGGTCGGTGAGGTAAGCCTCCACGGGCATCAGAATCCTCAGAAAAATCACCATCATCGTCGTTGTCACGGTCACGACGTCGTGGTGGTGAGCGGGACTGTTGGGGTGCCACATCTCTCGCCTGAAGGCGCTGAACTGCTGTAGTGAGCCGATTAAGACTCTCGGTCACCACTTGTAGACTATCAGTGCGTTGTCGGTCGCTGGAAATTAAACACTCGTTCAACCTGTCCTCGACTCCTACAATATTTGCAGACAATTCCTCAACCCTTGTCCCAAGCTTCTTATTGGCTCCCTTGATCGACATCGTATGGATACGCAAATCATCACTTATCTCCAGATCCTCCAGAAGTTCATCGCCCTCCTCATGATCAGATTTCTCATGCTGTGAGTTCACCATCTTTCAAACAACTGAATCAAATAGCATGACAAAAAAGTTGTACCATGATTAACCTTGCTCTGAATACCACTCGATGCGACCGTCGACAGAAAATTGACAGCGCGAATAATTTCCCAATCTTTCACGGTACGATGTCACCAGAACGATGTGGCGCTCGCGATCTTGTAGATGCAATCACCACAAAAACAGCACGCACACCCAAGAGCTGAAGTACGTGGACGATCCTCCACGGATCAGCGGCAAACTAGAGACGACGTCTCTAATCCCTCGCCAAAAACACAAAGCAATAATTAAAGCTTCTTGACAAAAACTCGCTACGGGGAGATACCCCGACTTGCTTTTCTTCTGTTCCAGAACCAAAACCAACCTGCGTACACGGTCGAAGCCAGCCTCTTATATAGACATCGCACGACCCCACCAAAACCGGTTCAAACAAGAAAATCTACACGGACTCTCTCTCTTATCTTAACTAATCACAACTTAACTAATTTAAATATCCGGCAAGACGTATAGCTAGTACACGCCCGTACTACCGAATCTAGAAATAAAAAGAGTACACAATACGTTGAACATGAGTTCAATTTAACCTCAGTTGAATTTTGCCGACTGTTCAAAATTGGCATGGAGTCCTGAACGTCGGCTTCACTTCCTTCGTTGGCAGGATTTGAACTTCATCGGTCGCACGAGTGTCGTCTTGAATAATTGCATGTATACTTTTTGCCTTACGCCTAGCTGGTACGACATATATCTCCTTCTGTGCATGGCCTATCTTCGAAATGTTCGTTGCCAATGTAGCAGATACGATCACATCATGTTCACAGAGAGATATTCTAGGAAGAATACTTGGAGGAGGAGATAGATACAATTGAGATAGAGATAGATGTTTAAACTACCCAACTACCTATTCTATCCTTGGCTCACACGTAATCTTCTCCTAGTACCGGCCGGTGGCATCCAACGTGATATGATGTTTAACACCCTCCCTTAATCACAACTTCATCAAGTTGAGATTATGCTTGAAGTATTCAAAACTTCTTGTAGGCAAGGGCTTTGTGAATCCATCTGCGATTTGATCTCTGGAATGCACAAAGCGAATATCAAGTCGCTTCTGAGCAACTCTCTCTCTGACAAAGTGAAAATCTATCTCTATGTGTTTTGTCCTAGCATGGAAAACTGGGTTTGTAGAGAGATATGTAGCACCAAGGTTGTCACACCACAAGCAAGGAGCTTGTCTACTTTGAACACCAAGTTCCTTTAACATGGACTGAACCCATATAATCTCAGCTGTTGCATTTGCTAATGCCTTGTATTCTGCTTCTATACTTGACCTGGACACAGTAGCTTGTTTTCGTGCACACTAGGATATCAAATTTGGTCCAAAGAATACTACAAAACCACCAGTAGAGCGTCTGTCATCCAGACAACCTGCCCAATCAGAGTCAGAGAAGGCACTAACAAGAGTAGAATGTGACTTGCTGAAACTTAGGCCTAGACTCAGAGTGTGCTTCACATATCTGACTATATGTTTTGCAGCTGTCAAATGAACATTGGTAGGTGCATGAAGAAATTGGCAGACTTTGTTAACAACAAATGAGATATCAGGCCTGGTAAGTGTGAGATACTGAAGAGCCCCAACTAGGCTTCTGTATTTGGTGCTGTCTTCTGAACTCAAGAGTTCACTCTCTGCAAGGGATAGTTTTTCTGAGCTGGACAATGGGGTAAGTGAAGGTTTACAACATTGTAATCCAACCTTCTTGAGCAAATCAGTTGCATACTTTTCTTGAGAGAGGAGAAGTCCATCCTTGTGCTTCCTCACCTCAATCCCAAGAAAATAATGCAAGTCACCAAGATCCATTAGAGAAAAATCTGCACTCCAGTCCTTGAGCAACCCTGTGATTGCTTCATCAGATGAGCTGGTCACAATGATATCATCAACATATATGAGAACAAACATGCATGTGTTGAAGTTGTTGTAGATGAACGATGACGTGTCAGACTTTGATGGAACAAAACCAAGTGCTTGCATTTTGTGACAGAGACGAGAATACCATGCCCTTGGAGCTTGCTTTAACCCATATAGTGCTTTATCGAGCTTACACACATAGGAGGGGGCAGTCTTACTCTCAAACCCAGGAGGTTGTTTCATGTACACTTCCTCTTCCAGAACACCATGGAGAAACGCGTTCTGTACATCAAGCTGCATGAGACTCCATCCTCTGGAAATAGCAATAGACATGACAAGACGAATAGTAGCAGCTTTTACCGCTGGACTAAAGGTGTCCTCATAGTCTAGCCTCATATCGATCAATGGTTCCATCGAATTTCCTCTTAATCATAAAAACCCACTTACAATCAATCAAGTTTTTACCTTGCTGTGGGGGAACCAAGTGCCATGTTTTGTTTTTTTGCAATGCCATGTATTCTTCATGCATGGCTTTCTTCCACTTCTCATCACACAATGCCGCTTCAAGAGTGTTGGGTTCACCTGGTTCACCTGTGGAACAAACCATACCATACTTGGTTATATGCTTGTAGTTGACCGGTTGAATTACACCTTGTTGCAAACGTGTGCGATGTGGCTGCTGAGTAGTAATTTCCGCTGCCATAGAAGATCCTGCACCGCTCAAATCATTTGAAGTGCCGGACCCCGAGGGAGGTCCTGATCCAACAGCGCCACCCATCATCGTCGGATTTTCTGCGGCTGAAGAGTGATGCGCGGCGCCTGGAGTCTCCGGAGAAGATCCCGGAGTGCGGACGTGCGGCTCATCATCGTGTGATGATGGCGCATCCACTCGGGTTTCCGCATCGGTCGAACCGGTGCCAGGTCCCGCGCCCTCCCTAGAACGCGCGCCGTCATGCCGCTTGTACGTCACGGGTTGGGTGGCGTACCGCGCACCTCCTGGGCCACCCGGACCCTGCCAGGTGGCGAGTGGCGATTGGCGCGGGGACGGGATATCCGGCGCAGCCAGCCGACGAGGCCCGCGTGTCACGCACGGAACCGGCGCGCCGCGAATCTGGAGAGGCGACTATGCGCTCGCCTGCGCCTGCCTCGTCAGCAGGCGGTGATCCCGAGGTGGATCTGATCCGCTGCACCTGGGCGGATCGCGAGGCGGATCTATCTCCTCCAGTGGAACACATGAAATATGGCCCGCCCTGATTTTTTTTTCAGCAGCATTTTTCTCGCGATTTTCTCCTGTTTCATCAACACAAAACTCATGCAGATCATTAGGTGAGTTAGTCAACAGTTGATCATCAATATTTTGTCCCCCTTGATCAAAACTAGTAAGACGAGGAGGCAAAAGAAGAACTTCTTGTCGAAGAAGTGCGCCAGCATTATGGTGGAGATCAACGAACGGAAATTTTGTTTCATCGAAGACAACGTCACGTGAGATGTAAACTCGACCAGTGGAGACATCTAGATACTTGACGCCCTTATGCTGAGTGATGTACCCTAGGAAGACACACTATTTTGATCGAAACATGAGTTTGCGATTGTTGTAGGGACGAAGATTTGGCCAACATGCACACCCAAAAACACGGAGAGATTTATAGTCAGGTTTGGTGTGGAGAAGGCATTCTGCCGGAGTTTCATTATTAATGACACGACTGGGCAGCATGTTGATAATGTGAACGGCCGCGAGGAATGCTTCATCCGAAAACTTGAGGGGCATAGAGGCTCCTGCCAGAAGAGCAAGGCCGACCTCTACTATGTGTCTATGGTTACGTTCAGCTGAGTCGTTTTGCTGGTGAGCATGTGGGCATGACACATGGTGGGAGATGCCAAGATTTTGGAAGAAGGAGTTCAACTTTTCGTACTCCCCTCCCCAATCTGATTGGACAACGATGATTTTGCTGTCAAACTTGCGTTCAACAAGAGCTTGAAAGTTTTGGAAAACTTGAAACACATCTGATCTTCTTTTCAGAAGATAGATCCAAGAGAATTTACTATAGTCATCAATGAAACTCACATAATATGTATGTCTACCAACAGAGTTAGGGGCTGGACCCCAAACATCGGAAACAATGAGTTGTAAAGGTTTGGTAGAAACACTAGTAGAAATAGGATATGGCAGTTGATGACTTTTAGCTCGTTGACATGAATCACAAATAGTTTCAACATGACGCTCACCAACAAACGGGAGCTTATTTTTCCTAAGCAACTTTTCAACTAAAGAAAAAGAGGCATGCCCTAAACGATCGTGCCATCGTGTGGACGTAAGCTTGATAGCACCACAAGCTTGTTTATTAGATCTTCTAAACTCCGGAATCAACGGGTAGAGCCCTCGAACGCATCTACCTCGATAGAGAATCTCCCTCGTTGCCTGATCCTTGATAAAAAAGAAATAAGGATGAAACTCGAGAAAAAACATGATTATCAATGGCAATTCGATGAACGGAAAGAAGATTTTTATGTGCACTAGTGACATGCAAGATTTTCTTAAGATGAAGTTTACGTCTAGGGGTACGAAATATTGAATGACCAGAGTGACGTATACTCTCCGCTAGCAGTGTGGATTTGATCCTTGCCGTGGTATTTCTCCTTCATGGTTACCTTCTCGAGCTCATTGGTGATGTGGTTTGTGGCCCCACTATCGACGTACCAATTTGTATCAACGCCGTAGGACCCATCAGCAGCCGCAACAACCTTGTCATCATCTTGGGAGTCATCATCATCATCTTCATACCTGTACCAGCAATCTTTTGCTGTGTGGCTGCGGGGACCCCGACTTAAGAGTCGAGATCACCGAATGCACGTGTACAGTGAACCCAGAGATCAAAGCTCACTGAACACATAAAAGCTGAATAACAAGAGTCTTACATCCATACATACCGTCTTACACAAATTATGACCATTATGGCCAAGTCTTACATAGATAAAGCCTCATGGGCTGAATAGCAAATAAACTCGAGTAGCGGAAGTCTTCATAGATAAGTAGAACCCATGCCATCTGCCTTAACCCTACAGGCATTCTGACTGGGAAAGCGTCCTAGTTCGCATGTTCGTTTCCATAGAACTCTTCTTCAAATTCCTCCTCCTCCATGCCTGGCCAATTAAATAACCAGTGGCAAGCCAATGAGTACTTTGAATGTACTCGCAAGCAACCCATGATTTGGTTCAAGGTAACAATGCAAGTTGTACAACAATAAGCAGCCTAGCTACAAGCTAGATAAGATGTTCTACCATTTGTGAAACATGCATCAATGTACTTGGGTAACCTCATAGACAGGTTACAGATATCAACATAAATAGAGTTCAATTCATTATCAACGAGTCAAGTCACCACCTTGACTCAACACACACACACACACACACTTTCATCGAGATAGTAAAATTCTGGACATAGTTTAAGTAGCACCTCCCAACTGTCCATGACTGTGGACACGACTATTCGAATAGTTTTACACTCTACAGAGGTTATGCACTTTACCCACAAGATCCGGGAAGCTTTCGTGTCACCTACGATCCCGCAGTACCTCAAGTACTCGGGGGAAGCACCCAGTCATTACCTTTCCCTAGACGACACTAACATAGGGTCCACTCGTTGGTGCACAACCCTCGTGTACAAATGATAAATCATGGGACTCGCCCTTTTTACAATGTCACGCATACACGAAGGGACCAACGGTGTGTCCGGTGCCCTATGAAAACAGTCATGATCGCCTATCCAAGCACGACCCCGTCCCGGGAGTGACCTCAAGTCTCCCCCGTCACTAGTGATGTGGGCACCATGCTAGTATCAACCTAAGTAATCAATAATGCCCCGTCCCATAAGGGGTAGAGTGGTTGCACATGTTTGGTTGGGACGGTAATCACACATAAATCTAATCCATCATTTTACCCACACACGAGAACTTTCTTTGGTACACCACTTTTTCCTCAAGTGGTGACCTTAACTCATCATCACCCTCGGGCATTAGGGGCACCCGATGGGATTTTAAAAAAGAATGCAACCACGAAGGATTCATGGTACATATGCATCATCATGTATCAACAACTAATCCTTTGTCATTGCATCTATGCACATGGTAAAGATCATGAGTAGGGGTATGCATCATGTGGTGGCTCTCAACAAGTTTACCACTGTCACTCTTTATCATCCTGCAATCGGAAATAAAAAGGGTTCCGAGGAACAAAAGGGTATCATGGTCAAAGGGCTTCCTGCCTGGATTGGCTTGGTCTTCAAGGTCTTCAAATCCTTCCCTTCCTTCTTCTTCAGCAACTTCGTCAAACATGGTATCTAATCATCGCAATAAATAACGGGAAAATAAGACAATAATAAAAACAGAAAAATCAAAGTGCTCAGAAAAATGTCAACTTATTTTTATAAAATACTAGAGGGAAAACTAAGATGGCAAAAAATCTTAGTTTGGGATTTGGAGTGACAGAATGGGGTACATGGATTTTTGAACAGGGGTTTTGGTGTTCAAATTTAGATTTAAATTTGAACAGTACAGAAAAGGTTCATGAATATAGGTGAAAGTGATATCATTAAATAGGTTGGAATTTTTCAAGTTTCTAGGAACTAGAATTATTTCATTTGGATAAATATATTATCCTGTGGCATTTTTATAAAACTGACAGAAAAGGAAAAAGAAAAATGGTACTGTGCCACAGGGCCAGAAAGGCCACAGTGCAGCAGGCCCAGAAGGAAAACAGCCCGCGCGAGGCTGCCACGTCGAAGGCGTAAAGGCGAAGTACGCCTTCGATCTGACGGCGAAACGGTGTGCGCACGTGCGTTTTTAAACCTGACGGGGGGTCCCACCCGTCAGGGCGTGAGGCTGACGGACAGGGCCCACGGCCATCGTCGTCTACCTCTGTCAAGAGGCGACGGCGAGCTCGCCGGAGGCGATATAGGGCACGGGAGGAGGCGTGGGTGGTACCGTCGTGCTCAGGGAGGAGCCGCCGTTCGGATGGAGGTGGAGTTGGTCGCCGGGGTGGTCTGGCTTGCCGGCGACGAGGAGGCACAACGGAGTTACTTCGGGTGGTGGTGGTTCCGGCCGTTTCCGGCAGCTACAGAGAGGGAAAACAAGGGGGAAATGATCAGTGAGGTCTTGCGGTTCTAGATCGAGCGAGAGGAGCGGCGGGGAGGGCTTATACCTCTGGATCGACGACGACCCGAGGAAGCGGAGCTCCAGCTCGATCTCAAGCTCGGGCCGGTCTGGAGAGGAGTGGGTGTTGTAGGGGGAGGATTGGGAGTGTGAGAGAGCGGCTGGCGAAGAGAGGGAGGCGCGGGCCTGTCCTTTTATAGGTGAACGGCGGGGTGTCATGGACCCGTGCGCCGGCGAGCTTCTGCTCGTTGCCACAGGGCTCGGGAGGGGCTGGAGCCGTGTCTGTGGCGTTGCTGGATGCGGTCCAGAGCCGGGGAAGAGAAGAGAAAGAGCTGGGGGAGGCCAGGGCATCGCGCGTGTGTGCATGCCCATTGGAGCTCTCGGGCGGCCGTCGCGCGTGCGAGCTGGGGCGAGAGGGGGGAGAAGGAGGAGGGGGCCGACCGGCTGCCGTGTCGTGGACGTCGAGGCGGCCTCAGGAGACACGATCCCGACGCCCTAGGTGGTCGGGCACCTCGGGTAGGTCGCGGCTAAAGTGTGGGAGCACACTGTAGCGCGCTCCAGAGCGCCCATATGGCCGGCGTGGCCGTGTCCCACGCGCTCTGGGCACGGCCACCGTGTCCATTAGCTCTAGGGGGGAGTAAACAATGCGGGAGGGACGTTGGATGCCGGGGAGAGCTTCTAGAAGAAGAGAGTGCCGAGGGAGAATGGTGAAAATTGCTGTCCAGAATGTAAAATGGGGTTTTACCCCGTCTCAATCATTGAGCTGAGGCCAGGGAGAGTTACTGCAGGTGCATGGGGACATGGGGAAGCTGTGGTAAAAAGCCTAGCTCAAGGAGAACAAGGAAAGAGGTGAAAGTGGTAATTTTGGAAAATCACCAGAAGGTGTTTGATGTGGTTTTGAGCAATCAAATGATTTCCACTAGACATGAGACTTAACAGGATCAAATGGTATATAGAAATAGGGTGTTCCACCAAGTTTGGGCTCATTTGAAGAAACTTGCCAATGTAACTTTGGTGAACCCTAGAAATCAACAAAAATGGATTTACCAAGTTTAAGTTAAGCAAATCATCCCTCCTTGATGCAACACTTGGTGTAGTGTCATCATTTGGGGTTGTGATCATGCCCCCAAAGTTTGAGGTCACAAGTAAAAAGTTGGTAATGTAAAGTTGTTCAAATTTGAATATGAACAGAAATGGTTTTGGGGTACTCCGATCAAGTTACCCTTCTCCAAAACTTGTGCCATTTGGTCTAGATGCATTATTAGACCATTCTAGCATGTCTACCAAGTTTGAGAGCATTTGGACAAATTTGGCAATGTAAAGTTGCTCAAACTTCAAAAATGGACAGAATGGTTTTGAGGGGTTTTGATGAGGTTTTCTTGCTTCCCAAGGCATGGGGCTTGGCAAGATCATCAAATATGTCATATATGACATGATAGAATTTCCCTGGAATTTTTATAGAATATTTCCTTTGTAAATATTTCAAAAGCTTGAAATATCCAGAAAGGGTTTCTGAGGGATTTGTCCAATATTTTGAACATGGCCAACTGTTGAAACTCTTATATATGGACAATATATGTCCTAAGAGTCTCCCTGAATTTTGGCAAATATTTTTGAAATAGTTAAATAATTTTTCCCTATTAAAGACCATTTCTGGCCTTAAGAAAAAGCTTTTAAATAAAATAGGAACATAACTTTTAAAATTATATTTTTGTGGTTTATGGGAGTCCTATATCTACTAGGTTTCAAATATACTCTTTGAAATATTTTTCTCACCCTAAATCAAGCACTTGCAGTGCAAACCTCAATTCATGGGTTTTAGAAAACTAAATTTTGAAAATACTTTTTGGCCAAATTATTTTTGTAAGAAAATACTATACTGTTATATACACTTGGTATGATCATTGGGCAGAAGTTTGGGGTAAGGAGATGAAATATATAAGAGGGAGTAGTTGACTTCAAAGAGCACTTGAAAATCACAGAGAGAAAAACTTAGTTCCAAATAAAAGCCAAATGATGCCAAAAAAATTTGTTGGTCCAAATTTTCATGCTTTATTAATGCAAATGTCATGTTACAAAATGCAGGGTGTGACAGACCTACCCCCTTACAAGAATCTCGTCCGCGAGATTCCTAAACTAGGCTTTAGAAAAGATCGGGATACTCGGATCTAAGATAGTCTTCATGTTCCCAGGTTGCTTCTGCTTCCGTGTGGTTGCTCCACTGGACCTTGAAGTACTTGATGGTGCGGCTTCGCGTCCGTCGCTCTGCTTCATCCAGAATGCGAATGGGCCTCTCCCGGTAGGTCAAATCAGGCTGGAGATCAATGGCGTGGTAATCGACATCCTTGTAGAGATCAGGCTTATCCGGGACTTGGAGACACTTCCGGAGTTGTGACACGTGGAATATGTTGTGCACATCGGATAGCTGAGGTGGTAGTTCCAACTGGTAAGCCACTTCTCCTCGTCGTGCAGTGATCTCAAAGGGACCAGTGAACCTTGGTGCGAGCTTCCCTTTAATGTGGAAACACTTGGTTCCCTTCAGAGGAGTTACTCTCAGGTACACATGGTCTCCAACACGGAAACTCATATCTCGGCGACGAGTGTCAGCATAGCTCTTCTGCCTTGATTTGGCGGCCTTCAAACATTCTCTGACTAGTTGGACTTGCTCTTCTGCTTCGCAGAGAATATCTGGTCCAAAGACTAGCCCTTCTCCAGTCTCTGACCAGTTGAGGGGTGTGCGACACTTGCATCCGTACAACACCTCAAATGGTGCCATCTGAAGGATCGACTGATAACTGTTGTTATAGGAGAACTCGGCAAAAGGGAGGCAATCTTCCCACTTGGCTCCATATGCCAAGACACAGGCTCGAAGCATGTCTTCGAGAATTTGATTTACTCGCTCTGTCTGACCTCCGGTCTGCGGGTGGAAAGCCGTGCTGAAAGACAACTTGGTTCCCAAGGCTTCTTGGAACTTCTTCCAGAACCTTGAGGTAAACTGGGTTCCTCGATCTGACACAATCTCTTTAGGAACACCATGAAGGCTTACGATTCTGTCGATGTAGAGAGTTGCCAGCTGGTTGCCATCATAGGTAGTCTTGACAGGAATGAAATGGGCTACCTTGGTCAAATGGTCGACTATGACCCAGATGGAGTCATGTCCTTTATTCGACCTTGGTAATCCAGTGATGAAGTCCATTCCGACTTTATCCCACTTCCACTCAGGAACCTTGAGTGGTTGGAGCAATCCAGCGGGTCGCTAATATTCAGCCTTGACCCTTTGGCACACATCACACTTTGCAACATAGGTTGCTATCTCTCTTTTCATCCCGTGCCACCAGAATCTTTCCTTCAAGTCTTGATACATCTTGGTTCCTCCAGGGTGGATGGAATACGGAGTGTCATGGGCTTCTTGCAAGATCAAATTCTTCAGCTTCATCTTGTTTGGTACGGAGATGCGGCCTTTGTACCAAACAATCCCGTGCTCGTCCTCGGAGAATCCTAGGGCCTTGCCTAGCTTCATCTTCTTCTTGATGCCTTCAATGCTTGCGTGCCCACCTTGTGCTTTCTTGACTTCGTCCATCAGGGTTGGTTTGACTTTCAGATGGTCTAGAAATCCATGGGGGACCAATTCCAAACTGAATTGTTCCAGCTCTTCAAACAGGGCTGGCTGCCTGCTTTGAATTATGGCATTCAGAGAGCAAGCCTTTCTGCTTAAGGCATCGGCTACCACGTTAGCCTTCCCGGGGTGATATTGAACACTGAGGTCATAATCCTTGATTAGTTCCAATCATCTTCGTTGTCTCATGTTCAATTCCTTCTGGGTGAAAATATATTTCAGACTTTTGTGGTCAGTGTATATCTCACACCGCTTCCCTAGGAGGTAATGTCGCCATGTCTTCAAGGCATGAACCACTGCTGCTAACTCAAGATCGTGAGTAGCGTAGTTCTCTTCATGAGGTCGTAGCTGCCTTGAGACGTAAGCTATGACTCGACCTTCTTGCATCAGAACGCTCCCCAATCCGGTTCGAGGGGCATCACAATATATCACGAACTCTTTGTGAATATCATGTGTTGCCAGAACTGGGGCGGTGGTCAATCTCTTCTTGAGCTCTTGGAAGCTTTCTTCGCATTTTGGCGTCCATTTGAACTTCTTGTCCTTCTTCAGGAGCTGAGTCATTGGCCGGGAAATGCTAGAGAATCGTTCCACGAATTTGCGGTAATAGCCTGCAAGTCCAAGGAAGCTTCTGACTTCCTTGACGGTCGTTGGAGATTGCCATTGGGTCACAGCTTCGATCTTCGTGGGATCAACTGACAATCCTTCCTCGGTCAAGACATGACCTATGAACCCAACTTTATGCAGCCAAAACTCACATTTGCTGAATTTGGCATATAGTTGGTGCTCTCGAAGCTTGTCTAGGACCATCCTCAAATGTTGCTCGTGCTCTTCCTCCGTCTTCGAGAAGACAAGAATGTCATCAATGAAGACGACAACAAACTTGTCCAAATATTCCATGAAGACTTTATTCATGAGATACATGAAGTAAGCTGGGGCATTGGTTAAGCCAAAGGACATGACCGTGCACTCATACAGGCCATACCTTGTTACAAATGCCGTCTTCAAAATATCTTGGGGTCTGATCTTCAGCTGGTAGTACCCAGATCTGAGGTCGATCTTGGAGAACACCTTGTCTTCGCTGAGTTGATCAAACAGATCTTCAATCTTGGGAAGTGGATACTTGTTCTTGATTGTAACCTTATTGAGGGAACGGTAGTCAATGCATAAGCGGATGGTACCGTCCCTTTTTGCCACAAATAGAACAGTTGATCCCCAAGGGGAGGCACTTGGGCGGATAAATCCCTTCCTCAGATGCTCTTCCAGTTGCTTCTTCAACTCGGCTAATTCTTCCGTCCCCATTCTATATGGCTTCTTATAGATGGGTCCTGCCCCGGGCATGAGCTCGATGATGAACTCAATGTCACGGTCAGGGGGCATTCCCGGTAGCTCATCCAGAAAGACATCGGGATACTCGCATACTACCGGCACTTGCTCCAGTCCAACTTCAGACAAACAATTGACTTGAGTGGTTTGAGCAGAAGAGGAGTTGGAAGCAAACTTAACTTCGACTCCTTGGTCATTGGTCATAGTGACAGTCCGGTTGGCACAGTCTAACAAGCCTTGGTGCTTGCTGAGCCAATCCATTCCTAAGATCACATCCAAGCCTTGCGATCTTAAGATGATAAGGTCTGCTAGGAAATATACCCCGTTAATGATGATACTAACTCCCTTACAGCCTATCTTGGCTCTCATCTCTGCTCCGGGGGTTTGTACCACCATGGGGTTATTCAGGGGTGTAGGGGTCATGCCACTTTTTAATGCAAATCTTTGATTGATAAATGAATGCGTGGATCTAGAATCAAACAAGATAGTTGCAGGTGCTGAGTTGACAAGGAACGTACCCAGCACGACGTCCGGGTCTTCCTGGGCTTCTTGAGCAGTGACGTGATTCACACGCCCCTTCCCATGGTTGGGCGGGTTGTGAGGAGCTTGGTTCCTTGGTGGCATCCCGCGGCCTTGTCCTGGGTTCTATGCATTGGGGCGCGGGGCATCAGGCTTCTTGTTGGGGCACACCCTTGAGATGTGTCCTGACTGACCACATCCAAAGCAAGTGACTTGGTTTGGGTTGTTGATCTTGTTGCCACCACTGTTATTGGGGTTGAATGCTGGCCGTCGGTTGGCATACTGCTGAGGCTGATAGTTGGTGCGAGGTGCAGGAGCTCTTGGCTACTTATAGGTTGGCTTGACCGGGGCTGGCTGCCACGGGCGAGGCTTCTCGTTGCTGGAACTTCCCTTGCTGATCATCTTGCGCTTGCGAGTGTCTTCCAGAGCACGCCGCTTGTCTTCAAGCACAAGTGCTTTGTTCACCAGGTCAGGAAAGGTTGGGCAGTCACACACGACAAGCGAGTACTGCAGAGTCTGATTGAGGCCTTCCATGAAGCGCTCCCTTTTTGCAGGATCTGTGCTGACATCTTCAGGGGCATACCTTGACAGAACACTGAACTTCTGCATGTACTCCTTGACAGTGTCACTTCCTTGCTTTAGGGCTCGAAACTCACGCTTTTTGATAGCCATGATTCCGGAAGGAATATGGGCCTTGCGGAATTCTGCCTTGAAGTTGTTCCAAGTGATGTCTTGCCCAGCATGCATGACCTTGAATCCATCCCACCAAGCTCTAGCAGTCCCCCCGAGGCAGTGTGCAGCATAAGCCACCTTCTCGCGGTCTTCGATGCATCCGACTAGTTCCAGCAAGTCCTCAATGGTGCGGACCCAGTCGTCTGCATCCAGGGGTTCAGCAGTCTCGATGAAGGTTGGAGGTGCATGCTTCTTGAACTCTGCCAACGTGGAACGTCCATTGGCATTCCCCGCCGGCCAGCGGTTGTTGGTGACAGCTTGAGCAATCATCTGGAGGGCTGCGGTGTTGGCTTGGCGTTCCTCTCGGAAGGCTTGGAGAAGCTGAGCCATGTCCATGTTCGGGGGAGGTGGTGGTGGAGCTTGGTCGTGGGTTTGGTCTTGGCCGGCCTCTGCTTGGGCGGATGCTCCGGCTTTGGGCTGCTGGGTAGAGGTACCAGTATGAGTTACAACAGGCATCATGTTGGAGCGGTAAAGGTCTCATGATTTGGAATGAAGAGGGAAAGCAATAAAGATGGGTGCCTAGTAAGGGGGTGGGTGTGACACTAATTATTTTCATGCAAGGGCCAAAAGGGCCAAACACATTCGTTAAAATCCAAATGGGTGATGTAGTCGTTTACACATTCCCGAAGGGAAGATACGACGTGCATCCAAACACAACAAAAGCAAACACTAGATGGCTTCATATGAACCATACAAGGACTCGACTTCGCATAGGGGTTACACGACCTATCCTACCGTAGAGGTCACGAGCTAGCATATCCGAGTTGCGAATAATGCCTAAGCGGCGGAATGCTCGGTCGCGTATTCTGGCTCTTCTGGGTCTTCCTCCTTGTCTTCATATGTCTGGGCCCCCCATCACTTGAGGGTGTGGGGGAGTGGAGGAGTTGGATACGGTGGTTTTTTGTTGGTGGTGCAGGGAAAGCTTGCGATATTCCCTTGCCGTCATACGGCATCGCTGGGGTGGTTCTTCGTCCTTGGAAGATACATCTCTTGAGGGCCTTTCGCCTCGATACGCGATAGCGGGTCGCCCGGGAGGCGCACCTTCCTTCTTGATCCTATCCGCCTTCTCTTGTGCTCGACGAAGAAGTGCCTTGGTCTTGTGGAGTTCTTCTCGGAGCTTCATCAATTCCGAGGCCAAATCTTGTGCCAAGCTGTCGGCACAAAGGCTGAAATAGGTCTAGAATCGAAGGGGAAGTCCTTCCTTCAGTGGAGGGGCTTGCGCGCTGCTTTCATCTTCACCTTCCTTCCGGTAAGGCAAGAAGTGGGTTGTCATCTTGGATGCCATCTCCGGAAGAAGTTCACAGAGGCGGGTTAGTGCCTTGAGTGCAGCAACCTCGACAACGAGGGGTAGTGTTGCCATCTGGGGTCCCTCGAAGAACCAACTTGTGGGAGGATTGTTTGCCTTCACGATTACTTCCACATGGTAGTCCACCTCAGTGTCGCTAACCCAATGCTCATGGTAGATGAGGATGGGTGCTCGGTGGAACTAGCACTCCTGGAGGCTATCCTCGAGAAGCAAGGGGAATCCAGTGGTCAGGTGCTCTTCAGGTACAGCGGCCATCTACAAAGGTTGAATAGGAGAGGTTAATAAGCTGATGATATCTCAGGTTTGGTACGGTTTAGAAAAGAAGAGAGGTTCAGAAGGTTTATGAAAAAGGGTCTCATCCTATCTAACACCCATGCTAACTAAGGCTTCCTACAGTCAGGATGGCTCTGATACCAGCTCTGTGGGGACCCCGACTTAAGAGTCGAGATCACCGAATGCACGTGTACAGTGATCCCAGAGATCAATGCTCACTGAACACACAAAAGCTGAATAATAAGAGTCTTACATCCATACATACCGTCTTACACAAATTATGACCATTATGGCCAAGTCTTACATAGATAAAGCCTCATGGGCTGAATAGCAAATAAACTCAAGTAGCGGAAGTCTTCGTAGATAAGTGGAACCCATGCCATCTGCCTTAACCCTACATGCATTCTGACTGGGAAAGCGTCCTAGTTCGCATGTTCGTCTCCATAGAACTCTTCTTCAAATTCCTGCTCCTCCAAGCCTGGACAATTAAATAACCAGTGGCAAGCCAATGAGTACTTTGAATGTACTCGCAAGCAACCCATGATTTGGTTCAAGGTAACAATGCAAGTTATACAACAATAAGCAGCCTAGCTACAAGCTAGATAAGATGTTCTACCCTTTGTGAAACATGCATCAATGTACTTGGGTAACCTCGTAGACAGGTTACAGATATCAACATAAATAGAGTTCAATTCATTATCAACGAGTCAAGTCACCACCTTGACTCAACACACACACACACACACTTTCACCGAGATAGTAAAATTCTGGACATAGTTTAAGTAGCACCTCCCAACTGTCCATGACCGTGGACACGGCTATTCGAATAGTTTTACACTCTGCAGAGGTTGCGCACTTTACCCACAAGATCCAGGAAGCTTTCGTGTCACCCACGATCCCGCAGTACCTCAAGTACTCGGGGGAAGCACCCGGTCATTACCTTTCCCTAGACGACACTAACATAGGGTCCACTCGTTGGTGTACAACCCTCGTGTACAAACGATAAATCATGGGACTCGCCCTTTTTACAATGTCACGCATACATGAAGGGACCAACGATGTGTCCGGTGCCCTGTGAAAACAGTCATGGTCGCCTATCCAAGCACGACCCCGTCCCGGGAGTGACCTCAAGTCTCCCCCGTCACTAGTGATGTGGGCACCATGCTAGTATCAGCCTAAGTAATCAATAATGCCCTGTCCCATAAGGGGTAGAGTGGTTGCACATGTTTGGTAGGGACGGTAATCACACATAAATCTAATCCATCATTTTACCCACACACGAGAACTTTCTTTGGTACACCACTTCTTCCTCAAGTGGTGACCTTAACTCATCATCACCCTCGGGCATTAGGGGCACCCGATGGGGTTTTCGGAAAAAATGCAACCACGAAGGATTCATGGTACATATGCATCATCATGTATCAACAACTAATCCTTTGTCATTGCATCTATGCACATGTTAAAGATCATGAGTAGGGGTATGCATCATGTGGTGGCTCTCAACAAGTTTACCACCGTCACTCTTTATCATCATGCAATCGGAAATAAAAAGGGTTCCAAGGAACAAAAGGGTATCATGGTCAAAGGGCTGCTTGCCTGGAATGGCTTGGTCTTCAAGGTCTTCAAATCCTTCCCTTCCTTCTTCTTCAGCAACTTTGTCAAACACGGTATCTAATCGTCGCAATAAATAACGGGAAAATAAGACAATAATAAAAATAGAAAAATCAAAGTGCTCAGAAAAATGTCAACTTATTTTTATAAAATACTAGAGGGAAAACTAAGATGGCAAAAATTCTTAGTTTGGGATTTGGAGTGACATAATGGGGTACATGGATTTTTGAACAGGGGTTTTAGTGTTCAAATTTAGATTTAAATTTGAACAATACAGAAAAGGTTCATGAATATAGGTGAAAGTGATATCATTAAATAGGTTGGAATTTTACAAGTTTTTAGGAACTGGAATTATTTCATTTGGATAAATATTTTATCCTGTGGAATTTTTATAAAACTGACAGAAAAGGAAAAAGAAAAATGGCACTGTGCCACTGGGCCAGAAAGGCCATAGTGCAGCAGGCCCAGAAGAAAAACAACCCGCGCGAGGCTGCCACATCGATGGCGTAAATGCGAAGTACGCCTTCGATGTGACGGCGAAACGGTGCGCGCGCGTGCGTTTTTAAACCTGACGGGGGGTCCCACCCGTCTGGGCGTGAGGCTGACGGACAGGGCCCACGGCCGTCGTCATCTACCTCCATCCAGAGGCGACGACGAGCTCGCCGGCGGCGATATAGGGCACGGGAGGAGGTGTGGGTGGTACCGTCGTGCTCAGGGAGGAGCCGTCGTTCGGATGGAGGTGGAGTTGGTCGCCGGGGTGGCCTGGCTCACCAGCGACGAGGAGGCACGGCGGAGTTGCTTCGGGTGGTGGTGGTTCTGGCCGCTTCTGGCAGCTACAGAGAGGGGTAACAAGGGGAAAATGATCAGTGAGGTCTTGCGGTTCTAGATCGAGCGAGAGGAGCGGCGGAGAGGGCTTATACCTCTGGATCGACGGTGACCCGAGGCAGCGGAGCTCGAGCTCGATCTCGAGCTCGGGCCCGTCTGGAGAGGAGTGGGTGTTGTAGGGGGAGGATTGGGAGTGTGAGAGAGCGGCTGGTGAGGAGAGGGAGGCGCGTGGGTGTCCTTTTATAGGCGAACGGCGGGGTGCCGTGGACCCGTGCGCCGGCGAGCTTCTGCTCGTTGCCACAAGGCTCGGGAGGGGCTGGAGCCGTGTCTGTGGCGTTGCTGGATGCGGTGCAGAGCCGGGGAAGAGAAGAGAGAGAGCTGGGGGAGGCCAGGGCATCGCGCGTGTGTGCATGCCCATTGGAGATCTCGGGCGGCCGTCGCGCGTGTGAGCTGGGGCGAGAGGAGGGAGAAGGAGGAGGGGGCCGACCGGCTGCCGTGTCATGGACGTCGAGGCGGCCTCGGGATACACGATCCCGACGCCCTAGGTGGTCGGGCGCATCGGGCAGGCCGCGGCTACAGTGCGGGAGCGCACTGTAGCGCGCTCCAGAGCACCCATATGGCCGGCATGGCCGTGTCCCACGCGCTCTGGGCGCGGCCACCGTGTCCATTGGCTCTAGGGGGATTAAACAATGCGGGAGGGACATTGGATGACAGGGAGTGCTTCTAGAAGAAGAGAGGGCTGAGAGAGAATGGTGAAAATTGCAGTCCAGAATGTAAAATGGGGTTTTACCCCCTCTCAATCATTGAGCTGAGGCCAGGGGAGAGTTACTGGATGTGCAAGGGGACCTGGGGAAGCTGTGGTAAAAATCCTAGCTCAAGGAGAACAAGGAAAGAGGTGAAAGTGGTAATTTTGGAAAATCACCAGAAGGTGTTTGATGTGGTTTTGAGCAATCAAATGATTTCCACTAGACATGAGACTTAACATGATCAAATGGTATATAGAAATAGGGTGTTCCACCAAGTTTGGGCTCATTTGAAGAAACTTGCCAATGTAACTTTGGTGAACCCTATAAATCAACAGAAATGGATTTACCAAGTTTAAGTTAAGCAAATCATCCCTCCTTGATGCACCACTTGGTGTAGTGTCATCATTTGGGGTTCTGATCATGCCCCCAAAGTTTGAGGTCACAAGTAAAAAGTTGGTAATGTAATGTTCTTCAAATTTGAATCCGAACAGAAATGGTTTTGGGGTACTCTGATGAAGTTACCCTTCTTCAAAACTTGTGCCATTTGGTCTAGATGCATTATTAGACCATTCTAGCATGTGTACCAAGTTTGAGAGCATTTGGACAAGTTTGGCAATGTAAAGGTGCTCAAACTTCAAAAATGGACAGAATGGTTTTGAGGGGTTTTGATGAGGTTTTCTTGCTTCCCAAGGCATGGGGCTTGGTAAGATCATCAAATATGTCATATATGACATGATAGAATTTCCCTGGAAGTTTTAGAGAATATTTCCTTTGTAAATATTTCAAAAGCTTGAAATATCCAGAAAGGGTTTCTGAGGGATTTGTCCAATATTTTGAACATGACCAAGTGTTGAAACTCTTATATATGGACAATATATGTCCTAAGAGTCTCTCTGAATTTTGGCAAATATTTTTGAAATAGTTAAATAATTTTTCCCTATTAAAGACCATTTCTGGCCTCAAGAAAAAGCTTTTAAATAAAATAGGAAAATAACTTTTAAAATTATATTTTTGAGGTTTATGGGAGTCCTTTATTTACTAGGTTTCAAATATACTCTTTGAAATATTTTTCTCACCCTAAATCAAGCACTTGCAGTGCAAACCTCAATTCAGGGGTTTTAGAAAACTAATTTTTGAAAATACTTTTTGGCGTAATTATTTTTGTAAGAAAATACTATATTGTTATATACACTTGGTATGATCATTGGGTAGAAGTTTGGGGTAAGGAGATGTAATATATAAGAGGGAGTAGTTGACTTTAAAGAGCACTTGAAAATCACAAAGAGAAAAACTTAATTCCAAATAAAAGCCAAATGATGCCAAAAAATTTGTTGGTCCAAATTTTCATGCTTTATTAATGCAAATGACATGTTACAAAATGCAGGGTGTGACAGTGGCTAGGTTTCCCGCATATCTGGCACCTTGGAGTGTCGGGACGCGTCCTGTTGCCACCGCCACGACCACGACGACGGCACCTGCTGCCCGCACACTGAGGAGAAGAGCCGCAATCGTTTCCACCGCCGCCGCCAGATCGCCCCTTGTTGCGGGGATCGCCGCATTGACGGGAGCCGCCACCCCGTCCACGAGACGCCATGTTAGCTGAAGACTTGAAGCCGCCGCTGCCGGACCCATGGAACTAGGCCATGCGTTGGTCGAAGTTGGAGAGCATCGCGAAGAGCTCGTCGAGCGTGATGGGTGTGACACGAGCATCGAGGGCAGACACCAAGGGTTGGTAATCCGCATCTAACCCATGGATGTAGGAGATAAGCTCATCATCCTGGATGGGCTTGCCCGCCGCGGCGAGCTCATCGGCGTACCCTCGCATAGCAGCAAAGTAAGAGGCAACCGAGAGATTACCCTTCTGCGCGTTGATGAGGGAGGTGCGGATGTTGTTGATGCGGCTCGCCGAGTGCGACGAGAACATGGCAGCAAGCATCGTCCAGAGCGCGCTCGCCGTGGTGACCGTAACCAAAACCTCCTTTGTGAGGTTGGCCAGCAGGTAGCCAAGGAACTGTTGATCCTCCCAGGCCCATATAGGGTGGAGAGGGTTGGGCGATGAAGTCTCCTTGCCTTCTTTGGTGGTGATGAGGAGCTTCGCCGGCTCCGATGTGGTGCCATCGACGTAGCCGTAGACGCCGGCGCCGCGCAGTTGAGGTGTGATCTGCGTGCGCCATAGCACGTAGTTCATGCGAGACAACTTCTCTGTGACCTGGCTATTGAGGTTGGAAGAGAGGGCACCGGAGGAGGAAGACATGACTAGGCTAGATGGATCCGACAGAAGCTTCAGATGGGAAAATGAAGGCTCTGACTACCATGTGCGATAGCGGAAAACCTCTTACCTCGAGAGAGGGACGTGGTTCATGTTATATAGAGGGGGAGCAACCACCCTAGCATAGGTACAAGTTTGTTTACACAGAGATATTCTAGGAAGAATACTTGGAGGAGGAGATAGACACAATTGAGACAGAGATAGATGTTTAAACTACCCAACTACCTATTTTATCCTTGGCTCACACATAATCTTCTCATAGTACCGGCCGGTGGCATCCAACGTGATATGATGTTTAACAAAGGCCACCACCGCAGCTCATGCTGCTCTGGCCGGGCGGCGAGGAGGAAGCAGGGCGCGCGTGGTCAGCCGTGCGTCGAGGAGGCGGGGAGGAAGCATGGCGTGGCTGGAGCGAGGAAGGTGTGCGTGCGCGTGGACTTCCAGCGGCGGTCGCCGGTCTGCCATCGAGGCTCCGGCGCACCTCTCGTGCCTCACCGCCTTCCTCATCGTCTTCTCTGTCGGGTACTCGCACCACCCGCCCGCCCGCCGCACGACATGTTCCCATTTGGGGACGCGTGCGGGGAGCCGGTGCCGGACGAGGATGTGGCGAAGACACTTTTCGACAAGCTGTTGGACGATGAGCTTCCCGCCGGCGCACACCACCATGTTGGGGGCCGACGGGGGCGGTGTTCGCGGAGCTCACCGAGGAGGTGCGACCGGATGTGATCGTGGAGCTGGGCGCGTTCCTGGCCGCCTCGGCGCTGCACATGGCGGCCGTGGCGGGGAACTTCTCGCTGTCCCGGCCATCCTCTATGTGGACGACTGGGGTGGCTGGCCGGCCTCCCGCAGCCGCTTCCGCAGATCACGCTGCTCTGGCCGGGTGGCGAGGAGGAAGCAGGGCGCGCGCGGCCGGTCGGGTGTCGAGGAGGCGGAGAGGAAGCAAGGAGCGGCCAGCGTGGGAGCCATCTCTTGGTCGCACTAGCGCGTGAGGAGAAGCGCGTCGTGGCCGTGCTTCCGGTGGAGCTGGGATGCCGCGGCGAGGAGGTGGCAGCGGTGCCGAGCTGTGCGTGACGAAGCTAGGCAAGGGTAGCGGCGCGCCGGGCGCGCGGGCGTGGGAGTTGGTGCGGGAGAGAGGACCCTGCTTCGGTGCCGTAACTGCACCTGCAGTTCGGTCAATGACATGTGGGCCAGCTGTCTGTTAGGCCCACATGTCACTGACTCAACTGCAGGTGCAGTTAAGGCACTGAAGCTCAGTCCCGGGAGAGAAGGAGTTGGTGGGCCTCGAAGGAAAAGTGAGGAGAGATGGAGTGAGAGTCTGGAGGTGGGCCAAATGACATGCAAATAGTCTCTCTCCTCCCCCAGCTGCCCCCGAGGATACTACGTTTGGGGTGGGTTCGCCGGCCGGGATTTTGACCACATCCGGCGCTAATCGAGCGAGCACTACTAGGAAAATGCTTATAGATAGTAGCATAGTAATAGCGCTTTTTATAATAAAGCGCTGCTACTACTTATAAGTAGTGCTTTTTATAAAAGGCGCTACTACTATGCACTTACCAGTACCATTGTTTTTGTAAAAAAAACGCTACTACTACAATTGTCAGGCCGTTGCCGGCAGGCCAGACATTGTAGTAGCGCTTTTATGTATGAAGCGCTACTGCTATCGGGCGTAGCAGTAGCGCTTTCTACATATAAGCGCTACTACTACGGGTTCTTTATCCAGCCCAACGGCCCGCGCTCGACCTCTCTCTCTCTCACTCCCCCTCCCTCACACACTCACTCGCCTCTCTCCGCCGTCATCGCCGCCGCCCTCCTCCGTGCACCGCCCTTCTTCGCGCTGGAGCTCTCCCGCCGGCCACCCTCGCCTGCGCTGGCTCTACTACCTCGCCGGCCACCCTCCCCCGCGTCGGCCTCCTCCCCCATCGGCCACCCTTGCCCGCACCGGCTTTGCTCCCCCGCCAGCCTCCTCCACCACCGTGAGGTACTCCTCCTCCCTCCATTTAGTTCATTAGGTTAGGTAACTTAGGTGAATTTAGTTAATTAACTTAGGTGAATGCAGTGGCCTTAGACTTCAGCAGAGTGGGGCCAGTTGAGGAATGCGGAGGAGCCGAAGAACTTGCAGAAGCTCCTGAGGCAATAGAGATGCCTGTTGTCCTTTGGCACGAGGCGAGATGCGTAGGTGCTGAGGACTTTGGTGGAGCTGGAGCAGCTTGAGGAATTTGCTGTGAGGGATTTGCAGAGTTGGGCCATGAGGGCATTGGTGAGGAGCTTGGCTGTAAGGCAGAATAACTAGGCTTGCGAGCTGGTTTCTTGGGCATAGCCTTTTTAGGCTTGCTAGCAGAGGCCTCAGTAGCAACAGCAGAATCTTCATTGAATTTCCTCACTACCTCTTTGGCCACTCCAGCCAACTTGGCTTGACGCTTGGCCCATTCCTTGGGAAATTTCTCACCTCTTCTGATGCTAGAGGGATCAACAATTTGGCCAGGTGTCAATGGAGGTCTTGGGCCTGGAGGGTGTACATCGAATTTCTGCATGTACTTGGGTGTGATATAGCGATATTCGCTCCATTCTCTAACCCATCTTCTCTCTATCCTTTGTATGCGCACCTTGCGCTGATTCTTGGTCTCCTTGCCATATTTGGCCTCATCAGGAGTGCTGTATTCTTCATAGATATCATCAGGAATTTCAAAAGTAGTGTTGACTTCCAGTTTCTTCCCTCCTTTCTAAGGTTTCTTGCTGTCAGTCATTTTCTTCAGCTGAGGATTTTGAACGATTGAGTTCTTTGAGGAGGTGTGCAATTTGTCTTCGAGGAACGCTGCAAATGAGTTAAGCTGATGAGAACCTAGAGATTCAGCAGCAGACATTTGTACCTGTGAACAGAGTATAGGTGCGAAGAATTTGGAGAGGTCATATGCGTTCTCGGCTGTTTTTGCAAAAAGGAACAAGTTTGAGGAATTTGACCAGATGTCACTTGAATAATTTCACTAAGCGTTCTTTGACTTAGGTTCCAGAGTTGTGTAGATTGAAAATCCACACAATTGAGGAATCTTGAAGAAAAACGTTGCTTAGAGAAATAGATCAAGAACAGATGTTTGGGTGAGGTGTTTAGAGTGTGAAGATTGAAGAATAAACACATTTTTGAAGATTTGTAGAAATCACTGGAATCAACAAGGGCAGTAAAAGTAGCTTTTAATTACCCTTGACGAAGAACACGATGAACTGTGTATAGTAGATTTGAAGCTCGTCGGTTCAGATCTTCCACGCCCTAGCATGGCAGAGGAAGACTGCTACGGCGGCGACAGAGTAAAGAAATCCGCGGTCGGCGTGAGTACGACGGCGAAGAGGTCGAGGCAGCGAAGCTCTTCCTCACCGGCGACGATGGAAGTAGCGGCAACGCTAGGTTTTGAGAGCTCGAGCGAGGGAGTGGAGGTCAAGCGAGTAAAAACAAAGTGAGGAGGGTGAGGGGGTATTTATAGCCGAGATGAAAAAATTGTTCGCTCAAGGAAAATGGACGAACGTGCCCCTGACCCGTCTCATCTGTGCGACATGTGTCACCCACGTATAGAGAGGTGGAGATCGTGTGTGAATAGATAAGTCATATAGTGGAATGTGGAACAGTTTGAGCGGCAAAGCCGAAAATTCAAATAAGAAAATTTTAACGCTGCGTTCACAAATTCTTCAGCTGTCAAGGACACAGTGGAGATTTTGAACAAGTTTCAAACAGAACACATATGAAGAAATTGTGAACAATTTGGGTTGAGTTTAGCATAGAGGGGGATGGGTCTGATCACATTCACTTAGCAGAAAAACAACTTGAAGAAATAGCAATAAGTGAATGCTGTAGAGGACATAAACTCATATATATATATATATATATATATATATATATATATATATATATAATCAATGAAGAACAACAACGAAAAGCGCGAAGACATCGCAAAGTTGAAGAAATTGAACAGTTGAGGAATTTCAAAAACTGAAGAAAAACTCAAATTGAAGATTTTCAACTTTTGTTGGTGGCGTGACCCACCGTATAAGAATGATGATTTCAGACACCGCATACAATTGTCGTAGGGCTCTGAGAATCAGTTTCTTCATTAATTTCTTCACACTTAGAGGGTTGGTCTTCATTGATTGAAGAAAAACGTTACTTCGTGTGTTGTGCATCAAAGTCATCAATTTTGCATAAGAGTTAGGATGTGTGTACTTTCAAAGACCATTCGAAGATTCTAAGATATTTAGCTCACACCGCAACTTGCAAAATATCTTCTCATCCAAGGGCTTAGTGAAAATATCTCCCAGCTGGTCTTCAGTCTTCACGTGGTAGATGGAAATGTCGCCCTTGAAGACATGATCACGAAGAAAATGATGACGGATCTGGATGTGCTTTGTCCTTGAGTGCTGAACTGGGTTGTGAGCAATCTTGATGGTACTCTCATTGTCACAGTAGAGTGGCACATTCTTCATGTTGACGCCATAGTCCTTGAGGGTTTGCTTCATCCATAGTAATTGATCACAGCATGATCCAGCAGCTATTTACTCAGCTTCAGCAGTGGAGAGTCTAAGGATCGTCCGAGGAAATGGCATGTGCCGGATGTAGACTTGCGATCCACTCGATTACCAGCATAGTTAGAGTCATAATATCCAATGAGATCAAAATCAGAGCCCTTGATATACCATAATCCAAGTGTTGCAGTGTGAGCTAGATATCGAAGAATATTCTTCACAGCCTTATGGTGTGATTCCTTCGGTGTAGCTTGAAATCGGGCACACATGCAAACACTAAGCATAATATCTGGCCTAGATGCACATAGATACAATAAAGAGCCAATCATGGAGCGGTATACCTTTTGATCGAAGTCTTCACCATTTTCATCGGTGCATAGTTGACCATTTGTGGGCATAGGGATTTTGACGCCTTTGCAATCTTGCATGCCGAATTTTCTCAGAACATCCTTGAGGTATTTCTCTTGAGATCTGAAGATGCCATTGCATTGTTGACGAATTTGAAGGCCTATGAAGAATTTCAGCTCTCCCATCATGGACATTTGATATTCCTCACGCATCATGTAGCCAAAATCGTCACTGAAACGTTCATCAGTACAACCAAAGATAATATCGTCCACATAGATTTGACACACAAATAATTCATCATCATATGACTTAGTGAAAAGAGTTGGGTCAAGTGAACCGGGTTTGAAGACTTTCTTCATGAGGAATTCCTTCAAAGTATGATACCATGCCCGAGGGGGTTGCTTGAGGCCATAGAGGGTCTTGTTGAGTTTGAAGACTTTGTCAGGATGTTTAGGATCTTCAAAACCTGGGGGTTGAGCAACATATACTTCTTCCTCAAGCTTACCATTGAGGAATGCACTTTTCACATCCATTTGATATAAGATGATATTATGATGGTTAGCATAAGCAAGTAGTATGTGAATAGCTTCAAGTCTAGCAACAGGAGCAAAATTTTCATCGAAGTCAATTCCTTCAACCTGTCTGTAGCCTTGAGCTACGAGACGAGCCTTATTCCTCACCACAAGGCCATTTTAATCTTGCTTGTTTCGATAGATCCACTTGGTGCCGATGATATTGTGCTTCCGAGGATCTGGTCGCTTGACGAGTTCCCACACATGGTTGAGCTCGAATTGATATAATTCCTCTTGCACAGCTTGAATCCACTCAGGTTCCAGAAATGCCTCATCAACTTTGGTGGGCTCTGTGATAGAGACAAAAGCAAAGTTCCCACAAAAGTTAGATAAGTGTGAAGCTCTTGAGCGTGTGAGAGGACCTGGTGCATTGATGTCGTCGATGATTTTCTTGATCTGCACTTCTTTTGCGACACGAGGATGAGCGGGTTGACGACTTTGGTCTAGCTGAGCATTTTCTTCAGCAGCAGTTTCTTCAGGAGTAGTAGAATGATTTTCTTCATTGTCAGGAATGACTTCTTCAGCTAATTCTTCAGTGGGGATGATATGTTCAGTAGCGTTGAACTTAATAGATTCCTCAGGAGGTATTTCACCTGACACATAAGGCATGTGCTCTCTTTACGAGCCATTAGTTTCATCGAACCACACATCTACAGTCTCAACAATCTTGTGAAGATGATTGATGAAGATTCTGTAGGTGTGCGAGTCCTTTCCGTAACTAAGCATAAAATCTTCATGTGCTTTCGGTGCAAATTTGGAATTGTGATGAGGATCTCTAACCCATCATTTAGAACCGAAGAATTTGAGATAACTCACATTGGGTTTCTTGTTAGTGAGTAGTTCATATGAGGTTTTCTTGAGGAGTTTGTGAAGATATACCATGTTGATGATGTGGCACCCAGTGTTGATAGCCTCAGGCCAGAGCCGAAGAGGCGTCTTTTATTCATCAAGCATAGTGCGAGCCATCTCAATAAGAGTTCTGTTCTTGCGCTCCACAACGCCGTTCTGCTGAGGAGTGTATGGGGCCGTGATACGTCCAAAACGTATCTATAATTTCTGCTTGCTCCATGCCTCTTTTGTGTGATATTGCTATGATATTTATGCACTTCCATACACTTTTGATCATATTTGGACTAACCTATTAACTCAGTGCACCCCAGTGCCAGTTTCTGTTTTCTGCTGTTTTTGTATTTCAGGTTTTCCCATTACGTAAACTGCCAGAAAAATTCCGGGAAATATATATAAAAAATCAGCGTTCCGGAAGCTTCCATGCGGCCAAAGTAGGGCTGGAGGGGGGCCACCAGGGCTCCAGGCGCCCTGGGGGCGCGCCCCCCCTCCTGGCCGCGCCGGGGGGGGCGCCTGGGCCCCCTAGGCCTCCGCTGATGCCCCCCTTTGGCATATATTTACACCACGTCCCGAAACCCTCGAGGACGGAACCCTTTTTCGCGATCTCATCTCTGTTCCGCCGCCGCCGCGCTTCCAAGATCGGGAGCACTAGGAGAACTCTTCCCGACACCCTGCCGGAGGGGAGGATCACCACCGGGATCCTCTCCACCACCATGGACGCCTCCCGGATGAGTTGTGAGTAGTCTCCCTTGGACCATGGGTCCATGACCAGTAGCTATGTGATGTTCTCCTCCCCTCTTTGTTCTTCACTAATTAGACCTCGTGAGCTGCCCTACATGATCGAGGCACATATGTAATCCTTATGCTGTTGCTATGATGAGTTTGCTGGGATCCGATGGATTATGAGATTATGTTCATATTGTGTGTGAGTAATATATTTGATTTACCTCTTTTATATTTATGTTCTTGAGTAATTCTTGCATGTTCTCCGTTGCTGTTTATTGCTTTGGTCAAGTAGTAGGTAGTAACTCCAAGAGGGAACGTTATGCTTGATTGTGGGTTCATGCCCCTCGATGACTATCTTGAGTGACAGAAACATGAGCCTAGGGGATGTGCTGTTGCCACAAGGGGGAAAACAACGGTGCTTGTACTCGCGGGTGCAAGGATTGTTTACTTTACGCAAAGTCCTTTTAATGCAGTTGTCTGTTGCTTTGAGTTTACACTATGGGTGGGACTCGCAACTTAATACCAGCGAGATGTTCTGGATAGATATCTCAAGGTGGATGATTAGTAGTAGATGCAGATGGATTTCGGTCTACTTGCCTTGGCGTACCGCCCATGCTTTTGAGCCTCTACCTTTCTTTGCAGCATAGTTAGCATTGGTTTGTGCACATAATCCTGTCAATTGCC
This sequence comes from Secale cereale, assembly GCA_902687465.1. Classification (NCBI taxonomy): domain Eukaryota; kingdom Viridiplantae; phylum Streptophyta; class Magnoliopsida; order Poales; family Poaceae; genus Secale; species Secale cereale. The sequence goes on from LR738713.1 coordinate 738,750,875, forward strand.
CAGCTGTAATTCGTTTACCTCACATAGCTGTTTTATCGTCTTTTGGGAGAGAGACATCACTAGTGAACATCATGTGACCCCGGTCCATATTACCATCACTGATCACATTCGCTATTTACTTTCAGTTCTTACTTACTAGTTGCAGTCATACCTATCACTATTATCTCTTGCATTTGATCCTTTGTAAACGACAAGGCCGGAGGGATTGACAACCTCTCTGTACTCGTTGGGAGCAAAGTTATTTGTATCTGTGTGCAGGTCCGGTTGATCGCTAGTTGCGCCGCTAGCAGCTGACACCTTCTTGTTAAACCTTGGAGTCTCAGGGGAATTCGATCCTTGGTATCTTTGCCAAGGGAAAACTACCGCTACACTGCATCTCAAACCTTCCACTTGGGGTAACCAACGAGGGGCGAGAAGCCATCAAGCAAATTTTTCTGGCGCCGTCACCGGGGACTCCACTCTTCAAGATAGGGGAGTTGCACGCTATCTTTTACCTTTTCTTTTTAGTCTTGTTAGTTTACCTTTCAGTTTTTGCTTTAGTATCTTTTATCAAAAATCACAAAAATAGTTATCTTGCTTGCTTGCTGCTATGGGTTCCACTGAGAACACCAAGTTGTGTGACTTCACTAGTCATAACAACGATGACTTTATCTGCACGCCTATCACTACACTTGCCACTTCAGCACCTTCTTATGAAATTAAACCTGCTTTACTGAACTTAGTTATGAAAGATCAATTCTCCGGTGCTGGAGATGATGCTGCTTTACACTTAAACAGTTTTGTTGAACTCTGTGATATGCAAAAGTACCAAGAAATAGATGGTAATATTGTTAAGCTTAAGCTTTTTCCTTTCTCCTTGAGAGGAGGAGCTAAAATTTGGTTTCAATCTTTGCCTAGAAATAGCATAGATTCTTGGGACAAGTGCAAAGATGCCTTTATTGGAAAGTACTATCCACCTGCTAAAATTATCCAACTAAGGAGTAACATAATGAATTTCAAACAACTGGATAATCAACACATTGCCCAAGCTTGGGAACGCATGAAATCTCTTATCAAGAACTGCCCTACTCATGGTTTGACTACTTGGATGGTTATCCAAACTTTTTATGCAGGCTTGAACTTTACCTGGCGGAACTTGTTAGATTCGGCCGCGGGAGGAACTTTTATGTCAACTACACTTGGTGCTGCCACGAAGCTTCTCGATGAGATGATGACCAATTATTCCAAATGGCACACCGAATGCGCTCCAACAGGTAGGAAGGTAAACTCTGTCGAGGAGATTTCCTCCCTAAATGAAAAAGTTGACTTGATCATGTCTCTACTTTCCAAGCAATCTTCTATTGATCCTCGTGATGTTCCTTTAAATTCTTTGATTGCTCAAGAACAAGTAGATGTGAACTTTATCTCTAGAAACAATTTTAATAACAATGCTTATAGTAGTAATTTTGGTAGCAATCCTAGAGCGTTCCCCTCTAATTCTTATGGGAACAACAATGCTTATCCTAGCACCAAGAACTCCACTTCTGAACTAGAGAGTATGCTTAAAGATTTCATCACTACCGAAAAAGCCTTTAATAAGAGTGTAGAAGAAAAACTAAACAAACTAGATAATCTCTCTTCGAAGGTAGACAATTTAGCCCATGAGGTAGAGTTGCTTAAAATTAGAACTTCCCCTCTTGAGGAGAGGAAGACCACTCCTATGAATGCTATTCAAGTGCAAATTAATGAAAACATTAGGATGTTGGCTAAACTTAAAGAGAGATGGGCTAGAGAAAAGGAGGAAGAAGATAGAATTAAGAACCTTCCTACCCACCACACTGTTGCTACTATCCAAGTTGTTGAGGATATCCAAACTCTTAGCACCCAATGCACTCCTGGTCCCGTTGGACCTATTAATGGTGATGCTATGACCATAGAAACTACCAAACAAGTGAGCCTAAAGGACACCACTACCACTTTACTTGATAGTAGTGACCTTGATTTTGATAATTGCACCCTCACCGAACTTATTGATTTCCTTCACAAGATGTCTAAAGATCCCCGCTCTAGCACACTTAACCTTGCCTTCACAGAGCATATCACTAATGCTCTAATCAAAGCTAGGGAGGAGAAACTTAGGGTAGAAGCGTCCATACCTAGAAAGCTAGAAGATGGTTGGGATCCTATGATTAAAATTAAGTTGAATAACTTCTCTTGCTATGCTTTATGTGATGTTGGAGCTAGTACCTCTGTTATGCCCAAAAGAATATATGATATGCTTAAACTGAAACCTTTTGGTTCTTGTTCTTTTGGTGTTCGTCTTGTTGATTCTTCCATAAAGAAACCTTTGGGGAGGATCGACGATGTTCTTATCATTGTCAATGACAATTATGTTCCCGTTGATTTTACTATTATGGATATTGAATGTGAACCTTCTTGTCCAATTATTTTGGGACGTCCTTTTCTTCGCATCGTTGGTGCCATCATTGACATGAAAGAGGGGAATATAAAATTCCAATTTCCTCTCAAAAAAGGGATGGAACACTTCCCTAGAAAGAAGATTAAGTTACCTTTTGAGTCCGTTATACGGGCTAGCTATTCTTTTACTCTTGATAAAACTTGATCTCTTTGCATTATGCCTAGCTTAAAGGCATAAAAGAAAGCGCTTTTGGGAGGCAGCCCACAATGAATAAAATTTTATTTTGCTTTTGTTGTGTCTTGATGTTGTTACTACATTATCATCATCATTGTATCTTTACTTTTCAGCTTTGTGCCAAGTGTAGCCTCTGATTGCAAGAAAGTTCAAAAGTTGTGACGTGCTGTCCAGGAAACAGATTCTGTCCTTGGACAGAAAAATTCGTATAAAATCACCAGATCATATTTTTGGTCTAAATTTTTTCGACAGCGTGCTCTATACAATTGTCTTTCGGGCGTCTGTTCTGAGTTTTTTGATTTGAGTTGCAGAAGTGCCCCGAAAAAATTATTTACTACCTGCTGGTCTGTTTTTCACAGATTCTGTCATGTTTTGCCTTTTCTTCGTTTTGCAAACCTTGAGCTTGCTTTTTCTTTGCAAAAACCTTTTGGCAATCTTGAGAAACAGTAGACCTTCAAGAATATCCTTATTTCCAGCAAGGAACAATTATTTTATTATGGGTACTAACCTCGCTAATCAGATTATGATGAGTTATGTATGAAGGGAGTTTTCAAGTGTGCGAGGGAAGATGATAAAAAGATTCAGGAGTGTCAAACGCTCAAGCTTGGGGATGCCCCCGTGCACCCCCAAGAAATATTCAAGAAGACTCAAGCGTCTAAGCTTGGGGATGCCCCCGTGCATCCCCTTCTCCATCAACAATTATCAGTTCGTCTTTCGTTCCACTATATTTTTATCACTTCATGTGTTATGTGCTATGCTTGGAGCGTCTTGCTTTTAGTTTCCTTTTTAGTTTTCTTTAGCTTTGCTTTCTTTTCATAACGAGTTGGAACTCAGCTTTCTTTGTATGGGAGAGAGACACGCTCCACTTCAACCTAGAACATAACATAGAATTTTCATGTCTATCCTTGCTGTGTGTGTTCTTTGTCTTTCAATAGCTACTATCATGTTCAGCTCTTAGTTTCCATGCTTATCTTTTTAAAGAGCTTTTGTTTAGTTGGTCGCTGGAACTCTCTTTAGTTATCATGCTTATCTTGTTAAGAGAGTTGGCTTCTGTTGCACTGGTTGATATGTCTATGATAAAAATGCTATGTGCATAATGGTGCTTAGTAGTTCATGTTTTCTTATGGTTAGTCTCAAATAGCTGGGGGGTTCTTAATGTGTTATTGAAGTACCAACATAATTTGTTTGCCTATGATGTGGTATGGTTTAGTGGTATCTTCCTCCAAGAATTTATTTTGATTTACTTGGCGTATGCTCACACATATTTAAGACTGTAAAGAAAGTCTATCAAGCCTTGATGATCTTTAATTTCTGAGTAGCGATATAACTTCCATGCCTGATTCAATGTTGCTTTGTCGCTCTGCATGATTATGACCGTCATTGCTCTTTTAGTTGGTCGCTCCCAGTCTTTTGCTAACCTTCGCCTGTACTAAGCGGACTGACTGCTTGTGCATCCAAAATCCTTTAAACCAGTTATGCCATATGAGTCCACCATACCTTCCTATACATGGTATTTACCTGCCATTCCTAACGAAGACTTTCATGTACCATCTCGAAATTATTCAAAAAAGCATTCCTATTTTGTGCCTCTGTTTTAGCTCATGAGGAAGTAGTAGTTAATTCATGATCTTTTTAAGTTGGACAAGCTTCACCCCGGGATTGCATGTCTAACGTGCAAACCCATAATACGAGAAGGAACTGGCATAGAGTGCGCCCGACTCATTAAAAATTATACAACAAACAAACCCTCCTTCACGCTTTGTTCATGAGAAATCAGAAAACTTTGGCAGTGATAAACAAAGGAGATTAAGAGGATGTGATCGTCCTCATGCGGGAGCCGTTCCTCGAAACTTGTCCAGCTCAAGAAGTGATTGAGTTATCTGCTAGCATTCGTTGAGGAAATATGCATATTCTAAAAAATAATTATTACCTCTGTTTTTAAAACCAAGAGCTCTGGTACATGTTTAGTTTTTGTTTCCGACCACGGGTTTTCAACCTTGCCAACAAAAGCCACGGTTCGAGAGTCTCCACCTTCTTTAAATCACCAACTATTGAGAGCATGATTGTCATTCTGAGTGTAATGTGCATTGTCCCAAAGTACCATTGTCTTTTGCATGATTATGATATCGTTTATTCTGAAATCATTGTATCTAGTCGTCACTTAAACTTTGGAGGTGCCCCTGCATTTATGTTTTGCTTCACTAAAGGGGGCAAGCGAGATATCACTTTGTCATATTTGCACACCATGCTCATTGCAAATCTATTGAGTGTTTCAGTATCATATTGTAAAACTTTCAGTTCTTTGTGATTTTCTCATGAGGCAACTTAATTACTACAAATTCATTGTCTCAGTAAGCATTTGTCATGTGACTATGAAAAGTTCTTATATGGTTAATAGCATGTCACCACAGAAATTATGCTTGTTATCATTTACCTACTCGAGGACGAGCAGGAATTAAGCATGGGGATGTTGATACGTCCAAAACGTATCTATAATTTCTGCTTGCTCCATGCCTCTTTTGTGTGATATTGCTATGATATTTATGCACTTCCATACACTTTTGATCATATTTGGACTAACCTATTAACTCAGTGCACCCCAGTGCCAGTTTCTGTTTTCTGCTGTTTTTGTATTTCAGGTTTTCCCATTACGTAAACTGCCAGAAAAATTCCGGGAAAAGTATATAAAAAATCAGCGTTCCGGAAGCTTCCATGCGGCCAAAGTAGGGCCGGAGGGGGGCCACCAGGGCTCCAGGCGCCCTGGGGGCGCGGCCCCCCTCCTGGCCGCGCCGGGGGGGCGCCTGGGCCCCCCAGGCCTCCGCTGATGCCCCCCTTTGGCATATATTTACACCGCGTCCCGAAACCCTCGAGGACGGAACCCTTTTTCACGATCTCATCTCTGTTCCGCCGCCGCCGCGCTTCCATGATCGGGAGCACCATGAGAACTCTTCCCGGCACCCTGCCGGAGGGGAGGATCACCACCGGGAGCCTCTCCACCACCATGGACGCCTCCCGGATGAGTTGTGAGTAGTCTCCCTTGGACCATGGGTCCATGACCAGTAGCTATGTGATGTTCTCCTCCCCTCTTTGTTCTTCACTAATTAGACCTCGTGAGCTGCCCTACATGATCGAGGCACATATGTAATCCTTATGCTGTTGCTATGATGAGTTTGCTAGGATCCGATGGATTATGAGATTATGTTCAGATTGTGTGTGAGTAATATATTTGATTTACCTCTTTTATATTTATGTTCTTGAGTAATTCTTGCATGTTCTCCGTTGCTGTTTATTGCTTTGGCCAAGTAGTAGGTAGTAACTCCAAGAGGGAACGTTATGCTTGATTGTGGGTTCATGCCCCTCGATGACTAGCTTGAGTGACAGAAACATGAGTCTAGGGGATGTGCTGTTGCCACAAGGGGGAAAACAACGATGCTTGTACTCGCGGGTGCAAGGATTGTTTACTTTACGCAAAGTTCTTTTAATGCAGTTGTCTGCTGCTTTGAGTTTACACTATGGGTGGGACTCGCAACTTAATACCAGCGAGATGTTCTGGATAGATATCTCAAGGTGGATGATTAGTAGTAGATGCAGATGGATTTCGGTCTACTTGCCTTGGCGTACCGCCCATGCTTTTGAGCCTCTACCTTTCTTTGCAGCATAGTTAGCATTGGTTTGCGCACATAATCCTGTCAATTGCCCAGCTGTAATTCGTTTACCTCACATAGCTGTTTTATCGTCTTTTGGGAGAGAGACATCACTAGTGAACATCATGTGACCCCGGTCCATATTACCATCACTGATCACATCCGCTATTTACTTTCAGTTCTTACTTACTAGTTGCAGTCATACCTATCACTATTATCTCTTGCGTTTGATCCTTTGTAAACGACAAGGCCGGAGGGATTGACAACCTCTCTGTACTCGTTGGGAGCAAAGTTATTTGTATCTGTGTGCAGGTCCGGTTGATCGCTAGTTGCGCCGCTAGCAGTTGACACCTTCTTGCTGAACCTTGGAGTCTCAGGGGAATTCGATCCTTGGTATCTTTGCCAAGGGAAAACTACCGCTACACTGCATCTCAAACCTTCCACTTGGGGTAACCAACGAGGGGCGAGAAGCCATCAGGCTGATAGCTCATGAGTAATACCACATTCATCAAGATAGTCATCAAGACCAGTGTTCTTGAACTCGGTCCCATAGTCACTCCGGATATGCTTGATCTTCACACCAAAATTCCTCGAGGCCCTTGAAGAAAATCGCTTGAAGACTTCCTTCACTTCATGCTTAAATGTGATGATATGCACCCATGTATAACGAGAATAGTCATCAACAATGACAAAGCCATAAAGAGATGCTGCATTTGTGAATGCAGAATAATGTGTAGGTCTCAAGAGATCCATGTGAAGCAATTCAAATGGACGAGTGGTAGTCATGACAGTCTTCGAGGGATGCTTGGATTTGGTTATCTTTCCAGCTTCGCAAGCCCCACAAAGATGATCTTTGAGGAATTTGACACACTCAATTCCAAGGATATGCTTCTTCTTCACAAGCGTGTGCAAGTTCCTCATGCCAGCATGACCGAGTCGTCGATACCATAGCCATCCCTCTGAAGCTTTTGCAAGTAGGCATGTGGCAGGCTGTGGTCCTGTAGAGAAATCAACAATATACAAGTCTCCTCTCCTAAGCCTTCGAAGACTTTCGAATTGTCAGATTCTAAAACTACAACACAACGATACTTGCCAAACACAACAACCATATCAAGGTCACAAAGCATTGAGATAGACATGAGGTTGAATCCAAGAGACTCGACAAGCATGACTTTGTCCATGTGTCGATCTTTTGAGATTGCAACCTTACCTAGACCCAATACCTTGCTTTTTCCTTTATCAGCGTAGGTGATATGCTTCAGTTGAGATGGAGATGAAGCAGAGTCCATCAATAGGTTCTTGTCACCGGTCATGTGATTTGTGCATCCACTATCGAGGACCCACTCAATAGCTTTGAGAGAGTCATCCTGTAGAAGAATTAGTTCATCTTACAACTCATATGCTTCATTGTGAAGAATATGACATCAATTTCATCAGAATGAATATCATCAATAAGATCAATTATATGAAGAATGAGGACGTGCGAAATGAATGCATCATTTCGGCATTATTAGCTTGCGTCCTTTCAAGCATTCTCAGGTCTCCAGCAAATTCTTCAGACGTTTAAGTTCGTTTGGAGACCCGACCCTGCATAAGAGATTAGTTCTTTTTCTTCACCACCCACATCTGGAGGGGTGGCAAAGAGTTAATCATTCGACGAGCACCAATTGAGAATGGTGGCATTGAAGCAAGTGCACTTTGTTTCACAGGAGAGGGGTTAGATTATGAATATGAGTAAGGAGAGAAATTCTTCAAGGACTTATGAACATAATAATTTGAAGAATAATGCACATATTCATAATCCTTCTTTCCCCGCGAAACAGATGTGTTAGCACGATGATGATCATATGAGGAATTTGATCCACTTGAGGAATTTGGTCCATATGAAGATTTTGATCCATATGAAGAATTTGATCTGGGGTTCCTGTTCTTCACAGGAGGTGTCATGAGGACATTCACTTGAAGATTTTCAAGGTGCCTCTTAGGGACCCAGATTTTCTTCATAGGGGGACCATTCCTGCAGTTAGTTCCAACATATCTAGCAAATACTTCACCATTCTGATTTTTGAACAGTTTATAGTTGGAGTCAAATGACTCATCAGAAGAATATGAAGATTCACAAGTAAAGCCAGATAAGGTAGATGGATCTACGGGAGGTACTTTTGCAGCAACCCATGAGGTTTTGGGATACTGCTCAGGTTTCCAGCAGGTCCCATCAACATTGAGTTTCCTCTCAAAGGCAATACCCTCTTTCCTAGGGTTCCTGTTCAGAATCTGCTTTTTAAGCACATCACAAAGAGTCTGATGACCTTTGAGGCTTTTGTACATGCCTGTCACATACAATTCCTTCAACCCTGCATTTTTGTCAGTAGCATCGGTGTTTTCCTCAGTTGAGGAAATTGTCACCACAGAAACAGTTGAAGAATTTGTAACAGTAGAAGCATTTGAACTTTCAGGTGAAGAATTTGTAGTTTCACCTTCAATGCATTTAAGACATGGTGAAATGAATTCCTCCCTAGGAGCGCTGATCTGTTGAGCAAGCAATGAATCGCGTTCCTTCTGAAGATCTTCATAACTCTCCCTTAGCTTCTCAAGATCTTGCCTTCTTTGAAGAAATTCATAGGAAAGCTTTTCATGATCAGATAAGAGAGTGTTATGATTATACTGAAGGTTATCATACTTGGACTGAAGTCTCTGAAGATTTGCAGTCAAGATTTTAGATCGATCCATTTCTTCACCCAACATATTATCGCTCTCATTAAGCATATTATGAGCTTTTTCCAAGGCTCTTTGTTGTTTAGTGGCAAGGGAAGCAAGTTTGGTATAGCTGGGTCCAAATTCATCACCAGATTCATCATCACTAGACTCAGATGGATAGAATTCAGTTACCTTGGCACCTTTTGCCATAAGGCAAGGTGCAGAGGATGATAATTCTGGCTCGAAAGTCATCGCCTTGAGAGATTCCTTGAAATCCTCAAACCAAGGATCGTGACGAGTTCGATGAACTTCATAAACCTCAGAGAGTCGGTCCCAGATAAGTTTCGCATGGCTGAGATGCATGATGTTCCTGAACTGATTTTGGGACAAACAGGAACAGATGACGTCCTTTGCAGTGAGGTTGAGTAGAGTGTACTTGCGAATATCATCAGCATCTGCCATCTTGCATAGATCGGTAAGACCAATCTCAGTGACAGTCCACAGCTCACTGTTCATCACCATGAGGCACTTCTTCGTCATGGCCTTCCACTTGGGATAATCATGACCGTCAAAGATTGGGCATGTAACAGTCTTCATTCCTGCGGTCAACATAACTAAAACTCCAGGCGGTTAAACCAAAATCACACAGAACAAGGGAGTACCTTGCTCCGATACCAATTGAAAGTGCATTATATCGACTAGAGGGGGGTGAATAGTCGATTTTTACAAATTTTTCACTGAGGAAATTCCTCAGCTAGAATTTCCTAAGCAAAAAACTACTTAGCAGCGGAATAGATACTCAGGTGCAAGCATAACAAGACAGTAGCATGGTCATCATGATGAAATGAAAATAAGCACAGAGTACAAGTATCGTGTAAACAAGATAAGCAGGCTGAGGACTAAAGATTGAAGAAATTAGGTTGAGGAAATTGAGAAAGTCTTTAGTCAAAGTCTTCAAATAGTACAGATCAAGTTCATCAACACAAGAATGAGTAAATGAAAGGGTTGAGGAAATAGAACCAGTAGGCTTGATGAAGACAATGATTTGTTAGACCAATTCCAACTACTGTGACAGTTGCACGTCTGGTTTGGGCGGTGTCGGTATCAAAACTGACAGATCTCGGGTAGGGGGGCCCAAGCTATGCGTTTAGTGGATCGATGGTAATAGGAGGCTGGGGAAACGATGTTTACCTAGGTTCAGGCCCTCTCGATTGAGGTAATACCCTACTTCCTACTATATTAATATGGATGAATATGAATACAAGAGTTGATCTACCTCGAGATCGTAATGGCTAAACCCTAAAGTCTAGCCTATGAGGATATAGTGATGTTGATGATGCCCTCTATAGACTAATCTCCCCGGCTTATATACACGCCATAGTGAACCTAGGGTTACAAGGGTGACTTGGGGAGGAAGTAATTGATACATCCGGACTCTTCGCTTGCCTTTCTATCTGCATAGTAGTCCTGACCGAATACGTGGGAGAGTCTTCCACTTCTTCTGTTGTGGCCCATTAATACGGCCCAGCTTCATCGACCCAGACGCCCGAGGACCCCTGAATACATGACTCCCTCAGTAGCCCCCGGACTTTCCTTCAAGGACGAGATCATGTCCGACTTCATGTCTTCGGTCTTGCAAGGTGAGTCCTCCTGGATGATAGTTCGGCTTCTTTAATTGTTGTATCCCGTTGATTCCTCGCCGCCGTCTCCTTGGCTTCCACGTGTCCAACGAATGCGACCCGTCTAGGAAGTTTTACAAACACCTCCTTGACTATGTTGGGAAGGCGCCTATATAAGAGAATAGATCCCAGTTGCCTCTCCATCCCATTACACGCGAAAGAAACCCTAGTGCCTGCAAAAAATCTTCAAACATGGCTAGCTCCCCAAGCTCTTCCTCGTGCCCTCATGGCCCTCGTACAGGAGATTGGTAAAGCTGCTTCGTATCCCATGCGCATCTGAGGACACTTCAAGCACAGGGATATCTCCCTCCAGAGGATCTAGTCCCTATCCAGGCCGGACTTACTTCTATTGACAATCAAGCATTGGCAGAGAGTTTTCCCAACCCCTTGATGGGGAGCGAGTGTGTTTTGTCCCTTTCCTTTTAAGATGCGTAGGTTTCCCCGTCCACCCCTTCCTTAGGGGACTCCTGGAGTTTTATGGTCTCCAATTGAAAGATCTTACACCGGGATCTATCCTGCATATCGCGGGTTTTGTCACTTTATGCAAACTGTTCTTGGGCTGCGATCCCCACTTTGAGCTGTGGTGAAAGTTCTTCTGCCTTGTCCCTTGCTCGGAAAAGGGATCCATATTTGAAGTTGGGGCGCTGAAGTATGGCGTATAGCCAGGACAGGCTATCTGCCCGGTACTCCAAAGAAGGCATCCAAAGAGTGGCCTTCGGAGTGGTTTTATATTGAGGACGTCGCCCTACCGGATCCAGTTCGGCAAGGCCTCCCCAAATATTCCAGCGCTGCACCAAAGAAGCTTTTCAAATGGTGCCACCGCAGTTCCTCGGAAGAAGAGAGAGCGAAGGTTAGCAGACTGGTCGGCAAGAGTAGATTGCTCGCCAGTTCGGGGTTATCTATAATTGAAGTGATGGCTATTTCAATAACGCGATGCGTGTAGCCGCTCCAAGCAAGAGCATTTCCAATGTGGCATTATAATGGCCTGAATGATGCCTCGCGCTGCTTACGCCTGGGCCCGGATGACCCTGCCGCTCTAGCCGCCATCCTGGAAGGTCTTTATAAAGGAGAGAAGCAAGACTTCATCCGCTTAAAGTGCCGGGAGGGTTTCTCTATGTACAATCCTCCTGACTGGGTAAGTCTCCCTCCTGACCGCTATATTTGCCCACTTTTTCTTTGTTATGATGTATTGATCGAACTGAATTTGGTTTCTAACAATAGGAGTGGAGGAAGGTAATCGAGGGGATTAATAGTCCCGCCCCACAGCCAGAGGACCGATTCCAAAATGCGGGCCCCAGATACGATGAAGATCCGGACATAGGCATAGAGCTAGAAGATGGAGTCTTCTATCAAGCCTACCATGAGAGCACCCTGGTGGCTATTGTAGCCGATTACCTAGGCCTCATTCCTTCTTCCCGCGTAAGTACCTAGGACATGTATCATCAAAGAGAAGATTCCCAGTGTGCCTTACCCACCGTATTTTATCATACTGAACAGGGACGGCGCTCCTCACGCCAGACTGTGCGAAGACCATCATCCCAGAGGGTGACGGCTGCGTTGGGTGAGGCCTCAAAGTGAAAGAGGGCCGCGAACACCAGCGGACCTTCAAAGAGGTATGTTTGTTTTGACACACGCTGGGCGGTGAAGTCGTTATTACAACTTTCCGCTTTGTTTTTCCTTTTAGGAGGAATACACACCGGACTATCTCTGGAGATCATGCAGACCAAGCTCCAGCCAATCCGGCATCCGGCCCGTCTAGGGTTAACGCGGATTCAGTGCCGGATTGTCCCCTCCAGGAGGATTCGGACGGAATGTCCGTTACTAATTCCGAAGTGGAGGTTGCGATGGTTCACCAACGGCGGAAAGCAGCCATGCGTGACCCAACCTTTTCTGAGGAGGCATTTAACGCCCTCAGCTCTGCAGATGCCTATATCCGAGCCGCTCAAGAAAGGACTCGCTGGAGCCAGTCACCGGCTTTCGAAAGATATGCGGGTAAGTGTACATTTTGATGTTCCCATGCCAGTAGTCCCCGGGACTTAAAGTAGATGGTACAACTGATTTGAGGATCGTTGTATTTTTTTAGGTGCTTCAAGAAAAGAATAACTCTTTATCCAAGGAGCTTGAAGAGTGCTGGACCCAGCTCACAAATGCCATCGCCGAATTGGAAAATTCGAAGAAATCTGGAAAAGATGCTAGTGGTAAGAATAATGGTGTCCGGATACTATGATATTTGTGCTGATCACTGAGTCATTATATACATACTAATTTTAATACAGCAACAGGGTCGACCGACCAATTGGAGAGGGAGCTAAGAGCTGCTTTGGTGGACAAAAAATTTGTCAAAGGGGAAACAGCTGCTGGGAAGTGCGTATTGACGCAAGCCATAGATAAGAGAAACGAAGCGCGCGATAAAAATATTAGGCTGGAACAAGAGCTAAAGGACGTAAGGGCCCAACTCTCAAGCGCCTTGGAAGAGAACTGAAGGCTAAAAGGCGGCATGTTTAGTATGTCCCTTATACCTAGCTATCCTTATAGTCTCTTATTTGGGAAGTTTCTCATAATTTTTTTCCTGCAGGTTTGTTAACTGGGCAACCCAAAGGAGGAGTGTCTGGTTTTGAGGGTGACGTGCTACAAGAGCTTTCAAGGGTCCACGAGCGAGCTTAGAAGGCCATGAAGAGTATGGCCAGGGCTTTATGTCCATGTGATTCGCGTCTAGAAACTATGGAGGACTTGGCAGACTTATTCAAAGGGGCTCGACGCCGCTTCGAACTGTGGAAAGCATCAGCATGTCGCATGAGTGCTCGAGAAGCCTGGGCCATGGTGAAGACGAGCTACACTCGTCTTGATCCGAATCATATGGCCCGCATGGGACCTCGAGGGTCCGATGGACAAGAAATTCCTCTGCATTTGGTATATGACCAAGTAGAGACAGCTGCCAAGTTTTCCCAACAGGACTGTAACTAGACTGCCTTATAGAGGGAATAGAAAAAGAGTAGTCGTTTGATTCTATGTATTAATGTACTTTTACCATCAAACTTATTTCCGGCCAAATTTATAAAAAGGTTGTCATGGCCGACCATCTGCTTTAACCTCCATGAACCCAAAGGCTGGAGTGCTTCCGAATACTATATCTGTGGTAAACACGTGATATGTTCGGAAACCAGGCAATCCGGTCATAATTGCTTGAACAGACAAACCGTGTTCGGGGAGTTATGTTATATTTCTGTTTAACGTAAGAAACATCTTCCAAATAGAATAGTTTCGTTAGCGGTTCCTTTCCCTGGGTCGGCGTGCATACAGATGCGGGCCTAGGCTTTTGATCCTGTGAAAAGGATTGTAGGATGCCATATCATGTGGTAGTTGAAAATACGCTTTAAAATGCGATATGTCGTGTATCCGCCGACCGATTATTCCCTTAAGAGCGCTAGCTTTTGGCTTCACCCAGTCTGAGGTACATGTCCGGATTACTCGATTGTAACAATCGCAAAGGTGCTCACTTTACGCCCTAGCCGAACAATCGGAGACGTAGGGGTAAGCATAGGAGCCAGGCAACCCAGCTTGGCCAGAACTTAAGTCATATTGGTGCATATAACGGCAAGGAAGGACTGCAAATAACAGACGACATTTTAAGCAATAAGCTTTATTGGTAATGGGCTTCGCTAAAGAAGCCCCCAAGTATATTTGAGGTAGATACATTCGAAGATGTACTTATCCTGTGGCAGTTCGGGCGAGCCGAATACTTGCCAATGAGAGAAAATGTAAAAAAGAAAAGGAGAAAAAATAAAATATAAAAGACAAGACCTAACTTGAAAGGAGGAAAAAAAATTGCTACCGAACTATCCATAAAATCGTCGGAGCCTGGCAGCGTTCCACGGATTCGGCTCAAGGCGGTTGTCTTGTGCATTCCGAAGGCGATAGGCTCCATCGGTGAGTACTTCGTTGATAATGAAGGGGCCCTCCCATTTTGGTTTGAGGTTGTCCTTTTTCTTCTCCGGGAGGCGTAAAACGAGTTCGCCAATGTTGTATTTCTTGGCCCGCCCTTCTCTGCTCTGGTATCGCCTGGCCTGTTGTTGACAAAATGCGGAACGGGCTTGCGCTGTATCTCGCTCCTCTTCAAGTCCATCTAGGTCATCCTGCCGATCTAGCTTGGCTTCTCTCTCCTCGTACATGCGCACTCGAGGAGAGTCATGAATAATGTCGCAGGGCAGAACAGCCTCTGCACCGTACACCATGAAAAAAAGGTGTGTATCCGGTCGTCCGATTAGGTGTGGTCCGCAGCCCCCAAAGTACGGAGTCAAGCTCTTCGACCCATTGTTTATCAGACTCCCGTAGGGAGCACACTAGTCGGGGTTTAATGCCGCTCATTATCATACCATTGGCTCTTTCGACTTGACCGTTTGTTTGAGGATGGTATACAGAAGCGTAGTCAAGTTTAACACCTAGCTTTGCACACCAATTTTTTACCTCGTCAGCTGTGAAGTTGGTGCCATTATCTGTGATAGTATTGTGAGGGACGCCGTAACGGTGTACTACGTCGGATAAAAAATCTATCACAGGACCTACCTCAGCTGTCTTTACCGGCTTGGCTTCTATCCATTTAGTGAATTTATCTACCATTACCAGTAAGTATTTCTTTTTATGGCTTCCCCCTTTAAGGGGTCTGACCATATCAAGCCCCCAGATCGCAAAAGGCCAAGTAATGGGGATTGTTCTCAGAGTAGTGGGAGGCCTGTGACTTTGATTCGCAAAAAGCTGACAGCCAACGCAGTGTTGGACTAATGTTTGGGCATCTGCTCGGGTAGTGGGCGAGAAAATGCCAGCTCGAAAAGCTTTGCGTATGAGCGCCCGGGCTGCGGCATGGTGGCCGCCCATTCCAGCGTGTATTTCAGTGAGAATTTGCCTTCCCTCCTCTTCGGAGATGCACCTTTGTAGAACACCAGCAGTGATTTTCTTATATAGTTCACCTTTGTGAACTTTGTAGGCTTTAGAATGCCGGATTATGCGGCGGGCCTCGTTTTGATCATCGGGGAGCTCCTGCCTTGTAAGGTAAGCCATGAATGGCTCTGTCCAAGGGGCTATGACAGCCATGCTCTCGTGAGCCGAAGGAGTTATTTCCATGTCTTGATCTCCAATGTCGTCTTGGTTAAGTTCGGCCGGGGGTGTATACGGATCTGAATTCATATCGCCGCCCGCGTCCTGCCATGTTACTGATGGCTTAAATAGCCTTTCCACGAAGGTGTTAGGCGGGACGGGGTCGGGTTTAGCGCCCATACAAGGGAGTACGTCGGCGGCTTGGTTATTATCCCGGGCTACGTGATGGAATTCCTACCCCTCGAATCTAGCCGATATTTTCAATATAGCATTACGATAAGCTGTCATTTTTGAGTCCTTTGCATCGAAATCTCCATTTATTTGGCAGATGGCGAGGTTTGATTCTCCACGTACCTCGAGGCGTTGTATGCCCATGGATACAGCTAGGCGGAGACCATGCAATAGGGCCTCATATTCGGCCGCATTGTTCGAGTCCGTGTACATAATCTGTAGAACGTACCAGACTGTATCCCCAGTTGGAGATATCAATATTACCCCGCCCCCAAGTCCGGCTATCATTTTGGAACCATCGAAGTACATTGTCCAGTGGGAGTATGAGCCGTACTCTTTAGGGAGTTCAGATTCGGTCCATTCTGTGACAAAGTCAGCCAACACCTGGGATTTAATAGTCCGGCGTGGCTTATAAGATATTTCGAACGGTAAGAGCTCGATGACCCATTTGTCTATGCATCCAATGGCGTCTTTATTATTAATAATATCTTTGAGTGGTACCTCGGATGCCACTATGATCGAACACTCTTGAAAGTAGTGTTGGAGTTTCCGAGATGACATGAAGATCGCATATTCCATTTTCTGATAGTGGGGGTATCGTGATTTGCACAGTGTTAGAACCTCAGATACATAGTATACGGGTTTTTGAATGGGGAATTTATGTCCCCCTTCGGCTCATTCGACGATGAGCACAACACTCACTACCTGGTGAGTGGCTGATATATACAACAACATTGGTTCGCCAACACCGGGGGTAGCTAGGATTGGTTGCTCGCTAGTAGAGTTTTTATTTCTTCCAATCCAGCTGTGGCCACGTCCGTCCATTCAAATTTGTCAGTGCGTCGTAGCAATCTATAAAGTGGCAATGCTTTTTCTCCTAACCTGGAGATGAAGCGGCTTAAGGCTGCTACGCAGCCTGCTAGTTTTTGCACTTGCTTGAGGTCGGTTGGTATTTTGAGCTCTGACAAGGCCCGGATTTTAGCTGGGTTAGCTTCGATTCCTCTATGGGATACGATGAACCCTATTAGCTTTCTAGCTGGAACGCCGAAAACACAATTTTCTGGATTGAGCCTTATGTCATATTCTCGAAGGTTGGCAAACGTAAGGCGGAGATCTTCCACCAAAGTCTCAATGTGTTTAGTCTTAACAACTACATCGTCAACATATGCCTCCACTGTTTTGCCAATTTGTTTTTCCTAGCATGTTTGAATCATGCGTTGATATGTGGCGCCAGCGTTTTTAAGTCCAAAGGGCATAGTGTTAAAACAAAAAGGACCGTACGGGGTGATAAATGCCATTGCGGCTCGGATTCCTTCATCTGTATCTGATGGTATCCGGAGTAAGCATCAAGGAAGCACAACGAGTTGTGTCCGGCCATTGCATCGATAATTTGATCAATGTGGGGCAAAGGAAAGGGATCTTTGGGACATGCCTTATTTAGGTCTGTGAAGTCGATGTAGAGGCGCCAGGATTTATCCTTCTTCGGTACCATGACCAGGTTGGCTAGCCAATCCGGGTGTTTAATTTCTCTGATGAATCCGGCTTCCAATAGCTTGGCTAGCTCTTCTCCCATTGCTTGTCTTTTCGGTTCAGAAAACCGTCGCAGTGACTCCTTGACTGGTTTGAACCCTTTGATAATATTGAGGCTGTGTTCGGCCAGCCTGTGTGGGATTCCCGGCACATCTCAAGGGTGCCAGGCGAATATATCCCCATTTTCTCGAAGGAAGGCGCGTAACGCGCTGCCTACCACTGGATCCAGCTGTGCCCCGACAGACGCTGTCTTGTTAGGGTTTGTTGGGTGCACTTGGAATTTGATGATTTCATCTGCTGGCTTGAAAGAGGTAGGTTTCGATCTTTTGGCGAGGATTACACTGTCTTTGTCCACCTTTGATCGTAAGGTAGTTAATTCTTCGGCCGCGAGGGCTTCAGATAATGTCTCTATGGCTAAGGATGCCATCTTGTTCTCGGCACGGAGTGCTCTATCCGGATCACTTGTTAATGTGATCACTCCATTGGGCCCTCGCATTTTAAGCTTCATGTACCCGTAATGAGGTATAGCTTGAAAGCGTGAAAAGGCATCCCGTCCTAGAAGGGCGTGGTATCCGCTGTGAAAGGGAACAATGTGGAAGAGCAGTTCCTCTGACCTGTAGTTATCAGATGTGCCGAATACTACGTCGAGTTTAATGCTTCCCGAACATCGGGCTTCGCGGCTGGGTATAATTCCTCTAAAGGTTGTGTTGGTGTGCTCAATGCGGGATTTTTTAACCTGCATTTTGCAAGCGTTTCCTCATATATGAGGTTCAGTCCGCTTCCTCCGTCCATAAGTACTTTAGTGAGGCAGAAACTATCCACTGTTGGATCTAGTACAAGAGCTGCTGATGCTCGGATCGGCCGGACTCGGGGTGCGTCTTCGGCAGAAAAACTAATTGCTGTGTCGCTCCATGGGCTTGCGGAGCTAATTTGGTAGTCCACAGCAAGTTCACGATTCGCTCTCTTGCGGCGATTATTTGAGGAGAACGTCTCAAAGACAGTGAAGACACCGATGTCTTTCTCCCTTGATACGGCGGTGGCAAGGATTGCCGCACCGCTCTTTGCTACATGCCAGAGTACCCAACACGCTCTAAGGCAATGGTTTGTGATATTGTCCGGGGCTGCGTGTATTTGGCAAGGTTTATCGAGCAGTTTGTCCAGAATGGACCTGTGCTTTAAAAAGGATTTGTTCTTCTTGCCAATAGGCATATTATCGGATGACCTGTTAGGGTATGTCTGCTTAGCCTTGATAGTGTACTCTCCGGATATGGACTGTTCGAGAGGTGTATTCCGGGCTTTCCAAGTGTTTTCCGTTACGCGGTACTTTTGTACTAAATGCGACAGTTCTGTGAGACTCAGAACACGACGTCGGTAGAGGGCGTTCAAAACTCCCTCGTTCATGCAGTTGCAGTAAAATAGAAAGATCGCCTCGTTGTCGCAGCAGTCCCTGATCTTATTTTGAACAAGAAGGAATCTGGCCCAGAAGTAGTTGACTGTTTCCTCGGGCTGCTGCTGTATGTTCGTGAGATCATCTATGTCCGGGTGTCCGGATTTACTTGGAGAGTTTTTCCCAGGGTGGGTGGGTGTTGGTAATTTGGAGTCCCAACCCAAGGTGGTATTCGGGGTTTTGGCAACCTTCGATGTAGACGATCCGGGTTCAATAGGATCTAATCGTTCCATGGTCCCGGCGTCAATCCCAGAGCTCAAAGAACATAATGTACCTCCCGATAGGGGTGTGTTCGGTTCGATGAGTTCGGAGATCCGAACTGTGACGGTCTCCGTCTCGAGAGGAGGAGTCTCTTTGGCTCCGTCCTGAACTGCTGCCACTAGACGAGTGACCGGGAAGGGATCGATCTCGTCATGACCGGATTTAAGTCCGATCTGACCTCCTTGCGATGAAAGCCCCGTGGCGGCGATGCAATCCAACAACTCGTTTAAGGGCGAGGGATCTGCCGAGGTCACGTCATCGGAGTGGCCAGAGACAACATAAGGGTGGTGCTCGATGACCGCAGTGAGTTCGACTGGCCCCGAGGCCATGCGGGCGCATACAGCGAATTCGACGAGCTGGAGAACCTGGCAAATGGCCAAGTTCTTTCCGAGGGTAATCCCGTCGCTGATGACGAGATGAGCCATCGACCACTCATCGTGAGCGCACAACGGAGCTCTCAATGAAAGCACCATTGTCTTTGTCAAAACCGGCAGATCTCGGGTACGGGGGCCCAAGCTATGCGTTTAGAGGATCGATGGTAACAACAGGCTGGGGACACGACGATTACCCATGTTTAGGCCCTCTCGATCGATGTAATACCCTACTTCCTGCTATATTAATATGGATGAATATGAATACAAGAGTTGATCTACCTCGAGATTGTAACGGCTAAACCCTAAAGTCTAGCCTATGAGGATATAGTGATGTTGATGATCCCCTCTACAGACTAATCTCCTCGGCTTATATACACGCCAGAGAGAACCTAGGGTTACAAGGGTGACTTGGGGAGGAAGTAATTGATACATCCGGACTCTTCACTTGCCTTTCTATCTACATAGTGTTGGGGAACGTAGTATTTTCAAATTTTCCTACGATCACGCAAGATCTATCTACCAGATGCATAGCAATGAGAGGGAAGAGTGTGTCTACGTACCCTCGTAGACCGGAAGCGGAAGCGTCAAGTGACGCGGTTGATGTAGTCGAACTTCTTCGCGATTCAACCGATCAAGCACCGAACGTACGGCACCTCCGCGTTCAGCACACGTTCATCTTGATGACGTCCCACGAGCTCTTGATCCAGTTGAGCTTCACGGGAGAGTTTCGTCAGTACGACGACGTGGTGACGGATATGATGTATCTACCGGCGCAGGGCTTCGCCTAAGCACTGTGACGGTATGACCGAGGTGTGTTTCTGTGGAGGGGGGCACCGCACACGGCTGGAACAATTCAACTTGTGTTTCTTTGGGTGCCCCCCTGCCCCCGTATATAAAGGAGCAAGGGGGGAGGCCGGCCGGCCCTCCTATGGTGCGGCTAGGGCTGCAATCCTACTAGGAATAGGATTGCAATCCTATTCCTAGTAGGAACTACCAAAGAAGGAAGAAGGGGGAAGGAAAGAGAGGGAGAGGGAGAGGGAGAGGGAAAGA
Source organism: Secale cereale (assembly GCA_902687465.1). Classification (NCBI taxonomy): domain Eukaryota; kingdom Viridiplantae; phylum Streptophyta; class Magnoliopsida; order Poales; family Poaceae; genus Secale; species Secale cereale. The sequence goes on from LR738713.1 coordinate 738,771,511, forward strand.
GGGGCCGCGCCCCCTCCCCTTGTCCTATTCGGACTCCTCCTAGGGAGGGGGTGCGCCACCTCCTGGCTGCTGCCCTCTCTCTCCCCTATGGCCTACCAGGGCCCACCATTCCCCCGGGGGGTTCCGGTAACCCCCCCGGCACTCCGGTAAATTCCGAAACTTTCCAGAACACTTCCGGTGTCCGAATATAGTCATCCAATATATCAATCTTTATGTCTCGGACATTCCGAGACTCCTCGTCATGTCCGTGATCTCATCCGGGACTCCGAACTACCTTCGGTACATCAAAACTTATAAACTCATAATACCGATCGTCATCAAACGTTAAGCGTGCGGACCCTATGGGTTCGAGAACTATGTAGACATGACCGAGACTCATCTCCGGTCAATAACCAATAGCGGAACCTGGATGCTCATATTGGCTCCTACATATTCTACGAAGATCTTTATCGATCAAACCGCATAACAACATACGTTGTTCCTTTTGTCATCGGTATGCTACTTGCCCGAGATTCGATCGTCGGTATCTCTATACCTAGTTCAATCTCGTTACCGGCAAGTCTCTTTACTCGTTCCGTAACACATCATCTCATGACTAACTCATTAGTCTTTTGCTTGCAAGGCTTATTATGATGTGTGTTACCGAGAGGGCCCATAGATACCTCTCCGACACTCGGAGTGACAAATCCTAATCTTGATCTATGCCAACACCACGAATACTTTCGGAGACACCTGTAGAGCATCTTTATGATCACCCAGTTATGTTGTGACATTTGATAGCACACAAGGTGTTCCTACGGTATTCGGGAGTTGCATAATCTCATAGTCATAGGAACATGTATAAGTCATGAAGAAAGCAATAGCAGTAAAACTAAACGATCATAGTGCTATGCTAACGGATGGGTCTAGTCCATCACATCTTTCTCCTAATGATGTGATCCCGTTGATCAAATGACAACTCATGTCTATGGCTAGGAAACATAACCATCTTTGATCAATGAGCTAGTCTAGTAGAGGCATACTAGGGACATACTGTTTTGTCTATGTATCCACACATGTACTAAGTTTCCGGTTAATACAATTCTAGCATGAATAAAAGACATTTATCATGATATAAGGAAATACAAATAACATCTTTATTATTGCCTCTAGGGCATATTTCCTTCAGTCTCCCACTTGAACTAGAGTCAATAATCTAGATTACAAAGTGATGATCCTCACACCCATGGAGTCCTGGTGCTGATCATGTTTTGCCCGTGGAAGAGGCTTAGTCAACGGGTCTGCAACATTCAGATCCGTATGTATTTTGCAAATCTCTATGTCTCCCTCCTTGACTAAATCGCAGATGGAATTGAAGCGTCTTTTGATGTGCTTTGTTCTCTTGTGAAACCTGGATTCCTTCGCCAAGGCTATTGCTCCAATGTTGTCACAAAAGAATTTCATTGGACCCGATGCACTATGTATTACACCTAGATCGGATATGAACTCCTTCATCCAGACTCCTTCATTTGCTGCTTCCGAAGCAGCTATGTATTCCGCTTCACACGTAGATCCCGCCACGACGCTCTGCTTGGAACTGCACCAACTGACAGCTCCACCGTTCAATAAAAATACATATCCGGTTTGTGACTTAGAGTCATCCGGATCAGTGTCAAAGCTAGAATCGACGTAACCGTTTACGACGAGCTCTTTGTCACCTCCATACACGAGAAACATATCCTTAGTCCTTTTCAGGTATTTTAGGATGTTCTTGACCGCTGTCCAGTGATCCACTCCTGGATTACTTTGGTACCACCCTGCTAGACTTATAGCAAGGCACACATCAGGTCTGGTACACAGCATTGCATACATGATAGATCCTATGGCTGAGGCATAGGGAATGACTTTCATTTTCTCTCTATCTTCTGCAGTGGTCGGGCATTGAGTCTTACTCAACTTCATACCTTGTAATACAGGCAAGAACCCTTTCTTTGACTGATCCATTTTGAACTTCTTCAAAATCTTATCAAGGTATGTGCTTTGTGAAAGTCCAATTAAGCGTCTTGATCTATCTCTATAGATCTTGATGCCTAATATATAAGCAGCTTCACCGAGGTCTTTCATTGAAAAATTCTTATTCAAGTATCCTTTTATGCTATCCAGAAATTCTATATCATTTCCAATCAATAATATGTCATCCACATATAATATTAGAAATGCTACAGAGCTCCCACTCACTTTCTTGTAAATACAGGCTTCTCCAAAAGTCTGTATAAAACCATAAGCTTTGATCACCTCATCAAAGCGTATATTCCAACTCCAAGATGCTTGCACCAGTCCATAGATGGATCGCTGGAGCTTGCATACTTTGTTAGCACCTTTTGGATCGACAAAACCTTCTGGTTGCATCATATACAACTCTTCTTTGAGATATCCATTCAGGAATGCAGTTTTGACATCCATTTGCCAGATTTCATAATCATAAAATGCGGCAATTGCTAACATGATTCGGACAGACTTAAGCATCGCTACAGGTGAGAAAGTCTCATCGTAGTCAACTCCTTGAACTTGTCGAAACCCTTTCGCAACAAGTCGAGCTTTGTAAACAGTAACATTACCATCTGCGTCGGTCTTCCTCTTGAAGATCCATTTATTTTCGATGGCCTGCCGATCATCGGGCAAGTCAACCAAAGTCCACACTTTGTTCTCATACATGGATCCCATCTCAGATTTCATGGCCTCAAGCAATTTTGCGGAATCTGGGCTCATCATCGCTTCCTCATAGTTCGTAGGTTCATCATGGTCTAGTAACATGATTTCCAGAACTGGGTTGCCGTACCATTCTGGTGCGGAACGTACTCTGGTTGATCTACGACATTCAGCAGAAACTTGATCCGAAGTTTCATGATCATCATCATTAACTTCCTCACTGATTGGTGTAGGAATCACTGGAACAATTTTATGTGATGTACTACTTTCCAATTCGGGAGAAGGTACAATTACCTCATCAAGTTCTACTTTCCTCCCACTCACTTCTTTCGAGAGAAACTCCTTCTCTAGAAAGGATCCATTCTTAGCAACGAATATCTTGCCTTCGGATCTGTGATAGAAGGTGTACCCAACAGTCTCTTTTGGGTATCCTATGAAGACACATTTCTCCGACTTGGGTTCGAGCTTATCAGGTTGAAGCTTTTTCACATAAGCATCGCAGCCCCAAACTTTAAGAAATGACAACTTTGGTTTCTTGCCAAACCATAGTTCATAAGGTGTCGTATCAATGGATTTAGATGGTGCCCTATTTAACGTGAATGCAGCTGTCTCTAAAGCATAACCCAAAAACGATAGTGGTAAATCGGTAAGAGACATCATAGATCGCACCATATCCAATAAAGTACGGTTACGACGTTCGGACACACCATTACGCTGTGGTGTTCCGGGTGGCGTGAGTTGTGAAACTATTCCACATTGTTTCAAATGAAGACCAAACTCGTAACTCAAATATTCTCCTCCACGATCAGATCGTAGAAATTTTATTTTCTTGTTACGATGATTCTCTACTTCACTCTGAAATTCTTTGAACTTTTCAAATGTTTCAGACTTGTGCTTCATTAAGTAGATATACCCATATCTGCTCAAATCATCAGTGAAGGTCAGAAAATAACGATACCTGCCGCGAGCTTCAACACTTATTGGCCCACATACATCGGTATGTATGATTTCCAACAAATCTGTTGCTCGCTCCATAGTTCCGGAGAACGGAGTTTTAGTCATCTTGCCCATGAGGCATGGTTCGCAAGCACCAAGTGATTCATAATCAAGTGATTCCAAAAGTCCATCACTATGGAGTTTCTTCATGCGCTTTACACCAATATGACCAAAACGGCAGTGCCACAAATATGTTGCACTATCATTATTAACCTTGCATCTTTTGGTTTCAATATTATGAATATGTGTATCACTACAGTCGAGATCCAATAAGAATAGACCAAAAGATATTATTCATAAAAATAGAACAACCATTATTCTCTGATTTGAATGAATAACCGTCTTGCAACAAACAAGATCCAGATATAATGTTCATGCTCAACGCTGGCACCAAATAACAATTATTTAGGTCTAAAACTAATCCCGAAGGTAGATGTAGAGGTAGCGTGCCGACGGCGATCACATCGACTTTGGAACCATTTCCCACGCGCATCGTCACCTCGTCCTTAGCCAATCTTCGTTTAATCCGTAGTCCATGTTTTGAGTTTCAAATATTAGCAACCGAACCGGTATCAAATACCCAGGTACTACTACGAGCATTAGTAAGGTACACATCAATAACATGTATATCACATATACCTTTGTTCACCTTGCCATCCTTCTTATCCGCCAAATACTTGGGGCAGTTCCGCTTCCAGTGTCCAGTCCCCTTGCAGTACAAGCAGTCAGTTTCAGGCTTGGCTCTAGACTTGGGTTTCTTCGTGGGAGTAGCAATTGTCTTGCTATTCTTCTTGAAATTCCCCTTCTTTCCCTTGCCCTTTTTCTTGAAACTAGTGGTCTTGTTAACCATCAACACTTGATGCTCCTTTTTGATTTCTACCTCCGCAGCCTTGAGCATAGCGAAGAGCTCGGGAATTGTCTTTTGCATCCCTTGCATATTATAGTTCATCACGAAGCCTTTATAGCTTGGTGGCAGTGATTGAAGAACTCTATCAATAACACTATCCTCGTCAACTTTGCAACCAAGTTGAGTCATATGATTGTAGTACCCAGACATTCTGAGCAAGTGTTCACTGATAGAACTATTCTCCTCCATCTTGCAGCTGTAGAACTTATTGGAAATCTCATATTTCTCAATCCGAGCATTTGCTTGAAATATCAACTTCAACTCCTGGAACATCTCACATGGTCCATGACGTTCAAAACGTCATTGAAGTCCCGGTTCTAAGCCGTAAAGCATGGCACACTGAACTATCGTGTAGTCATCTGACCGCGACTGCCAGACGTTCAAAGCGTCTACATTAGCGGGAGGGGGCTTGTCACCTAGCGGTGCTTCAAGGACATAATTCTTCTATGCAGCAATGAGGATAATCCCAAAGTTACGGACCCAGTCCGTGTAATTGCTACCATCATCTTTCAACTTAGCTTTCTCTAGGAATGCATTAAAATTCAAAGGAACGGTAGCACGGGCCATTGATCTACAACAACATAGATATGCAAAAACTAGCAGTACTAAGTTCATGATAAATTAAAGTTCAATTTAATCATATTAATTAAAGAACTCCCACTTAGATAGACATCCCTCCGGTCATCTAAATGATCACGTGATCCACATCAACTAAACCATGTCCGATCATCACGTGAGATGGAGTAGTTTCAATGGTGAACATCTTATGTTGATCATATATCTACTATATGATTCACGCTCGACCTTTCGGTCTCCAGTGTTCCGAGGCCATATCTGCATATGCTAGGCTCGTCAAGTTTAACCCGAGTATTCTGCGTGTGCAAAACTGGCTTACACCCGTTGTATTTGAACGTAGAGCTTATCACACCCGATCATCACGTGGTCTCTCGGCACGACGAACTTTCGCAACGGTGCATACTCAGGGAGAACACTTATACCTTGAAATTTAGTAAGGGATCATCTTATAATGCTACCGTCGTTCTAAGCAAAATAAGAAGCATAATAAGATAAACATCACATGCAATCAAAATATGTGACATGATATGGCCATCATCATCTTGTGCTTTTGATCTCCATCTCCAAAGCACCGTCATGATCACCTTCGTCACCGGCGCGACACCTTGATCTCCATCGTAGCATCGTTGTCGTCTCGCCAACTATTGCTTCTACGACTATCGCTACTGCTTAGTGATAAAGTAAAGCAATTACATGGCGATTGCATTTCATACAATAAAGCGACAACCATATGGCTCCTGCCAGTTGCCGATAACATTACAAAACATGATCATCTCATACAAAACCGTATAACTCATCATGTCTTGACCATATCACATCACAACATGCCCTGCAAAAACAAGTTAGACGTCCTCTACTTTGTTGTTGCAAGTTTTACGTGGCTGCTACGGGCTTAGCAAGAACCGTTCTTACCTACGCATACAAAACCACAACGATGTTTCGTCAAGTATGTGTTGTTTTAACCTTCACAAGGACCAGGCGTAGCCACACTTGATTCAGCTAAAGTGAGAGAGACAGACACCCGCCAGTCACCTTTAAGCAACGAGTGCTCGTAACGATGAAACCAGTCTCGCGTAAGCGTACGCGTAATGTCGTTCCAGGCCGCTTCATCTCACAATACCGCCGAAGCAAAGTATGACATGCTGGTAAGCAGTATGACTAGTATCACCCACAACTCATTGTGTTCTACTCGTGCATATCATCTACGCATAGACCTGGCTCATGATGCCACTGTTGGGGAACGTAGTATTTTAAAATTTTCCTACGATCACGCAAGATCTATCTACCAGATGCATAGCAACAAGAGGGAAGAGTGTGTCTACGTACCCTCGTAGACCGGAAGCGGAAGCGTCAAGTGACGTGGTTGATGTAGTCGAACTTCTTCGCGATTCAACCGATCAAGCACCGAACGTACGGCACCTCCGTGTTCAGCACACGTTCAGCTTGATGACGTCCCACGAGCTCTTGATCCAGTTGAGCTTCACGGGAGAGTTTCGTCAGCATGACGGCGTGGTGACGGATATGATGTATCTACCGGCGCAGGGCTTCGCCTAAGCACTGCGACGGTATGACCGAGGTGTGTTTCTGTGGAGGGGGGCACCGCACACGGCTGGAACAATTCAACTTGTGTTTCTTAGGGTGCCCCCTGCCCCCGTATATAAAGGAGCAAGGGGGGAGGCCAGCCGGCCCTCCTATGGTGCGGCTAGGGCTGCAATCTTACTAGGAATAGGATTGCAATCCTATTCCTAGTAGGAACTACCAAAGAAGGAAGAAGGGGGAAGGAAAGAGAGGGAGAGGGAGAGGGAAAGAGGGGCCGCGCCCCCCTCCCCTTGTCCTATTCGGACTCCTCCTAGGGAGGGGGCGCGCCACCTCCTGGATGCTGCCCTCTCTCTCCCCTATGGCCCACCAGGGCCCACCATTCCCCCGGGGGGTTCCGGTAACCCCCCCGGGAACTCCGGTAAATTCCGAAACTTTCCAGAACACTTCCGGTGTCCGAATATAGTCGTCCAATATATCAATCTTTATGTCTCGGACATTCCGAGACTCCTCGTCATGTCCGTGATCTCATCCGGGACTCCGAACTACCTTCGATACATCAAAACTTATAAACTCATAATACCGATCGTCATCAAACGTTAAGCGTGCGGACCCTACGGGTTCGAGAACTATGTAGACATGACCGAGACTCATCTCCGGCCAATAACCAATAGCGGAACCTGGATGCTCATATTGGCTCCTACATATTCTACGAAGATCTTTATCGGTCAAACCGCATAACAACATACGTTGTTCCTTTTGTCATCGGTATGCTACTTGCCCAAGATTCGATCATCGGTATCTCTATACCTAGTTCAATCTCGTTACCGGCAAGTCTCTTTACTCGTTCCGTAACACATCATCTCGTGACTAACTCATTAGTCTTTTGCTTGCAAGGCTTATTATGATGTGTGTTACTGAGAGGGCCCAGAGATACCTCTCCGACACTCGGAGTGACAAATCCTAATATTGATCTATGCCAACACCATGAATACTTTCAGAGACACCTGTAGAGCATCTTTATGATCACCCAGTTACGTTGTGACGTTTGATAGCACACAAGGTGTTCCTACGGTATTCAGGAGTTGCATAATCTCATAGTCATAGGAACATGTATAAGTCATGAAGAAAGCAATAGTAGTAAAACTAAACGATCATAGTGCTATGCTAATGGATGGGTCTAGTCCATCACATCATTCTCCTAATGATGTGATCCCGTTGATCAAATTACAACTCATGTCTATGGCTAGGAAACATAACCATCTTTGATCAATGAGCTAGTCTAGTAGAGGCATACTAGGGACATACTGTTTTGTCTATGTATCCACACATGTACTAAGTTTCCGGTTAATACAATTCTAGCATGAATAAAAGACATTTATCATGATATAAGGAAATACAAATAACATCTTTATTATTGCCTCTAGGGCATATTTCCTTCACATAGTTGTCCTGACCGAATACAGGGGAGAGTCTTCTGCTTCTTCTGTTGTGGCCCTTTAATACGGCCTAGCTTCATCGACCCGGATGCCCGAGGACCCCTGAATACATGACTCCCTCAGGTGGCTAGGTATTTTAACCTGAGGACACATAGTCCCGGACACCTAGTCTTGGACACACAGTCCAAGACACCAAGTCCTCACCGTATTCCCCTTGAGCTAAGGTCACACAGACCTCGCCCAATCACTCGTGGTAAGTCTTCACACGTGACTTCAAAACCTTCACATACTTGGTCACCCGGCGATCCACAACTCCTCTTGGATGCTCTAGACCATTGACGCCTAACCGTCTGGAAGATCACAGTCTTCAAAGGTAACAAGCGTCGGTTCCACACAGGAACAATCTCTTCAGTGATGCTCAATCACTTTGGGGTTTTAGGTGTTTGGGTTTTGGGTTTTTCCTCACTTGATGATTTTCGCTCAAAGTCCTCGGAGGATGGGTTGCTCTAATGACAAGTTCAGTTTCTCTCGGAGCAGCCAGCCAGCTAGTTGTTGTAGGGGGCGGCTATTTATAGCCTAGGGGGCAGCCAGACATGATAAGACATAAATGCCCTTACATGATATGACCGTTAGTGGATAGATATTTTTGGGACAGTTGGTGCATAGCACAACAACGGTCGGAAATTTGAGTATCAAATTCCTCAGAGCTATCATCTTCCTCACTTGTAGGCAATCCGCACTGGCGAATTCCTAAGTCCTCAGTCAGAACAAATTCTTCAGAGACCAGAAGAACTTCGTCTCTACCACTGAAGAAATTGACTGAACTGTATGAGATTTCCAATGACTTCACTCGAAAGGATTCGGTAGTGTAGGCTTAGAGTTGAGCATCACTTGGAAATATGTTTCCTTAGTTTTTCCTCGACCCCTTTTAGCAGTACGGTGTTTCCTATGACTCAATAAAGTGAAAATGAAACTACGAAAACAAAAGTCTTCACGCTTCATAATCCTCGCATGAATATCCAAGTCTTCAAGGTCACACCAATTTCTTCACTTTCAAAATCTTCAGAAAGTCTTCAGAAATCCAAAGTCTTCAGTTGAAGACATTCATTTTTAGGGGTCGACTTTCTCTGTAAATATCAAACTCCTCATAGACTTATAGACATGTGTACACTCACAAACGCATCAGTCCCTTAACCTATAAGTCTTCAATACACCAAAATCACTAAGGGGCACTAGATGCACTTACACACTCCTTATTCCTTCATCCATCGTGATCTCATCACAAACTTGAAAACTTCAATTAGACAAAACTTAACAAAACCCCCGTGAGATCCGTTAGTATAGTAAAGAAAATCACCACTTCAAGTACTGTTGCAAACCCATTCATATTTTATTTTTGCATTATCCCTACTGTATTCTAACTTCTCCAAGTCTTATACCAACGATACAATCCAAGGTTTCATCAAAACAAGCAAAACAATGCATCAAAAACAGAATCTGTCTTAAACAGGATAGTCTGTAGTAATCTGAACATCTACCATACTTCTATAACTCTATTTTTTTTGAAAGATTAGGAAAAAATAAACAATTTGTACATCAGTACTGTCCAAAAGGTTTCAGAAGCGTTTGACTCTCCAGCAAAAAAATGTAAAATCACGCACTATAGCCAAAGTTACTGTTTTTGCACCGCACAAACCAAACAAGCAATCTAATCATCTTAAAGGCAAATCTTGGCACATTATTTTTATAATACAATGGATTTATACAAGGGGGTAATTATTATTTTTGAAAAGTTTTTGTAATTAAGATTCACAATGTTTCCATGGGCATGAACAAAGTTCAAGGCATGCTCCCACTTTAACAATAATGCTCGTCTCTCTCACTTTCACTTTTCTTTTTGAAAAAAATTAGGTTCCCCTCTTTATTTTTTTGTTTTTAAACTTAATAAAAGAACTCAATAGAAATAAATGACTCCCTAAAACCTCCGGGTTGTCTCCCTGGTAGCGCTTTCTTTAAAGCCATTAAGCTAGGCATATAGTGCTCAAGTAATGGATCCACCCTGATCCCAAGGTATATCAAAGCCAATTTTAATTAGCAATGATTTGTGATTTAGTAGTGAGCACAAAGTAATATAAATCATGCAACAACAAAGTCTAACTCTTTTCCTATGCATCGGCATGTCATAAAAGAACAATTCATGCACATCAAGTAAAGGCCAATACATAGTATAAACAGTTTCTTGCAATTTTATTGTATTGGAAACATAGAGAGGTGGAGACGTAGTTCCTCTCTCATAATAATTGCAAGTAGGAGCAGCAAGCACATGCATATTATATTCATCAAAGTCATCATGTGTATTAGTAAGACAGAACCCATCAATATAATCCTTAATAAGAGCAAACTTCTTCGATATAGTGTAAGTTGGGAGAATTCAAAAAGATAATAGGACCATCATGTGTGGGTGGAATAGCAACAATTTCATGTTTAACATAAGGAACTATAGCAAGTTCATCTCCATAAGCATAATTCACACTGGTACGCATCAGTGCTATACAAACGGGTTTTAACCCCTTTCCGCGACGGCATTTGGAACCGTCGCCAAGTGAGTGTGTGCGATAGGGTGTCCTACCCACACGATCGAGAAATCGTCGGGGATATGGAGCAGTGATCCAAAGGCCTTCCAAAATGTAATCGTGTGCGAAGCAGCACACACTAAATTCTTTTGCACGTGTGGTATCGGTGATCAAGCGTTTCTAATGACGCAGTGAAACCATACGGTCTGTCTTAACTAACCTTTTGGGAAACTGTATGTAAGGCACACGCGCCAACATATGAACCGTGTGCGATTTGTGCCCCATCGCACACGAGTTTTCTGCGTAACCCGTCTGCCATGCTAGACTCCATCGCACACGTTTGCCAACAATTACCGTCTGCGATAATGTTCTATCACAAACGGTTTAGGAGCCCCTTCACACACATACAAGTGCTGCAGACCGTTTGTGATTTGTTGGGTATCACCGACGGTTGCTACAAGAGTGACGTGTGATTTTCGTTTGGGATCCCACACTTTTTCTGAAAAAATTATGGCTGAGATTGTATTTTGCATTGGGCACGATTTACTCCCAGTTCTCGTGTGCGATAACGCGATATCACAAATGGTTCCGGAGACCCTACGCACACGTAGTAGCGCTGCAAATCATTTGCGATCTGCTGTGTATCACCGACGGTTCCGCTACGATTGACGTATGCTTTCCGATGTGGATCGCACACATTCATTTAATTGAACCGTGTGCGGAGCAATTGCTAGGTTAAAACAAAAATATCCCGTTTTGATCGTTACACAAAAAGCAAATTCGCCAAAATATTCAATTGAACAAATAAACAAAAATATCCCATTTTGAATCGGCACGCAAAAAGAAAATTTGCCACAATATTCGATTGAACAAATAGTGTCCACGGGAAGAACATTCATTAGATTTCGCAACAATTGCAATTGAACATATGGTAGCTAAATTCCAATGATTTGTCCACACATATATGCATTACATAATTAATCATAGTGTACGAAATACAAAGACCTCATCAGATGGAAAACAATGGATCCATGTGTTATATGTTTAGCGGCTAACTCTTACTCGGTGTTTCAGGAGAACGCATGCTGAAATCTTCATTATCACCAGTGGGATTGATGTAGTGATACAGGAAGAAGTCACTGATAAATCTCCGAACCATCAGCAGTTCACCAGTCGGGAGGGGTTCAGTGGTCCTCGGTTTTAAGAAGAGCTGCAGTAATTTTAAGACCAGAATGTGCCATATGAGTGGAGTAGAAGATATTAATTAAGATAGACTTACTGGTACTAATTCGTGATGATCGTCACAACTATCAGCAGATTTGCAGAAGGAGATCATGTATCTGCAAACATAGTACCCACAAAGGTTGGTCCCTGCTTCTTGATGACGACACTATAATTTTCTGTACAAAATAAGTCATGTATTTGTCTAGTTAGGAACAACCTAACCGGTGTTAGATGTATATTCTTTGGACAAAATAGAAAGAGTTTTATTTAGAAGCTTGGACATTTGACTAGCGTAAGGAAAGATATTTGCAGATTGTTGGATAAATTTTCCGAAAATAACGGATTTTGGTGTGTTACCGGAGAAACGATCTCGTGTTGCGGAGGTTGTTTCGTCTTGAACAGGTTCCCTGGTTTAGTTTTCCACAATGCGAGCACACTGCAAATGATGATGAATTTTTATAACATCAATTATTGAACCAGATATGAATGCAAATTAATTTCAACATAATAGAATTCAATACCTATCCAAGAATTGCTGAACATGCGTCAGATCCTGAGCGTTTGTTGACTCTTTGAGAGAATCGATGTAGTAAACTGTGTTCTTCTTTGGAACAATGAATACCAATATCCAGTGATTGCTACATATTAAGAAAGCCATGAACTTACGAATGATGCCGAAATCTGAAAGACAATAAGTGTATGCATGGTTGTTTACTTGACTTACCGTTCATGATATGTCCAGAGAAATGATTCTGCATGGGACGTGTTTTCGAAGATATGGACGACCGTGTTAACGGCCCAGTCCCGACGGTCCTTACCATCTAATGGTGTGCCATTCGCTAATGTAGGATCTATGAGATACACACTCTCCATATTTCTTCTCTGCGCGTTCAATACCCTGAGAGGAATAAAATGCAGTTAGCTGTTTATCATTTACATCATTGTATGGAGAAGTTGATCAGAGTTTGTTAAGTACTTACAAAATCAGGCATCTAACAAGAGTGACATCGAGCACGTTGAAGTTGAAGACGAGATGAAAGTCCTCGAAGCTCACATTGATGGAACCAACATCGTGTCGGAAATGATCTCTATTGTAGTGAACTAGCAAAGCATGATGACATGCTGACATTTGATCCATGCAATATTCATGTAACTCGTGGCAACTGGAGCTGCACTCATCAAAGTATTCGACGACAAGAAATGGCTTGCCATGGACGTAATTGCGTGCTTCAAGTACCTCTGCTTTACTTTTAGCAAGCAACAATTCTACTTCTTCATCATGCATGGCGTCAGAAATAATATTACTCCCCGGTTCGAACAAGCCGCTGTTAATTTGGTTCTGGGCGATGAGTGCTTTAAGTAAGAGGGAATCGTTCTCTTTCCTCTTCCCTCTCCCGCTGCGCTTCCTCGTGGTCGTGGGTGTAGCCTTTTTGGCCACTCCCTTCTTGGTACTTGAAGCATTTCTGGTAGAACGTCTTGTTGGCTGCAAGGTAGACTGTCGAGCAGACGGTGAAGCTTGGACGGACTGCTTAGCAGACGGTTTATCTATGCCAGACCGCTGAGCTGGCAGTGCTGCTGTGATGGACTGCTTGGTTGTAAGAGCAGAGGCATCAGACTGCTGACCATGAGTTGAAGCTATGTCGGGTTTCTGCGCAGGTGGTGCCAACTTGTCGGTGTGCTGAGGAGACCGTGCCAACGCATTTGTTTGCTGAGCAGGAAGGGCTGACGCATTAGTATGTTGATCACGCGCCTGCAGACTGATGGACTGATGAGCAGTCGGTTCTGGACCTACAGACTGCTTAGCAGGTGGTTTCGAAGCATCAGACTGCTTAGCAGTCTGTTCCACCAGGTTGGTCTGCTGAGCATGAGCTGCAGCTGGGTCTCCCCCGCTGCTTCAGCGGCTGGCATCTGAACCGGTGGTGCGTCATCAACAGTTGTAGGCCTTGTCACTGGCTGCTTTGGGGCGGAGGATGACATGGCCTGTACGCCACAAAGTTGGGGCGGCTGATTACAGGCTGATGCATCAGCCCGCGAGAGCTGCTGTCGCAAGGAGAGCGTCACCGGTTGAGGGGCGATAGTGGTTGCTCTTGGCGGGGCTTCAGGAATCACATCGATGAACTCTATTTCCTTTCGTGGCCATTGGATGTGATGTAACAGTGTTTCTCCCAAGGTCCTTTGCTCATCGAAGTCTCCTAGGACATTCTTCAGGGCAAATTCATTGAATCCAGGATTTACTTCAGTCAGTAGCACTTCACACAGCCGGGCTTTAATGGCACATTGTCCAAGAAGAGGCCATCTTATATGAAGGGTGGGCAAACCCAGGTTGTTGCACATTTTAATGTACCTTCATAATGTGTAAGCACGCCCTTCAGTCTGTCTTTCATTCCAGATAGATCAGATATAACATCATCACGAGCAGCTGCACTCTCAGTGTCGCTGGGGTCAGCTGATGCACATCTACTCTTGTGTAGTGTTGTTGCGCAATTAGCAGCATCCTCCATGCCCGCCTCCCCTCCCATCTTCTAGCTATCTGTCAGTGTTAGAGTCTTCTGCATCATCATTGACTCCTCAATATCCTTTCGAACAGCCGGATACATATCCTCCCTCAACCTTTCATACAATGCATTCTTCTTCATTTCACTCCTCGCTTTTTTCATGCTGAGCCTCTCTTCTTTGCTAAGTGTGATAGTCCTCTTGTGCGGGACATTAACACCTATACCCCTTGCACGGCCATGGGGCTCTTTTGTGTCCAGAGCAATGGATAGAATGTCACATGGCCCTGAGTTCCTATAGAACATTCCAGGGATCTTGGAAGCCTCTACCATCACTTGATACAGTCCGGCATCACGTGAGTTTTCAAAGTAATAGGTTCCGTCATCATGCCTCTTTGCACCTGCCCACAAGTAGTCTTTGGCGCGTTCGCCCCTGATTTCACTAAAGGCCGGATTCCCACCCGCCGCTACTGCTTCTTTGTCCTCCTGGTCCCATATCAGTTTCATGCCGTAGTATCCTGCCACACCCATACGATGGGGGTGTATGTTCTTCTTCTAAAGTTTCGATTGCTCGAAACTCTTCTCAGCAAACTCTTTAGTTGCCCTGACCCTTTTGAATTCTGCCCAGTCTGCCTTTGTAATTTGGGGGTATGCGGGGATTGGGTCCTTGCCTTCACTCAAGTACTTCTTGTAAAGCACATGCTTCTAGTTTCTCCAAGCATCCCTAGCCTTCTGCAGTGTAGCATGTTCCACCTGCATTCTCCACTGCTCTGGAACGTTGAAGCGATTCATGATCTCCTGGACTATCCTTCGTCGTGTTTCTGTGTCAGCCTTCCGAAACCCCGGCAGATTATTGTTGAGCCTTGCCCTACCAACAAATCCACACACACTCCTGAACCTAGTGCGTGCTTTATCTAGTTTAGTTGGAGCCCAGGACTTAAAATCAATCTCGGTTACTTCATATACACCTTTAGGCTAGTGTGTGGGCTTCCTTGGAGCGTTCCTCCATGTCCTGACCGGAAGGGTAATTGCTGCAGCTCTATCCCGTTCAAGACTACATGATCCCTCACAATCTGCTGAAGACCTAGGGTTGTCCGAATCAGATGAAGATACATGGCCTGAATGGGTGCTGTCACTGCTACTCGGCATCTACAGAGAACACATGCAAAACTCAGGAAAGGAGGATAAGCATAAAACTAACAACTTGGTATCAAGCTTTCTAAACATTCCATGCAATAATTCAGAAAATGTACGGCTAATTTGTTAAGTTTGTGTGACTCGGGCGCCCGTGATCTGTAAATATGCAGAAACTTATTGGAACAAATACAACTTATATGTAGTAAGGAAGGTAGATAATGAACATATATACGCTCTCTGTTATTTTATATCCAATTTGGAAACATACAGAACGAAATTGGAAGAGGGATTGCGAGGAAATATGCCTCACCGCGATGTAGAGCAGTAACTAACATGCTTATTAATGCAAACCCGGCCGGGCCACAGGAGAGGCAAGGGTTACTGCATCAATATGCTCGAGGGTGGCTGGCAAGCAAATGAAGACGGCGAGGCATGGGCCGCCGCGTGTTGGGCTTGACGCCGAAGAGCGGGCACACGGCCGGGGTGAGCACGGCGGCGCCGGAGAGGGTTCTGCTGTGGATCCGGGGGAGGTGGGCTGGCGAAGAAGATTTGATGGACTAGTTGTGAAACGCGGGCGGACGGTGGGGTGGGGGGGGGGTGTTGGCAGCCTAGGTGAAAAGGGTGCAAACTATCCCCGGTCGCCGCGCGCGCGGAAAGGCCTATGCAAACGGTTGCCTCTAAGTGCTCGTGTGCACAAACAGAATAATTTCGTTGGAAATGAAGACATACTAATTTTGAAATGCAGACGTGAGTTCATCGTTTCACCTCTAAATTTTTCCCACGTAAACCAATCACAATTTTACCATGGGTTTGATTTGCTGGCGCATTTCAGGTCTCGTGTGCTATATGTAAGACATTTTTTGGCATTTAACGTGCATGTTGGCATATAAATCAATTCCTAGCCAGACTGCATTTCGTGTCGAAAGGGATGAGGATTGCTGTTCGATCTGGGAGCATCCAACGGTGCAGAAGTACGATCCATGGGGTTTGGGTTCTAGCCAATTAGAACGCACGACTCAGATCGCACGCGCAGGAGGGGGGCATCGGCAACGATTTGGTAGGCACACGGCTTTCGTGTGTGAACCATGTGCTATTTGAAAACATTTACATTACCTAACATCATATTTTTGTATCATGAATATACAATATATATGATACTAGTGTATGATACTACCTTTAATTAATTATAGCGCATAGTATAATACATAGAGTATAGTATCATATAGATAATATTTATTACCGTGCATGACACAAATTAGAATCGCATTTAACATGATACGGTATCTATCTATATGTTACTCTAACCCTCTTTATATATATTTAATTCTTTGCCACATCAGCATACTTGCTATATTTCCGAGTGCATGAAATCGTCGGCTATGATACCACCACTATGGCGAGCCTTATATAGTGAGGAGTATCATATACTATATATATAGTATCATGCATATGATACTAGTGTATGATACTACGTACGTACCTTCATAGTGCATATATAGTATCATAGAGTAGTACTAGCTCCCTCTGTAAACTAATTTAAGAGCATTTAGATTACTAAAATAGTGACCTGAACGCTCTTATATTAGTTTACGGAGGGAGTATATATTATAGATGACCGTATTTATGGCCATGCATGACACAAAGTAGTATATCATTATATATATATATATATGTGTGTGTGTGTGTGTGTGTGTGTGTGTGTTACGACTTCTTTGCCACGTCATCATATTTTCTATTCCCGAGTGCATGATACCGGCTATGATACCCCCACTATGGCCACCCTAATAAGGCTGGTCGGTACGATGCATGCCAACTAGACATTTTGGATGATGTGGCACACAGTTAAATGATAAAAGAGAGGGTGTAGTATCATATCATGATACCGTATCATGCATATTAAATGTTGTACTACTTTGTGTCATGCATGGCAATTAATAAGGAACCTAAGATACTAACTTATGATACTATGCATGCGCGCATTACGGAGGTATTACTGATCATATACTCATATTGGTTGGTGAGATTTTTGATACCAAATCCTCTCTTTCCTCATTTAATTATATGTGCTACATCATCCAAAAAGTCTAGTTGGCATATGCATGATATCGCTTATGATAATACCATTATAACCAGCCTAAACCGGAAAGGAGGGAGTATGAGACTAGCTAACCACAATGGAGAGTAACATACACATATCCCTAGACTATATATGTTACTACCTTCATAGTGGGTTGTAACATAAGTGTAGTGTCATTCAAAGCTTTATTTATTAGGTTATAGACTCATATTGCATTGGGACATGTGATGTTACAGTAACTAGCTAAGTTACTGAAACTATCTCTCTCCTCATTAACTTATTGCCACATAAAGCAAGTTTGCTGAGTTGGAGTCGATGTTACTACTGAAGTTACTCCCACTATGGCTAGTCTGATACTAGCTAGTCGTCTATGATATACTAGCTAGCTACCTCACTAAGAGCATGGTTAATAATATATCCAAGGGTCGGCTATAACAAGTTGCCATGTCATATACAGCCAACCTCTTAGCGGACATGTACAATAATAAGTTTTATATACATACTAGTTTATCAATAGTTGAGTTACCTTACGTCCTCACAAAGTTTCTTGGGTCTCGTTTTGCAGCTAGCTCTACTAAGGCTGGCCATAGTGGGAGTAACATAACCGGTAACATGCACTTGGGACTAGCAAACATGCTTATGTGGCACACAATTAAAGAAGAGAAAGAGAGGGTTAAAGTAACATAGGTAGATACCGTATCATGTTAAATGCTATGCTACTTTGTGTCATGCATGGCAATAAATATGGCCATCTATGATACTACTTCATGATACTATGCACTATGAAGGTAGTATCATACACTAGTATCATACACTAGTATCATATGCATGATACCAGTGTATGATACTCCCCACGATGAGTAGCCCAACCAAGAGCCCGCTTCTCTTCTCTTTCCTCCAACTAATAAGAACATATATATTATTCTATTCCTTATAGCCTGCTTAGACTACCCACAGTGGGAGTAACATCACACGTATCTAGATAAATTAGATGATGTGGCAAGCAATAAATGAAGAAAGAGAGGAAAGTGATGGTAACATAGCTAGTTAGACTAGCCCTGGGTAGTAACATAGACTAGTAACATGCACATGTTACTAGTCTATGTTACTACCTCTAGTGGGGAGTAACTTATGTGTGGTAACATGCAACACTTATTTATTAGGCTATAGACTCATTTTGCCTTGATATGTGTGATGTTACTCATACTATACTAGTAATTAGGTATGTTACCACTTTCCTCCATTTCTTCATTTGTTGCTTGCCACATCATCTATTTTATCTAGATATGTGTGATGTTACTACCTATGTTACTCCCACTGTGGGTAGTCTTACTAGTAGTATGAGTAACATCACACATCTCAAGGCAAGATGAGTCTATAGCCTAATAAATGAAGTGTTGCATGTTACTACACATATGGTACTCCCCACTATAGAGGTAGCTAGTAACATAGACTAGTAACATTCTATGTTACCCATTGTGGCTAGTATTATGTCCTTCTATTGTGTACTTGCTCTAATGCATAGTATCATAGAGTAGCTAGTATCATATGTAGTACTTTATTTATATTGTCATGCATGGCACATAGTAGCGTAGCATTTATTATGATACAGTTTCATGATATGATACTTAACCCTATCTTTCTTCACTTAATTAATTCTATGACAGCTCATAAAAATTGCCTAGTTGGCATGCATGATACTAGCTATGATACCCCCTTAGACTAGCCACAATGGGTAGTAACATAGAGTAGTAACGTGCCCATGTTACTACTCTATGTTACTACCTCTATAGTGGGGAGTAACATATGTGTGGTAACATGCAACACTTCATTTATCAAGCCACATACTCATCTTGCCTTGATATGTGTGATGTTACTCATACAACTAGTAACTAGCTATGTTACCACATAGGATAAGCTCCAAGAGGAGATTGATGCATTTGAAGAAGCTCCTAAGGCTTTGGTCAAGTGGGTTCCCAAGACTACGTCAAGTTCTACTTCATCAAGTACGACTACAACTCCAAGGATTCCCATCAAGATGGTGTGGATCCCGAAGAAGAAGAAGAACTAGAAGAGTTCTTGAGGGTGACTCCGCCAACATGCTTCACTCATATCATTTTGGCAAGGACAAGTGCAAACAACTCACTACTAGGAAAAGGGCTATAGATGGAATTGATACTAATGGCGCACCAGACAAGCAGTGTGCCATTAGTATATACTAATGGCGCACCAACCTCTGATACGCCATTAGAGTTCAAACTACTAATGGCGCACCTGGCCCAGGGTGCGCCATTAGTATCAAAAAGTTTTTTTTGATCTAGTGCGCCTGTCCAAACATACTAATGGCGCATCCAGACACAGTGCGCCATTACTAGTTGTAACTAGTAATGGCGCACCTTCAGGAAAGTGCACCACTAATGTTATTTTTTTATTATATTTTTTATTCTTTTTTTGCAAAACTACTAATGGCGCACTGTTCCACAGTGCGCCATTACTAGTTTAAACTAGTAATGGCGCACTGTGGGACAGTGCGCCATTAGTATTTTTTTTTCAAAACTAGTAATGGCGCACTTACTGAAGATGCGCCATTAGTAACCTTGATTACTAATGGTGCATTTATAGTGGGTGCGCCATTAGTAAGTGGGCAGCAACAAGATATTTTGGACAGCCTCTCCTACCCACACTCACTTTCTCCCCACTTCATTCTCTCCACCTCCTCCTTGTCTCGGGTCCCTCCTCTTTTTCACCTCATTTCCACCATAGATTCATTCAAATTAAGTGGTTAAATTACCTTGTTTTGATAGGTAAGTAAGGGGGGAAGCTATATTTATGTTGTTCTCCCTACAACAATGTGCACATGCACTTTTTATGGCCTAGCTAGATCTATGTATGTTCGTGGTGTTGCATATGTTTGTTGTGTTGCATATGTGTTTGTGTTTGGAGGTGTACCGGTATTTGAAATGCGATAGTTGCCAATATTTTTCCGGAATGTTGATTCATTTCCGTTTCGGTGGGAATTTTGGCATTAAGCATTCTTTTTTGTCCTATTTTTAGGGAAAGTCATGGCAAATTTTTTCTTGGTTCTAAAATATCGTTTTGCTCTACCCCGCAGGCGACCATGGTGCGGACGATGACCGAAGGCATCGTGAATAGGTTTTTGAGGTCCGCGAAGGCCGAGATGCTTCAAAAGAACGAGACAGAGATAAGATGTCCGTGTCGAAGATGCAAGCTGAAGAGCCTTATTGCGGACCCGGATTCCGGGCAAGTGCGGGACCACCTGCTCTTGCGTGGTTTCATGGATGGCTATCGGTGGCAAGGTGATGAAGATGACTACGAAGTCGTCCATGGGGGCCGGGCAAGAAATGAGGAAGGGCAGCAAGACAACCACCGCGGCTCGGGCGGGCGAGAAGATGAAGAATCCCCAGGAGATGATCACGACGGTGATGCTGTACACAGTCATCATGTAGAAGATGCAGGACATGATGATGAGGAAGATGCCGGAGCAGACGACGGGCATGATCATGAAGATGATGATGCCGGCGGAGCAGACGACGCTGGACCATCGATGGGCTGGGTGCAGGACCCTCATATTCAAGAGCTGCTTCTCAAGCAGACCGATAACTCAAGAGCTGCCGCCCGAGAGAAAGCCAAGATGGATCAACTTGAGTTAGACGCGGTTAATCCATTGTATGAAGGATGCAGGCCCGAGGATACCCGCCTGAAAGTAACGCTCATGGCTCTGGAGATGAAGGTAAAACACAAAATGACCGACGCATGCTTCGACGAGAACATGTCATTCTGGTACGAACGTCTTCCCAAGGGGAACAAGTGCCCCACCAGTTTGGAAGAGGCAAAGAAAATCGTGTGTCATCTGGATTTACCGCACGTGAAATACCATGCGTGCATGAACAATTGCATCATTTATCGGGACGAGCATGCGGAGTCTACCATATGTCCGGTGTGCGGCGTCACTCGATACAAGAAGAGGAAGAAAGCTCCTCGAAAAGTGGTGTGGTACTTTCCGATCACTCCTCGTCTGCAGCGGTATTTCGCGGACCCTAAGGTAGCAAAGCTCCTGCGTTGGCACGCGGATAGGGAGGAGAAGAAGCGAGAAGATGACGCAAATGATCCGGAGATAGATAAAAAAGACAAGATGCTGAGTCACCCTAAGGATGCGAGCCAGTGGCAAGAGTTGAACTTCGAAGACCTAGAATTTGGGAACGATCCAAGGAACATCGTGCTGGGCGCGAGCACCGATGGAGTCAATCCGTTTGGCAGCCAGAGAAGCAGACATAGCACCTGGCCTGTGTTTGTGTGGATGTACAACCTTCCCCCCTGGTTGTGCATGAAGAGGAAGTACATTCACATGAGTATGCTAATTGAAGGACCGAAACAACCAGGGAAAGACATCAATCTGTATTTGGGGCTGCTAAAAGAGGAGCTAGACACGCTGTGGAAAATGCCAGCCAATACGTGGGACGCCGCAAAGAAAGAATATTTCCCTATGAGAGCCGCGCTGCTCACGACGGTGCACGACTATCTCGGTTACGGACATGTCGCGGGGCAGGTGGTCCACGGATTTTCTGGATGCGTCAGGTGCATGGATGACACAACGTATCGCCATCTAGATAGAGATCCCGGGTCTTCGAAAACCGTGTTCATGGGACATCGAAGGTGGCTTCGCGACGATGACCTGTGGAGAAAACGCAAGGATCTGTTCGATGGTGAAACCGAACCCCGAGGACGCCCGCGTACGAGGAGCGGCGAGGAAATAGACGAGCTGTTGAAAAATTGGAAAGATTGCCCACTGCCGGGAAAGAAGCAAAATGCGCTAGAGCCGGGAAAGAAGCGAAAGGCGCCAGAGCCGCTGCTGAAGGTATGGAAAAGGAGGTCTGTTTTCTGGGACTTGCCGTACTGGAAGATCCACCATGTGCCTCACAGCCTTGATGTAATGCATATCACGAAGAACGTGTGCGAGAGTCTGCTTGGTACCCTGCTCAACATGCCAGAGAGGACCAAAGTTGGGCCGAAAGCAAGGGCAGACTTGAAATCAATGGGCATCAGGCAGGAGCTTCACGCTATATATGATGATCATGATGATGATGATGATGAGGCGAAGCAGGACACGGAAAGTCGTCGCAAAGGCAAAAAGGCCAAGAAGACCGGAAATGACTACCCTCCCACGTGCTTCACTCTAAGTCAGGAGGAGATCGAGCAGTTTTTCACCTGCCTCGTAGGAGTAAAACTTCCTCAAGGTTACACGGGGAAGATAAGCAGATACCTAGACCCAGCGAAGCTGAAGTTCAGCGGGATGAAGTCTCACGACTGTCACGTGCTGATGACGCAGATACTTCCAGTTGCAATCCGTGGGATCATGGACGCGCACGTCCGTGAAACCCTATTCGGCCTATGCAACTTTTTCGACGTCATCTCTCGGAAGTCTGTTGGCGTGAGGCAACTCAGAAGGCTACAGGAAGAGATCGTGGTGATACTATGCGAGCTTGAGATGTACTTCCCGCCCGCATTCTTCGACGTTATGGTGCATCTGCTGGTCCATATCGTGGACGATATCATCCAACTCGGGCCGACGTTCCTGCACATCATGATGCCGTTCGAAAGGATAAATGGTGTCATCAAAGGATACGTTCGCAACATGTCACGTCCAGAGGGAAGCATAGCCAGGGGCTTTCTGACCGAAGAGTGCATCTCCTACTGCACGAATTATCTAGGCATCGAGAACCCCGTTGGTCTGCCCGTCAACAGGCACCTCGGCAGGCTCGCTGGATGGGATCACCGTGAGGGTCGCCGCGAAATGCATGTCGACTTCGAGGGTCGACTCGCCGACTTTGAAAGAGCAAACCTAGTCGCGCTACAACACATAGACGTGGTCGATCCTTGGGTGGTAGAGCACAAAACCTTTATTGAGAAGACGTACAATGACCGAGGCCAACAGAGGACGGACGGAGATATAATCAAAGAGGACAACTCATGTTTCACGCGTTGGTTCAAGCAGAAGCTTCTGTCATACCCTTTACATGAGGATTCTTCCACGGAAGAACAACTCATATTCGCCTTGTCAAAGGGCGCCGAGCACAACCTGATGACCTATGAGGCGTATGATATCAACGGCTACACATTCTACACCGAGGCCAAGGACATGAAGAGCGATGGTTATCAGAACTCCGGGGTAACGATGGAATCCTACACCGGTAATGATAAGGACAGATACTACGGAAGGATCGAGGAGATCTGGGAGCTGAGCTACGCTGGAGAGAAGGTCCCGATGTTCCGTGTCAGATGGGCCAAGAGCGTCCTAAAAGAAGACCGGTATTTCACCACCATGGTTATACCCGAAGCCAAATCCAAGACCGCGGGCGCAAACGTCACCGCGAAAAATGAGCCATGGGTACTGGCTTCCCAAGTTGACCAATGCTTCTTTATTACCGACCCATCAAAGCCCAGTCGTGTTGTCGTGAGGAGAGGCAAAGGAAGATCATCGGAATGGATGGAGTAGCCAATGAGGAAGACTTCGACAAGTACGGCGACCCGAGGATCGAACATGACGACGATGATGAAGTAGCAGCATACACCACAAGAAGAAGCAGGACCGCCCTACCTAAAGGACGTCCGTTCCACAGAAGAACTCCATTTGCGAAAAAGAAGGGCAAGAAGATTGTGAACATATAGCTAGCTAAGATCGATTGTATTTAAATCGCAGCCTTCATTTCTCGATTGTATTTCATGGGCACTTTTTGAACTATCATGAATATTTTTAAATTTCATGGACACTCGATCTCGACCCCCCTCCATCTTGATCGCTATCCCACCTCGCCAGATCCGGTCCCCCTCGCCGCCGAGCACCCCCCGGTCCACCGGCCGCCGCCGCCGACCCCCCGCACCCTCGATTCCCCTACTCAACCGCCGCCGCCGAGCACCCC
>LR738713.1:738796108-738862878 GCA_902687465.1 Secale cereale
GGCATTACTGTTTGATGATATTTAAAAAAAAATTATTACTGTCTTATAAAAAAAAATATTACTGTTATGATTTAAACACAAATAAGTATCAAACAGCATTTTAAATGCATAAATTTTTTTTTTGGAGCCTGGGAATCGAACCCAGGACCTCCTGGTGTGAGAACTGGCTGCTGACCAGTCGAGCTAGTAGAGGACACTTGATGTGGATCAGGTCAGGTGGAAGATAACCTGTTGGCTCGAGCAGAAAACAAAAAAATACTAATGGCGCACCAGGGTGAGGTGTGCCATTAGTATGGATGTACTTATGGCGCACCGAGGGGTGGTGAGCCATTAGTATTGTGCCGCCCCCACCATCCATATCTCCTCCCCGGCCGGCCCAAACCTATCCCCTCTCTCTCCCTGACTCCACCCCCGTGCCCCCGCACCCCCGTGCCCCCCACCACCGCAGCTCCCCCGCGCCGCCGCCCCCACGCCCCCGTGCCCCCACCACCAGCCACGCGCCGCCCCCTCCACTCTCTCCGCTCGCCGTCGTCGCCTTCGCGCGGGGAGGACATCCAGGAGGTCCGCGCCGGCCGGCTTCGTCCAGTCCAACAAGAGAGGAGGCCCCACGTCCACCAGGAGAGGAGGCCCGCGACCTCCCCGCTGTCTATCCCCGCCTCCCCCAAGCTCGCCGTCTCCGCCCTCCGTCGTCTCCGCTCCGGCCACCACATCATCGTGGTCAGGTAACCCTCCTCCCTCTGCCTCTCTTCTCCTCTCTTCCTCCTCTCCTCCCTCCCGGCCATGCCCTCTTCTTCTCTCTTTTGCTAGGTTTAGTTCAAATCCCTCTCGAATTTAGGTCAAATTAGGTTCAAACTTGCTTGCTGGAGGTTAACTAGGTCAAATTAATTAACTGCTAGGGATTAATTAGGTTAACTAGGTCAAATCCCTCTCGAATTAATTAACTAGGTTAACTAGGTCAAATTAGCAGTTAATTTAGTCTGAAAATGATAGTCCATAGTTGCACTGCAAGGCCTTTGTAACCTCAAAACAAGATGGACAATATTCATGCTAAAACGATATTCAAAGATCGTCCTTGACACTGATGTTCAGAAGTTTAGCCAGCTCGCCGCTTTCATATGCGTCAACCGTATCTTTAGTTCAAGCTCCTTAAACACATCCTTCGCCCTTTTACAATACCTGCAAAAATTGAGTACTTAAACACACTGTTTCTTCTGAGAGTACGAAAACACTGAAATGTGGTAAGTTGACAGTAGTTGGGTTCTGCATCTATGGCAGCAGCAGAGCCAGGAACAGAGTAGGTGCGGGGCTAAATTATGATAGGCGATTTTTTTTACCACATATTAAACAACACACACCATAGTAGGAGCACCTTAGCACTAACACTAACATAAATCTCTAATCTCCAGATCAAACTCACCAATTGGTTTTCGAACCCAGAGATCAGCAATAATTTCATCCATATTCACTATGTGCTCTTTTCTTTAACAGCACAATGTGTGTGCATCTTTGTGTTACAAACTTTTGCTAGTGCCTGGCATCTTTTGGGTATTATCTATCCACCCTATGCAAATTATGAAATTACAAAAGACAAAACAAGTCTAATTAGAATTAAGCATGCATCCATTCAAACATACACAAGTTTTCTAGTTACAATATATTTGGGGTTTCACGAGATGGAATAAACAAGGATAAATTTACACACCACCCTAGGGGTGGCCTTTGCTGAATGGCTAAATTGGGGAACAGCTTGTTGGGGAGTTGATCGTACTATCAGTACCGCTAGGTCAAATTAGGTCAAACTAGGTCAAACACCTTGAATGGCTAAATTAGGTTCAAACTTGCTTGCTGGAGGTTAACTAGGTCAAATTAACTAGGTCGAAGGGAGGGAAAGAGAAGTCAATCATGTGAAGGAAGGAAGGAAGGAAGGTGCCTGAGTTTTACTAGTTGGTTGAATTTTCTTCCTTCCTTGTAAAACTGGTTGAAAAAGAAAATGAAAGGTCCAACTCTCTCTAGCAAGAAACAAACTTGCTTGCTAGAGGTGGTGCCTGGCCTGGCATGCTAGTTGCTTAGCTTAA
This sequence comes from Secale cereale, assembly GCA_902687465.1. Taxonomy (NCBI): domain Eukaryota; kingdom Viridiplantae; phylum Streptophyta; class Magnoliopsida; order Poales; family Poaceae; genus Secale; species Secale cereale. The sequence continues at coordinate 738,798,184 of LR738713.1, forward strand.
TTGCTGTTAGAGTTAGTAGTTAATTGCTTAGCTTAATTGCTGTTAGAGTTGAGTTACAGTTGATGCATGATGGAGCTGTCAAATTAAGTTAAGTGTATATACCCTAGCAGCTACCCTATATATGCGCGTGTCTTTTTTGGTTGATAAATAATAAGTCCACGCATACAACTTTATTTTTGGAAGGGAATGCAAATCTGGATCATTTTATTACAGCAAGTGTCTGTCTCTCTTATATATTTTGTTGTCTCTCTTATATTTCATAAATAATAAGGCCACACATACATTTATTTTTTGTTTGTTGAAGGGAATGCAAATCTGGCTCATTTTATTGAGATAATACATCAGGTGTTTCTCTTATATATGTGTTGTTATTAACAGTGGGTAATTAACCTAACTATTCATTTTTCCTTAGGTTAATATAAAAATGTCTAGTGGGCACATATAAATTCCTTTTACCTACTGTCTTGTATATATATTTGAAAATAATTGCTGCTAGCTGTTAATTTTACCTGAAGAGAAAAACTACTGGTACTAGCTAGAATTTGGCACTGAAAAGCAAAAGCTACAATTAGCTGCTGGTATTAGACATGCTTGACATTATATATCAGTTTGTCTGGTTCTTGTTTTGGTAGTAGTAGTTTGCTTTGCTTATCCATGAGTATCAGTCAATTGGTGAACCTGGAGCAGCTTTTTGCTGGGTTTTGTCTCCGACCATCGTGTCGTGATGATTTTGCAGGTACCCCGAGAGGCCCTTGAGTTTGCTGGAATGTCGATTAACTTCCGTTCCGGCAAATTCGGGTACTCCATATGTCCTATTTTCAGTGAATTTTAGCATGACTTTGCTAAAAATAGGACATATGGGGTACTTGTGACTAATGCATGGGCCGGGGTATCTTAGTAGTTAATTAAGTAGGATCAAGTGCCCCTTTATTCTAGCTGCATTAAACCATAGGCGGCAATAGAGCCAAGTGATTAGGCCCAACTTAGAATTCTCCTTCCCAGCTTAGCTTTTAGGATGCCTCGGTGTCGACAAACCATAAATTATAAAACCTTGGCTTTTAGGGTGCCTCGGTGTCGATAAAAACCGAAATGATGAAAGCTTAGGCTTTTAGGGTGCCTCGGCGTCGAAAAACCCTCAATTATAAAAGCTTAGCTTTTAGGATGCCTCGGTGTCGACAAACCCTAAATGATGAGACCATGATCTTGTTCCTTGACAATAACCAACTTTTTGACCAAACTTTGTTCCTATTTAGAGAGAAACATGGCCAACAACGATGAGGCCGGGGGTTCGGGCGACAAGGCATTCTGGGAGCTGTCCCAGGAGATGGAGGAACAAACTCACTTGTATGAGGACGCCGCCTTCCCCATCGATCCTGAGACCACTGATGGTACCACCGAGGATGACCCCACTGATGCCACCACTGATGGTGCCGCCGAGGATGCCACCACTGATGATGGCGGCGCACGCACAGATGGCAGCCAACCGAAGAGGCAACGGAAGGACCGGCGCCCGACCGTGCTCCGCACCCTCAAGGAGGAAGTTACTGAAGTGGACTCTGACGGGAATCCAACGACGCCCGAACGAATAGTCAAGGGGTACTCGCTTCAGCTCGGGTGCATTCTCCGGAGCACCGTCTCGATCAACACCGAGAACCTGAGGCATTCTGACCGAGGGAATTTGCGCAACCTCCTCTTCACGAAGGTCCACGAACGATACAAGTTCCCCACTGAATTTGAAAACACAAGCCTCAAAGGGAATAAAGTGAACAATGCTGCCCTCACGAAGATGAGCAAGGCCCTGTCTACTTGGAAAAGCAACGTGAAGAGAATGATCGAGAAAGGTGAGAGTTATGAGAAGATCAAGGAGAAAAATACTTCGATCACCGAAGATGACTACAACGACTTCAAGATCAATTGCTCGAGCACCGCACACTCCGAATCAAGTCAGTGGGGGAAAGAAATGCGGGAGCTGAACTTAGGGGAACACAAACTCGGTCCCGGCGGTTACAGAGTGGCGGAGCCTATATGGGACAAGGAGGAGGCGGACCGTGCCGAGCAAGGCCTACCGCCCCTCTTCGATAAATACGGTGACAAGCAGACCAGGAACTTTGTCAGGGCCCGGGACAAGAAGGACCCAAAAACAAAGGAGCTTACCACGGATCCGAAGACCAGGGCGCTTGAGCTTGTTCTGGTAAGGAATACACCCCCGCGTAATTAGCTCCATACTAGTCGCCAACCTGTGCATTCGCACGGGCTAGCTATTTAGACATTTGTTTTTTATGTTTTTACAACTATTTGTGTGACATCAGATACATTATGATCATATTAAAAAAAGATATATTATGAACAACATATATAAATGTACTTTGGTGATAGAAACCTTAATGTACAAATTTCCATGGATATAGAAGTAAAAGTTGTAACACTCCACTATTATATTTTTTGTTCTTATCGTAAATGTTAATATATGTGTACTTATTGAATCTTGAATAACAAAAACACAAAATATCAGTAATAAGAATGTATTGTAAATTTAAAGCTTTGTAAATAAAATAATTCAACAAACATGCAAAAGAAAGCTTGCAGTGATTTGTTATAATGAGTAAGTTGTCTATTCCTAATAATATATTTTAATATATGTATTAACCCTAGGGCTAGGAGGTGTCATAATTGTTGGTTAATCCTTGACATAAAGAGAAGTTGGTCGACTCTTTGGCAGAAAGAGAAGTGCATCTAGCTGCTACATATGTGTTGTTTGTATGCATTATGCTGTCCTATCAGAGGAATAGACATAAAGAGACATCTTTATTTGTTTTTCTAGATAAAATAACCATATTCTATTGTGGGAGAGGAGTGGAGGATATGAAGCTTGTTCTCAGAAAAGCATGGATGCAACAAAACATAGGCACACCGTTATAAAATCGTGATAACTGAGTAAAATCAAACTTGTCGTAGTTGAACATTTCATTTGTAATAGTGGAGACGTGGATGCCCGAAAGACATGAAAACTGAGTACTCCCTCATAGTATTCTATCTAAAATAGAAAATCTGCATAACATAACTGCTGCCATGTTCTTCTCCAGCAAAATTAACAGAATAGAATGCAAGAATGCGCATGGTCAAGATAATTGTAGTCATTTCAGGCTCCTATCTGCCAAGACAAAATTCTATATCGAGATAGAACATAGATTAATATCGGTATTGACCAACCATATTTAGGTCGCAATTTTGGACTTGCAATGGGAGCTTACTCTCGTTCCCAAGAAAGGAATATTTATAAATGATCAAAATAATGAGACCAAGTTTGGCTTATATGTAAAACCCTAAACAATTCTTAAATATTTTGTTCCAAAGATAAGCGTTCTGATTCTTAAATTTAGTTTATATGGTATAGATAAAGGTAAGCGTTCTGATTCTTAATTTAGAGCATGGAAATATGGATGTACATACAATTAACATTAGAGCTTTAATAGTTTGTTCCAAAGAAATACATATGTACCCATCTGATCTATTGAAGTTGGTACTATAAAATTTGAGGGTTTATATCGATCGACTAAGGTGGTACGAAAGTATGTATCATGTTTTTTTTTCATAAACTTGATTCTGAACAACAAAGTAGTTTGGGAATGTGTACAATCAATGTATTCCTCTATAATCTGCTCCTTGATGGATTTCATTCTTCCTGGCAACTGAGGGCACAATCAACTTAAATGTACCATACGAATAATCAAAATCCCCAAGATAACTGAAGTACCAAGAACGCATTGATTTCTCTGTTTATAGAAGATAGTCACGTGATATGAATTAGGAAGAAAAACTATCTTTCATAGATTAGGGAAAGTATTTTGTATCTGTTGCAATTTTTTCCCATATCAGAAGTATGGTAGGCAGTCAGGTAGGTGCAGAAACAAACATGTGTAAAAGTGAAACTCGGTTGTCTATTTTTGGAAACAATCAGGTCGGTAAGACATGATAGAATATAATGCCTTGGTCATAGGATGTTTGCTGCAGGAAAACAACTACATCAAGCAGCACAATATCTAGAAATTGTTCATAATGTTGGCTGAATTAATATGTTTGCAATATGTAAGCTGAAGAATCCATTTTACAATAGTTAAACGCTAAATCCGTCTTTAGCAATCAATTCTATAGAATCCGTATACATTCATGTGTAGACTATAACAGGTTTTCATATAATATTGATGAACCAATGGATGAAAAATAGGACAGGAATTTACGTCTATAAAATACACACTCATGAACATCATACAAATCTTGTGATGATCCAACCATTCTACGTAAGTTAGGCGCTGTTGCACAGGAGAAATCACTCTTCCTAAGCAATGGTAGTAGGAAAAAATTGTGCTTTATCTCAAGGTCAATGTTGCCCATCTGGAAACACTAAGTGATGTGCTAGACAGAAGGCAGCTCTGGGATGTTCTTATTGGGTGTCATCACAAACCTTCAGGAATAGTATCTAAGGAAGATGATTTAAGAAATCAAATCAAAAACTTCATATATCAACAGTGTAAAGGGAACACTTTAGATAGTTTGTCTTCAACACCAATATAAATTAAGTATAAATGGTGTGATGAAAATAGTAAACGGAAAAATAAAATAGTGAGACTTGATTGATATCATCATTGTTGCTTCATGGAACTCCATTCTCGATCTTGGAAAACCAAGACGCCTCCTTTCATGACCTGCAAAGAAGATATTAGATAGTGGCCTCACACTTGATTGAATTCACCACCAGTTAAATTTGCTGAATTTGCTCGTGACAACTATAAGAAAAGGTAAACACATGAATAAGATAAAGATTCTAGACTGCCATTTAATTAAAATCCAAGATAATATTCTCAAGGTAAAGAAAAAATAATGCGCGATGAAGGCCACTGAAATGCAGTTGTAAAGTAGCTTAAAAATTCCATGTTTTTTGTGCTTCTGTATGCTTACTTGCTTATTACTATGTGATGTTCTTTGATTTCATCTAGTAACTTCTCAAATGAACAATATGCATGGACTAAAAACTGAATCTTGTTGAATGCTTAGTCCTCGAATCAAGTCAGAAGTTTCTGTACGCAATACCATGATATCTGAGTCCATTTTCTCTACCAGCAGAGAACTCATAATATTAGATGTATGCAAAATGTGGCAAAATGTTAACATAAATACCTTGAAGTAACTGTAATCAGACGCCAGCTATATGAGCTGTCAATCCTTGCCGATTATGTGCACCGGCTCGATTTTTCTGTTTTCAAAACAAAAATAGATGAAAGAAATCAATATTAGTCCAAACTTACCTACACATGCATTGCACATGCCACAAATCTGCCGACAAAATTGCAAAGCTAGCGTCAACGTTGTGAACAGGGTATTAAAGATAAACTATATGAGTAAATGTATGAGCAGGGGATTCAAGGGTTCTGAGTTACTTGCCATGTGGATACAACTAAAAAATCGAACATTGTCGAGCAATTAAACAGCTCCACCACCAGTCTGCCACTATTCTTAGCTCGGCAGCCTTGTCGACTGTGATAGACGTCCAATCTGTTTCAAAGATTGGATGGTACAATTACTTCTCTATATCAACCTTCGTTGGATAAAATCATTAGGAGCCTAAAAGTAGGTGTTTGAGTAATTTTTGCATGTCAATAATTTGAAAGCTAATGAGATTCCAGATTTCAATGATTGGAGAGGAACAAAATCACCTGCGGTGTTGGTGCAAGACAACGCCAGCTCGAGTGCTTAAGGCGGCGACGACGAAGCAAGTTCACGTCGAGAGGCTAGTACACTCATGTACACATCTGCCCATCCATACCTTTCTTGATCAATTCCGCCGAGAACAGAACTGGCACGCACGCAAAAACGATGGGTTGATTGCTTCAAATCATGGCGGTATAGATTCATGGTAGGTGATTAGATGTATATAAGTTAGAGCTAGGCTACATGAGAGGATGGATTGGATCATTCACCTGTCTTTTAGATCGATTCCAGCATGGATGGAATCAAGAGCGGCTGTAGTGGACGCTCGATGATGATCCGGTCGGGAGAGGCGGCGAGCAGAAGGAAACCATAGCCTGCGGGCGTGACATTGGGCCTTTTAGGGATAAGTTTTTCTTCTATGAAATTAAGGCAGAGAGTCCTCAAGGATACATGCGCATGCCTCAAACAATCGTTGGTACATCTCCTCCGCTGCATCAACTATGCTGGGACAAATTCATCTGCTGGATTGAAAATATATGTTAGATTACTCTGGCAAAAACTTGAAAACTGATTAGAATCGAGATTTCTAGATTGGAGAGGACCAGGATAACAGGCTGAAGGAGAGGATGGATCTGATTGTACCCAATTCTTTCACACTGATTAAAACTTGTATGGATCACCAAAGTCATCGACGTCCCAAAGAAAAGATGCGGTAAGCTGGAGGATGCGGAAGACGGGTAGTAGGAAACGTGCGGATGGACACTCCTTTTTGAGGAAGGACGATCATGAGGGGATTTTTATTTACAAAATCTTTAGGTTCTTTTTATATAGCAGTGTGATAGATTGGGTTTTTCTGTTTTTTTAGGGATTGGTTGACACCTTTTGTTTTAAAATCGCTGGACACTTACGGGAAGAGGAGAAATCGGTACACAACACACATGGGTCGAGAGACGTGGAGCCATGGAGGAGTCTCTCTTTTTTTTCATTGGCTGATTGATGGTTAGATGGCCGTGGATTACGTGGATTAATCTACACCGTTATAATTCGGTCCCACATGATTAACGGCTTGTAAAATCTGATTAACGTGGGAATTTCTAGGGAGTCTAGAATTAGTATAGGTATAGATGGTTGCATTCTAATTAATGAAGCCAAATTTCTAAATGATTCACATTCCTTCCGCAAGCGACTGAAAGCAGTAGCGCGGGGTCGACTAAGAGCAACCCTTGGGACACGACTCTAAATAGGGCGTTGAATGTAATGAAGAACAAGGATAAGCTCAGTAAGTCGACGTCAGCTGGTCGTGTGGCCGGCAAAGGCTTGTCGACAAAATGGTCGTCATACTATAACGCTGGTGGGCGAAAGGAGAAAAAGACCAGCTCGGAAAGCTAGGCGCGCGAGGTTCAAGAACTCAAGGCACAGGTGGCGCGGATTCCGGAGATTGTCCAAGAGCAAGTGCAACAACAGCTCGGAGCGACGATCACCGCCATTGTGCCTACCTTGATCGAGGGGTTGAGTGCGTGGATTGCGGGCGGCCAATAGGGGCCACCCCCGATTCCTAGCTTCACGGCCAGCAACTCGCAGAACGCGATGGCGGGGCCATTGGTGTCTCCGGCGGAGGCGGCATTGGTGTCTCCGACGCCGGCACAGGAGCTTAATGTACCCGGGTGTACGCCGACCGGCACCTCTGCAGCAAGCGGCCCCTCCGTCAACTGCACGCCCGCCGTTGGCGGTGCCTCGACATTAGCCGAGCTCGACGCCATCATCACGGTAACTAATTAAGCCTCTCTCGGCCGAGGACTTCATCTCCTTGCCTTTGACTGGGCATCCCTGACGCCCTACATGTTTTCGCAGGGCGCCGCCGACATTCCGTGCACTCTCCTGCACTTCGTGAACAACGAGTTGGTCGATGTCACCAAGGGCAAAATCGTTCAACCGGGCAACCCCTTGTTCCACGGTACCCAGATGCCACCCAACTTGTTTAGGGTTCAACTGGTTCGGGTGCTGCCAGGCTGCGACGAGGTGTTACCTCCGATTCGACCCGTCGGGGCCGACGATGATGACGTGATGACCCTCAGCGCCTGCCTGAGCTGGCCCCTGGTTTGGCCGAAGAGCCAGATTCGTTTGGGGGCGGGGGACACCACCCCAAAGACAACACCGCCAGTCGTGCCGGCGCCAAGTCGGCCCCATGGCAAGACCGCTGCAACAGTGCCGGACATCCCTATGCCACTGGATCCAAACATGCATATGGCACAGGATCAGAACGACGACGACGACGATACATTTGGCAACGTCGATCAGTACTTTGCCGATCATGGGTACGGTGGCAACTTCATGGGGCCTCCTTCTCAAGAACCCAACCCAACAAAAGACGTGCGCGATCTAGCTGGTACCGCGGAGAAGCCAAGTTGCAACAGGCGTCGTCTGCCGTTTAGCTCTCAGGAGACGCCTCTAGCTGCCGACTTCACCGAGCCTCAGATAGGCGAGGTGCGAAATATTATCAGCCCCAACACACTCAAGAAGGCGGTCTGTGAGCAGAACTCGGTCCCATTACAGGAGAAGAAGAAGGCACGCAAAAGAAAGACTAACAAGGGTGCGAGCCAGCCGGCACCGAGTATGATCCGTGCTTAGGACGGGCCACCTTCACCTGAGGATGTAATGAGGAGGGTGCATGTGGCGGGTAGGCCGATGCTACCGACAAATATGCTCGATGCTGCAACCGGTGCTATGCGGAGTCTGCATGACAGTGTTCTTTCTTTGGAGAAGCGGCGTCTCAGAGAGAAGGATGTGGCATACTCGGTTTTCGCGGCCAAGGTGCCAGAGGGCAAGGGCTTTGTGGATAACTCCATCAGGGGTACGATCGTCCTGCGGTTTGATGACATCCACGCTATGTTGAACCTTCATCCGCTGCACTACACCTTCGTTCGGCTATTTTCGCTGAGTATGGTGATGCGGATCATTCGCGACAAGACCCTGGACATCGTGATAGTCGACCCCTTCTACATGCGTGCCAAGATCTTGGGCAGCGCTGGGGACCGGCAAGTCGCGAGTTCTTACCTCGAAGGCGTCATTCTGGCAAACCGAGATAAGGATAACTTCCTCGTGCCTTACTTTCCCGAGTAAGTCCTCCCCCTCAACCGCCCCGTAACATATGAATTCTTAGATTTCGATCATTTTTCTTTTGACATTCCGTGTTTTCTGCAGTGACACACATTGCACGCTCACCCTCCTAAGCCCCAAATATTCCATGGCCACGTATTTCGACCCGGACTGTCAGTCGAACGTAGACTACACAAATGTCAAGAAGGTTCTTGATGATGTTCTCCCCGGCTACGCCAAATCTGGAGGCACCTTCACCAGGCCTATTCGTAAGTACGGCAAGCACGCGTTCTCCCACAATACGACGTTCTGCTGCGTCAAGCAGCCGCCTGGCGGTCAGAAGGGTGCCTACTACGCCATCCATCACATGCGGGCGATCGTACGGGACCATCATCAACTTCTGCTACCGAGTAAACTCAAAGATTGGGCCGCGAGCATGTCGGCAATCCAGGACGCGGACATCAGACAAGAATTCTTTCGCATCCAGTCGGAGTTTGCGGAAATCATCCATCAAGATGTCCTTCGTACCTCGGGGCAGTTCTACCTCAGAAATCAACCGTCCAACAGTGACATCGGCACAATGCTACAAATGCAGGCTGACAACGCCCGTGATTTCATGACTCCCACGATAGACGGCGGCTTCATCCACGCTCCGGTCCCTTGAGTCGAGTCGAAAGAAGTGATGCTGTGTCTAGTTCTGAAACATCGATTGGCTCATGTTGTAATTAAACTTTAATGAACTTGTAGTATGTGTCTTTGGTTTCGAGAGTTGTTCAACTTAGATGTAATCGATGCTATTAATGTCTTGCTTTTCTCTTTCGATCGTTCTGTTGCATACTTATATATTGCTTATGTATTGTCTGTGAATTGGTACTAACGTTTCGTTTGGCTAGTGCATAGCGATGCCGTCGTATGTCGTGTACAAGGGTAAGGTTCCCGGAGTCTACGACGACTGGGAGGAGTGTCGGAGACAGGTTCACCGATTCAGCGGCAATAGTTATAAAGGGTACACCACTAGGGCCGATGCCGAATCTAGATACGCCCGCTATCTAGCGGGAGAGGGGAGGGAGCGTTGGAGGAACCGGATGAAGACGAGTTTCATCGTGATGATGCTCATCGTGATGACCGCAGCTCTCTTCTATGTGATGGTAGTTTAGATGATCGATATTGACTTGTAATGTGAAGACAAACTCGCTACTCGCGGTCTTGAGACTTGTAATATAATGTTCTATCTTTGTTCGGTCTTTTCAATTCGGAGACTAATATGATGAATTGTATTCGGAAACTAATATGATGAATTGTATTCAGAGACTAATCTTCTATTGTATTTGATGAATCTGTTGTTGACGTGTGCTTTCTATATTCTGTCCAATTATACATTTTGTAACCTGTGCAAAAAACAGAAAATAAAAAAAAAACTAATATTCATACTAATGGCGCATCACATCACAGTGCGCCATTAGTATGCCAAAGGATACTAATGGCGCATCATTAGACAATGCGCCATTACTATGCCGAAGTTACTAATGGCGCATCTAGTTTTTGTGCGCTATTAGTATGCCAAAGCACCTGGGTATACATGGCCCCCTGGGAGGCATACTAATGGCGCACTTATGTGTACACTAATGGCGTATCCGTGGTGCGCCATTAGTATAACAGATACTAATGGCGCACCAGGGGTGCGCCATTAGTAAAATATACTAATGGCGTGGCACTAATGGCGCACCACTAATGCGCCATTAATGGCCAAATTAGGTGCGCCATTAGTAGGCCTTTTCCTAGTAGTGACTTCCATATCTTGCACTAGTTCAAGGAGTCACAAACCCTCTTGATGGTAAGACAAGGGAGAAGGTAACCTAATGCTTTCATGGACATCATCATGTGTGCAATTCACTCTATGTCTATGGATATCCTTGTTTGTTCCTTGTGGGACTAACCCGTGTAGGTATTGAAAGTGCAACTCACTCCAATGGATTGCTCCAAATGATCTACATCAACATTGAGCATCTACATCTTCAACACCTACATGAAGTCACCATCGACAAAACCCAAGGTTAGTTCATCCCTCTTAGGGGGGATATAACATCTAGGGGGAGCTTTGCTCTAATCAGTTGAGCTAAAGCAACTCTAATGATGTGAACACAACAATGCTTATGTAACAGTGCTAACCCCACTTGTGCTTAAATGATGAGTATGACCTATGATCAAATGTTCTCATTTGACTCCTAAGTCAATATACTCATATATAGATGACCTAGTCATCGCCAATTGTTTGATAGATGCTAGAATGGTTGTGCATGCTTTGCCACATGTTTCATTTGCTATCTTATTGTGTGAGCATGTTGAATGCATATTTTTCTCATTCGAGGACATCCATTTGTTGCTTTGATTGTTTGGCTCTTTTTCTTTTGCCAAATGGATGGACAAGAATGCCTAAGGACACCCTCTAGCTATCTATGCTTTTCTCGTCTCAAACTCTATTCATGCTACATCACAAAGGTTTGATCAAGTCAGATTTGAACCACTCTGTGTGAGGAGCACTCGGAGTCCCCGATTTGTCATAGACTTAAACTTCCAAAACCTCTTTGTGCATTTCGGTATGACCGAGTCATCCACTTCGGTCACACCGAGTTCACTAAGTTGATCTAGATTTTCAATCTCGATGCAACCGATTTAAATTTTTCGGTCACACCGAGTTGCAGTAACTGCTAGCATTTTTGCATCTCGGTGCCACCGAGTTGTTCCACTCAGTCACACCGACAGTGTCAGGTGATATATACCGATGGGCCAAATTTTGGAAAACTTCCCAAACTCTCCAGCCCGCGCGTGACTTGCTCTGCCTCTTCGGGTCTCAGGATCATCTCCTCGCCGCCAGCGACCTCCCGCCGCTGGTCTCCACCGCCGTTGCCGCCGTAGCAAGTTCACCGCCAAGTTAGGGTAAGAACTTGATCTTTGTGCTGCTCTTTAACTCCGATTCATAGCACATTGCTTTGCCATGTTTCTTGCCACGTATGATATCTTCCTATCCAGCAAAAACTCTGTTGAAAGTAGTTTGATTCGAAAATTTTAGGGTTAGGTCTCCACTGAACTCATCTCGGACCGACCGAGTTGTAGAAATCGGTTCCACCGATTTGGCTTAGACCATTGCACTTTCTCTTTTCGGTCTGACTAAAAATTGCAAATCGGTGTGACCGAGTTCAACTCTCTGTGAAATCCTAGTAATATCGGTGCCACCGAACTGTGACTCGGTCTGACCGAGCTCACTAGTTGAGGCTCCATAATTGCTTCGGTCTCACCGAGTTTAACAAATCGGTAGCTCTGAAATGCTTTCTGTAATGAACTAAAACTAAGTTTTTATTTTCATCTGGTTTGCAAAAAATTATGTGCTTTGTGATGCTCATCCACTCTACCTCATCTACATCTATTCACAGGGTCAGCTTTCAGCTTGCAGTGTCAGAGATGTCTGAGGGCAGTGACAGCCAGAACAGGTCAGACGAGCAGGCACAATTGAGTGAGGGCTCTAGTCCCAATAACTCCAGCTATTATGAGAGCAACAGAAGCACTCCTAGTGACCTTCCAAAGGCTTCTACCAAGTCAAGGAAGAAGAGAACCTCAGATACTGAGGATGAGGATTTTGTGGCTGATGAAGCTACTTCAAAGAAGGAAGTGCTTAGAAAGGAGTATGGCACAACTGCTGCAACAAAGCCAAGTCAGAAAAAGAAGGCACCTGCCAAGAGGATTCCCATGTCTAAGGCCAGAGCCTCTACTCAAGAGACTATGGTGTTCACACTTGATTCCAGGGATGATGAGCCGGGAGGTACAAAGAAGAGAGCTAGGAAGACAACAGCCAGAGTGATTGGCAAGCCATCCATGAGGGATGATAATGAAGCTGAGGAAGAAGAGGTTGCTGCACGAGCTCCTAAAGTTCAGAAGCTTATGGGAGATGCTATCTAGTCTGGGGCTACTCCTTCTAAGCCCAAGACTGCTCCCAAAGCTGCTCAAGCCACCAAGTCTGCACCTAAGAGGAGCACAAGAAATATTCCTGCTTCAGAGAAGTACAAGGCCCTAGTGCCTGAAGTTGCTGAAGATGCTGAGGCCCAAGTGCTCAGAAAGTTGAAGCCCAAGATCCCTGACCATGACAATAGTCATCTAGTAGCAGAAGACATGAAATTGAGGAAGGATGCAGGTCTCAGACAATGGAGACAAGCTGATCCATATGCTATAAGGAGAAGAAATGCTATGGACTACATGTTTCACACCAAGGAACATCAAGACTTCTATGAGACAGTTCTGCTCGACAAGAAGCCCATTGTGTGTGATATGAGAAGGCTAGATTGGGACTTCATTGATGATAATGCACATTATTTTCCCAATGTGCATGAAAGCTTCAAAGCATGTGGAGTTGACAAGTTTGTGGCTCAGAAGTTGAAAAAGTGGAATGATGAACTCATCATGCAATTCTACTCCACATCTCACTTTTATCCTGATGGTAGAATTGTATGGATGTCTGACGTACAAGGTACCAGTCGACTGTTAATGAGTGGGCCAAGATGATTAATGCCCCTGAGGAGCATGAGGATGATTTGGATGTCTATGCCAAGAAGTAGCAAGACCACAACTCTATGGCAAATATGTACAAGGAGATCACTAATGATGACTTGGAGACACATAGGGTTGGGTTTGTACATCACTTGTTGTCTGGTCTAGCCACTATCAACACTATCTTGAGGCATACATTGTTGCCCAAATCTGGAGATGCAAAGATGATTAGAGGACATTCCATCAACATGCTGCATATTTTTGATGTTCCTCAAAAGTTCAAAGTCACGAGTCTCATTGTTGAAACAACCAAGAGGACTGCTGCAGATCAGAAGAGATCATGTGGGTATGCTCCACACATCCAGATGCTCATCAACTCCAAGATGGGCACAGTCACATACTTATTGGAAAGAGAATATCTTCCCTTGGTGCCTGACTTTGAGGATAACACAGTTGTCATGGATGAGAATGAGCCATTTTTAGTGCACGCACATGAAAGGAGAGAGAAAGCCAAAGCTGAGAAAGCTGCCAAGATGCCAAGTGCTGCAGAGGTATCTCAAATGACCGTCAAGTCCAAACAAGACCAAATGGCATATCTGATTCAAGCAACTATGATGATTGAGAAGGGCTTGGCCACCCTCACTGAGAATCAGGAGAGCTTGGAGAGGATCATTGAGACTAAGTTCTATGATCTTGATTTGAAGTGACAGAGATCCAGTCTGCAGTTGAGAAGCTTTAGGAGGAAGCAGAGGAGAGAGGAGGATAGGATACCACAGATACATTTCAGTGAGTGCCTAGAGGTCTGAGGTCTGCTGCAGTGCCAGTTCCAGATACGAGAGCCACTACATCAGCAACAGCAGCCACAGCTTCAGTGCCACCTCCAGCAGCCACTCCACCAGCTCCAGCTACTTCATCTGAAGCCTTCGTCCTTGGAGTTCTCTCTACACCACCTCCCGAAGATCGAGGCTGAGAGACGCATAGCACTATGCATTTTCTAACTTTTTGTTAACTTGTTGCCAAAGGGGGAGAAATATGTATAGATCATAGGCTTCGAGAGAGAGAGAGTGTTTTGCCTCTTTGGTCTCTTTTCTTTTGGTTGAACTTTATTGTGTGTTTGCTTTATACTCTATGTCTGTGTGTGACATACTTGTTTGATCATGTGATTGATCATATGCTACCTTAATGCTTGCTTGGATGATATTATCTCTTCTATCCTTATATGATCATTCACTTTGCTTGGTGATGAGTGCATGTTTTTCAGTCTATATCATTTTGAGCACTCCACCAAGATGTATGTGACATGGAAGAGTGACCCATGACCCTAATCGATTGTGCATTTGCATTCAAACACAAATTATAAAATAATGCACAAATTTAGGGGGAGCTCTTGTTTATCACATACTTCTCAAAGCGACGATGTATTTAAATCTTATTCATTTGTTGAAGCTTTGATCTATATGTTGTCATCAATTACCAAAAAGGGGGAGATTGAAAGTGCAACTATCCCTGGGTGGTTTTGGTAATTACGAACAACATATAGCTCATTGAACTAATGCTATCTCAATATGATATTTCTGGAAATTTCAATGATTGGCATGGCATGGACTAGGAATGTGGACCCCTCAAAATGCTAAGGACATATATTGGCTCAAGCTCAAGACTCTACTTTTTATATTTTAGTGATCCAAGATCACATTGAGTCCATAGGAAATCACATTGAGTCCATAGAAAAGCCAATACTATTAAAAGGGGATGAGGTGTTGCTTAATGGCTTGCTTGCTCAAAATGCTTAGTGATATGCTCCAAAACCCTCAACCACTTTCTAACATCCACATATGTCCCAAACCAAAAGTCAAACTCGGCCCTACCAAAAAGATCTATCTGGCGCCACCGGGTTCATTTGACATAGCCACTGCCACTAAACCCTAATCATTTCGGTCTCACCGAAAGGGATCTCGGTCTCACCAAGATGGGATTGCAAACTCTCTGTTTCCCTTCATAACATTCGGTCTCACCAAGATGAGCAATTGGTCCCTCCGAGTTCGCAATGCAAACTCTCTGTTTCCTCTTCGTAATGTTTCGGTCCCACCGACTTTGCCTGACCAACTCTCTCTAAGCTCATTACCAAAATCGGTCCTACCGAGTTTGTGTAATCGGTCTCACCGAGATTACGTTATGCCTAACCCTAATGAAATCGGTCTCACCGAGTTGATCATATCGGTCCCACCGAAATTCCTAACGGTCACATAATGAACTAAATCGGTCTGACCGAGTTCTCTGAATCGGTCCCACCGAGTTTGGTAAATTGCGTGTAACGGTTAGATTTTGTGTGGAGGCTATATATACCCCTCCACCCACTCTTCACTCGTGGAAGAGAGCCATCAAAACATACCTACACTTCCAAAATACATGTTCTGAGAAAGAACCACCTACTCAAGTGTTGAGATCAAGATATTCCATTCCTACCATATGAATCTTGTTCTCTAGCCTTCCCCAAGTTGCTTTCCACTTAAATCTTTCCTCCACCATATCCAAATCTGTGAGGAGCTATTTGAGTGTTCGGGAGACTATCATTTGAAGAATTTGAGCAAGGAGTTAATCATCAACACACCATCTATTACCTTTTGGAGTGCGGTGTCTCCTAGATTGGTTAGGTTTCACCTGGGAGCCTCCGACAAGATTGTGGAGTTGAACCAAGGAGTTTGTAAGGGCAAGGAGATCGCCTACTTCGTGAAGGATTGGGAAAAGGCTAGATTTTTATTTGGTCAAGTAGTCTAATCACCCCCGCTCTCTAGACATACTTTCGATCCTACAAAACCCAACCATAGCATTATAAGGTATCAAGTCCTCTTTACTCCCATACGCAAACAACCTACTTACTCGGGTTTAAGCTTCTATCACTCTAGAAACCCACCATAAGCAAATCAAGAACATATTACAAACCCTACAACGGGGATCCCTCATGCTTCCGCGACACGGAGAGCACCATAGGACAACACCAATAATAAAACATGCAACTCAAACAAATCACGATCATCAATCAACCCATAGGACAAAACAGATCTACTAAAACATCATAGGACATCCATACATCATTGGGAAATAATATATTACCATTGAGCACCATGTTTAAGTAGTGATTACAGTGGGTAGAAGAGGTGTTACACCACTGCATAGAGGGGAGAGAGTTAGTGATGATGGTGGTGAAGTTGTTGATGTAGATCGATGTCACGATGATGACCCCGGCGGCATTCCGGCGCCACCGGGAAAGAGGGGGAGAGATCCCCCCTTCTTCTTCTTCTTCTTCTTCTTCTTCTTCTTCTTCCTTGACATTCCCCCTAGATGGGAGAAGGGTTTCCCCTCTGGTCCATGGCCTCCATGATGGAGGAGGGGCGGGATACCCTCCGAGATTGGATCTCTCTCTCTCTCTCTCTCTCTCTCTCTCTCTCTCTCTCTGTGTGTGTGTGTGTGTGTGTGTGTGTGTGTGTGTGTGTGTGTGTGTGTGTGTGTGTGTGTTTCCTTCTATTTCTGCCCTCCGAGATGCTGGCCTTTCACCGTTTCTAATATTCCCAGAGATCCGTAACTCTGAATAAGCTGAAATTTTAACATGATTTTTATCCAAATATTGGCTTCCTTGCGGCGAAAGAAGGGCACCAACCGCCTTACGGGGTGACCACAAGGGCCAGGGACGCGCCCTACCCCCCTGGGCGCGCCTCCGTCCTTGTGGCCCCCTCGGGCATCGTCTCGCGTTGATTCTTTTTTCCCAAAAATCACATATATTCCAAAAAAATCTTCATAAGTTTTTATAGCATTTAGACTCCGTTTGATATGGATATTCTGTGAAACAAAAAAACATGCAACAAATAGGAACTGGCATTGGGCACTAGATCAATATGTTAGTCCCAAAAATAGTATAAAAATTTGCCAAAAGTATGTAAAAGTTGTAGAATATTGGCATGGAACAATCAAAAATTATAGATACGACGGAGACGTATCACCAAGATATTCTAATCCAACCACAAGAATCTTGATCTCTAGCCTTCCCCAAGTTGCTTTCGACTCAAATCATCTTTCCACCATATCCAAATCTGTGAGAGAGAGTTGAGTGTTGGGAGACTATAATTTGAAGCACAAGAGCAAGGAGTTCATGATCATCACACCATCTATTACCTTTTGGAGAGTGGTGTCTCCTAGATTGGTTAAGTGTCGCTTGGGAGCCTTCGACAAAGATTGTGGAATTGAACCAAGAAGTTTTTAAGGGCAAGGAGATCGGCTACTTCGTGAAGATCTACCCAAGTGAGGCAAGTCCTTCGTGGGCGATGGCCATGATGGGATGTACAAGGTTGCTTCTTCGTGGACCCTTCGTGGATGGAGCCCTCCATGGACTTGCGCAGTCGTTACCCTTTGTGGGTTGAAGTCTACATCAACGTGGATGTACGATAGCACCACCTATCGGAACCATGCCAAAAATATATGTGTCTCCATTGCGTTTGCACTCTCCAAACCCTTCCATTTACCTTCATATGAACTGTTTTACTTTCCGCTGGTGCACTCTTATAATTGCATGTGTAGGTTGGTTGCTTGACTTGTTCTAATTGCTAAAATCTGCCAACACTTAAAATTGGGAAAAGGCTGGATTTTTTCATCAAGACTCTAATCACCCCCCTCTAGACCTACTTTCGATCCTACAGTGGGAAACCATTTAGGTTTTGCTCGGTGTGAATAGGTTTTGATCGGCGTGAACCGTGACTGGGAATGTGAACGGAAGCAAGTTCAAAATTTATTGACGGTTCATATTTTGAAGTGCGGTACGATTCCCGGAAGACGTAAAGTGGGCACACGTTCTCGCACGCGTATGTGGTGTTTGCACCATACGATGCATGCAATCGGCGATGTCAGGACACGACTTGTTCCATCAACCGTGTGCGCATGTTATTACTATTGCGCACGCTTGTTTTCATTAGAATGTGTGCCCATCTAGCACACACACCTTGATATGTCTGACCATTTCTGTTAGGTGTAGCTAATTGCAAGCTGCTCATCCGTGTGAAGTGTATGTCGTATATCGCACGCAGCTTGACCTGGCTGACCGTTTCTGTTATTGTGCTCATCTCACACAGTTCATTTGAGTGAACCGTATGTCACGCATCATACACGCAAATGTAATATGAACCGCGTTTGATGTATCCTCCATCGCAATGTTTTGCATCTTTATTGATATTTTTTACATCACCGCTTGCGATTAATGCATTGTAAAAAGTTTTGTTGAAGGGCCACTGATTGTAGTGTCGCGTTAGCAGTATCCTGTAGTAGTGCTAGTTTATCTCTTGTATTAAATCATTCTCTCAAAACCTCAGATTGGTACCTCCGGGTTGCCAGTAGTGTTGATTTCTCCTTGTAGTTGATGCTAGTTGGTTTATTTGGTGAAAGATCATATATTCAGATCCTTAATGATAATCAATACCCCTCTGGTCATGAACATGAACATGCTTTGTGAGTAGTTACTTTTGTTCATGAGGACATGGGGGAAGTCTTGTTATAAGTAATCATGTAAATTTGGTATTCGTTCGATATTTTGATGAGATGTATCTTGTCTCTCCTCTAGTAGTGTTATATCAACGTTGACTACATGACACTGTTGGGAAACGTTGCATGGAAAACAAAAAAATGTCTACGCACACGCAATGATCTATCCATGGAGATGCATAACAACAAGAGGGAGAGTGTGTATACGTACCCTCGTAGACCGTAAGTGGAAGCATTTCACAACGCGGTTGATGTAGTCAAACTTCTTCGCGCTTCAATCGATCAAGTACCGAACACACGGCACCTCCTTGTTCTGCACACTTTCATCTTGGTGACGTCCTTCGCCTTCTTGATCCAGTAAGACATCAAGGTAGTAGATGACTTCCGTCAGCACGACGGCGTGGTGACGGTGATGTGAAGTGATCTCCGCAGGGCTTAGCCTAAGCACTACGAAAATAGGACCGGTGGAGTAAACGGTGGACGGGGGCGCCACACATGGCTAGCAATTGATGTTATGTCCTTGTGAGGCTGCCCCTCCCCACATATATATAGGTGGGAGGGGAGGGGAGGCAGCCAGGGCGCCCTAGGACTTGGCCGCCGCCCCCTAGGGGGCCTTCCTTGCCCTGCGCCCCCCTTTCCTTGTATACAAAAGGGGAAGGAAAGATGGGAGATGGGGAAGGAAAGAGGGGAGAGGGGGAAGGAAGGGGGAATCCTATTCCCTTTTTTTCCTTTCCTCCTCCCCTTTCCTTCTCCACTTAGGCTGGCCCATATGGGGGGCACACCAGCCCCTTGTGGCTCGTGTGTTTCCACTATTGGCCCATAACGCCCATATCTTTTGCCAGGGGTGCCCGAAACTCCTTCTGGTGACCCGATGAGTACCCTATGTCCTCCGAAACACTTCCGGTGTCTGAATACCATCGTCCTATATATCAATCTTTAACTCTCATCCATTTTGAGACTCCTTGTCATGTCCGTGATCTCATCCGGGACTCCGAACAACATCCAGTCACCAAATCACATAACTCATATAATACTATATCGTTAACGAATGTTAAGCATGCGGACCCTACGGGTTCGAGAACAATGTAGAAATGACCGACACACCTCTTCAGTCAATAATCAATAGCAGAACATGCGTGCCCATATTGGCTCCTACATATTCTACGGAGATCTTTATCGTTCGAACCGTTATGACAACATACATAATTCCCTTTGTCCGTTGGTATGTTACTTGCCCGAGATTCAATCGTCGACATCTCTATACCTAGTTCAATCTCGTTACCAGCAAGTCTCTTTACTCATTCTGTAATACATCATCCCGTCACTAACTCATTAGTCATTTTCTTGCAAGGCTTATTATGAAGTGTTTTACCGAGAGGGCCCGGAGATACCTCTCCGATACTCGGAGTGACAAATCCTAATCTCGATTTGGAGTGACAAATCCTAATCTCGATTCATGCCAACCCAATGAAACACCTTTGGACATACCTGTAGAGCATCTTCATAATCACCCAGTTATGTTGTGGCGTTTGATAGCACACAAGGTATTCCTCCGGTATCTGGGAGTTGCATGATCTCATAGTCAAAGGAATATGTATTTGTCATACATGAAAGGAGTAGCAATAAACTGGACGATCAAATGCTAAGCTAACAGATGGGTCTTGTCCATCACATCATTCACATAATGATGTGATCCTGTTATCAAATGACAA
Organism: Secale cereale; assembly: GCA_902687465.1. Taxonomy (NCBI): domain Eukaryota; kingdom Viridiplantae; phylum Streptophyta; class Magnoliopsida; order Poales; family Poaceae; genus Secale; species Secale cereale. Next base: position 738,818,763 of record LR738713.1, read on the forward strand.
CTCATGTCCATGGTTAGGAAACATTAGCCATCTTTGATTAATGAGCTAGTCTGGTAGAGGCTTACTAGGGACACGGTATTTGAAAATATGACATGCTAAAGAGTTGGTGTTGGAAAAGGAAGACAACATAATGGGTTATGTTTTCTTATATCTGAAATAAAGTATATTGTCATGGATCATCCAACATGTTGAGCTTGCCTTTCCCCCTCATGCTAGCCAAAGTCCTTGCACCAAGTAGAGATACTACTTGTGCTTCCAAATATCCTTAAACCCAGTTTTGCCATGAGAGTCCACCATATCTACCTATGGATTGAGTAAGATCCTTCAAGTAAGTTGTCATTGTTGCAACTCTCTAAATATGTATGATCTATTAGTGTGGAGAAAATAAGCTTTATACGATCTTGTGATATGGAAGCAATAAAAGCAACAGACTGCATACTAAAAGTCCATATCACAAGTGGCAATATAAAGTGACGTTCTTGTGAGCTAAGATTTTGTACATCCAACCATAAAAGCACATGACAACCTCTGCTTCCCTCTGCGAAGGGCCTATCTATTGTTCCTACCTAATACAAGAGTCATGGTGATCTTCACCTTTCCTTTTTACATTTTATCCTTTGGCAAGCACATTGTGTTGGAAAGATCCCGCCAATATACCCAATTGGATGTAAGCTAGCATGAACTATTATTGTTGACATTACCCTTGAGGTAAAAGGTTGGGAGGCAACACTATAAGCCCCTATCTTTCTCTGTGTCCGATTAAAACTCCATACCCATAAGTATTGCGTGAGTGTTAGCAATTGTGAAAGACTAAATGATAGTTGAGTATGTGGACTTGCTGAAAAGCTCTTATATTGACTCTTTCCGATATTATGATAAATTGCAATTGCTTCAATGACTGAGATCATAGTTTGTCAGTTTTCACATATATATATATCACATGTGTTGCCCTTATAAGAATGATCATGAGGCCCTCATGTCCGTATTTTATTTTATCGACACCTCTATCTCTAAACATGTGGACATATTTTTCGATATCGGCTTCCGCTTGAGGACAAGCGAGGTCTAAGCTTTGGGGAGTTGATACGTCCATTTTGCATCAAGCTTTTATATTGATGTGTATTGCATTATGGGCTGTTATTAAACATTAGGTCACAATACTTATGCCTTTTCTCTCTTATTTTACAAGGCTTACATGAAGAGGGAGAATGTCGGCAACTGGAATTCTGGGCTAGAAAAGGAGCAAATATTGGAGACCTATTCTGCACAACTCAAAAAGCCCTGAAACTCCACGAAAGTCAGTTTTGGAATATATATAAAATATCGGGCGAAGAAAGCACCAGAAGGGGGCCACCCACCGTCCACGAGGGTGGGGGCGCGCCCTGCCCCTTGGGCGTGCCCCTGTCTTGTGGGCCACCTGGCAGCCCCCCGATGCCCTTCTTCTGGTATAACGTGTCTTCCGCCCTGGAAAAAATCATAAGGAGGTTTTCGGGACGAAGCGCCGCCGTCTTGAGGCGGAACCAATCTAGGGCTCCGGCAGAGCTGTTCTTCCGGGGAAACATCCCTCCGGGAGGGGGAAATCGTCACCGTCGTCATCACCATCGATCCACTCATCGAGAGGGTGTCAATCTCCATCAACATCTTCACCAGCACCATCTCCTCTCAAACCCTAGTTCATATCTTGTATCCAATCTTTGTATCAAAACCTCAGATTGGTACCTGTGGGTTGCTAGTAGTGTTGATTACTCCTTGTAGTTGATGCTAGTTGATTTATCCAGTGGAAGATCATATGTTCAAATCCATTATGCATATTAATATCCCTCTGATTATGAACATGAATATGATTTGTGAGTAGTTACATTTGTTCTTGAGGACATATGAGAAGTCTTGCTATAAGTAGTCATGTGAATTTGGTATTTGTTCGATATTTTGATAAGATGTATGTTGTCTTTCCTCTAGTGGTGTTATGTGAACATCGACTACATGACACTTCACCATTGTTAGAGGAAGGCATTGGGAAGTAATAAGTAGATGATGGGTTGCTAGAGTGACAGAAGCTTAAACCCTAGTTTATGCGTTGCTTCGTAAGGGGCTGATTTGGATCCATATGTTTCATGCTATGGTTAGGTTTACCTTAATACTTCTTTTGTAGTTGCGGATGCTTGCAATAGAGGTTAATCATAAGTGGGATGCTTGTTCAAGTAAGGGCAGTACCCAAGCACCAGTCCACCCACATACCAAATTATCAAAGTAATGTGTCCCATGTGTCCTCGGGAGCGTTTTCCTTTATATAAGAGTTTTTCCAGGCTTGTCCTTTGCTACAAAAAGGATTGGGCCATATTGCTGCACCTTCTTTAATTTTACCACTTGTTACTTGTTACCAATTACCTTATCACAAAACTATCTGTTACCGATAATTTCAGTGCTTGCAAATAATACCTTACTGAAAATTGCCTATCGTTTCGTTCTGATCCTCGTTGGGTTCGACACTCTTACTTATCGAAAGGACTACGATAGATCCCCTACACTTTTGGGTCATATATACTCTTTTCTGGCGTCATTGCCGGGGAGTGAAGTGCCTTTGGTAAGTGGAATTTGGTAAGGAAAAATTTATATAGTGTGCTGAAATTTACTGTCACTTGTTACTATGGAACATAATCCTTTGAGGGGCTTGTTCAGGGTATCTTCACCCGACCAGTAGAGCAAAGAGTTGCTCCTCAACCTACTGAACCTACTGAAAATGTTTACATTGAAATTCCTTCGGGTATGATAGAGAAATTGCTAGCTAATCCCTTTACAGGAGATGGAACATTGCATCTCGATTTGCACCTAATCTATGTGGATGAAGTTTGTGGATTATTTAAGCTTGCAGGTATGCCCGAAGATGTGATCAAGAAGAAGGTCTTCCCTTTATCTTTGAAGGGAAAGACATCGCCATGGTTTAGGCTATGCGATGATATTGGATCCTGGAACTACAACCGGTTGAAATTGGAATTTCATCACAAGTTCTATCCTATGCATCAAGTTCATCGTGATCGTAATTATATATATATATTTTTTGGCCTCGCGAAGGAGAAAGTATCGCTCAAGCATGGGGGAGGCTTAAGTCAATGTTATATTCATGACCCAATCATGAGCTCTCAAGAGAAATTATTATTCAAAAAAATTATGCTCGGCTTTCTCTCGATAATGGCTCCTGATACGTCTCCAACGTATCTATAATTTTTGATGGTTCCATGCTATTATATATTCTGTTTTGGAAGTTTAATGGGCTTTATTATACACTTTTATATTATTTTTGGGACTAACCTACTAACCCAAGGCCCAATGCAAATTGTTGTTTTTTGCATATTTTTGTGTTTCGCAGAAAAGGGATATCAAACGGAGTCCAAACGGAATGAAACCTTCGGGAGAGTTATTTTTGGAACCGTATCTACCCAGAAGACTTGGAGTACACGCGAGGGATTGAGAGAGGCGGCCACGAGGGTCCAAGGTGCGCCCAGGGGGGCAGGCGCGCCCCCACCCTCGTGGGCCCCCTCTGGCTCCCCGATGCCCTCCTTCCTCCTATATATATCCACGTACCCTGAAAACATCGAGGCAACAGAGAAAACCCTAATTCCACCGCTGCAACCTTCTGTTCCCGTGAGATCCCATCATGGGGCCTGTTCCGGAACTCCGCCGGAGGGGGGGGGGGGGTCCATCACGGAGTGCTTCTACATCAATACCATAGCCTCACCAATGAGTTGTGGGTAGTTTACCACCAACCTTCGGGTCCATAGTTATTAGCTAGATGGCTTCTTCTCTATTTTTGGATCTCAATACAAAGTTATCCTCGATCTTCGAGGAGATCTATTCGATGTAATCTTTTTGCGGTGTGTTTGTCGAGATCCGATGAATTGTGGCTTTATGATCAAGATTATCTATGAACAATATTTGATTCTTTTCTGAAATCTTTTATGTATGATTATAATATCCTTGCAAGTCTCTTCGAATTATTGGTTTGGTTTGGCCTACTAGATCTATAGTTCTTGCAATGGGAGAAGTGCTTGGCTTTGGGTTCAATCTTGCGGTGTCCTTACGCAGTGACAACAGGGGTAGCAAGGCACATATTGTATTGTTGCCATCGAGGATAAAAAGATGGGGTTTATATCATATTGCTTGAGTTTATCCCTCTACATCATGTCATCTTGCTTAAAGCATTACTCTGTTCTTATGAACTTAATACTCTAGATGCATGCTGGATAGCAGTCAATGTGTGGAGTAATAGTAGTAGATGCAGAATCATTTCGGTATACTTGTCACGGACGTGATGCCTATATATAATTATCATGCCTAGATATTCTCATAACTACGAGCTTTTCTATCAATTGCTCGATAGTAGTTTGTTCACCCACCGTAGAATTCTGCTCTCATGAGAGAAGCCACTAGTGAAACCTATGACCCCCGGCTCTATTCTCAACATATTAATCTTCCATCTACTTTACTTTGCTTTATTTACTTTCTGTTCTTATACCAAAAATACCAAAAAATATTATACTATCCTATCTATCAGATCTCACTTTCGTAAGTGACCGTGAAGGGATTGACAACCCTTATCGCGTTGGCTGTGAAGTTCTTATTTGTTTGTGTAGGTGCGAGGGACTCGCGCGTGGTCTCCTACTGGATTGATACCTTGGTTCTAAAAAACTGAGGGAAATACTTACGCTACTGTGCTACATCACCCTTTCCTCTTCGAGGGAATACAACGCAAGCTCGAGAAGTAGCAAGAAGAATTTCTAGCGCCGTTGCCGGGGAGATCTACGCAAAAGTCATATACCAAGTGTCGGTGTACAAAAAGAGGGGTACACTTTTTGTACCCCTATGACTGTGCACGGGCAGTCCGAACCACAGGCACCACCACACCAAGCATGGCAAGGGAGGTGAGCCAAGGTAAGACCGAAGCTCGATGGAACTAGAGCAACACCAAGGACAAGACCACAAAGAGCAAAGGGACGAAGCGGCCTCCCCCAGCAAGATCCTTGCGGGGAGCCAGTTTCGGCAGCCCTAGCAAGATCCTTGCCGGGGCCGGCTCTGGCGGCCCTGGCAAGACCCTTGCCGTGGCAGCTCGCCCCACGCCTACGGAGCGGATCACCCTTGAGTCCACTGCCCCCATGGGGCAAGGATTCGGGAGATATCCCCGTGGTGGCATGCAGATCTTTGTGAAGACATTCAAGATCAGATACACACACTAAGAAGACGACGACCCTTGGCGGGATCCCAGCCAAGGAGGACCACAAGACCTCCGGCGAGCACCTTGCCGGGGATGACAGCAGGCGCCGCGGCAAGACCCTTGCCGGGGCCCTGGCAAGGCCCTTGCCGAGGACACCCGCAGGGCCACCATCAGGCACGCACCAACTGAGTTTCCACCACCCCATGCAGCTGCCGCCCCAACCAGCTGGGCAGGCACCTGCGTGGCAACATGCAGATCTTCGTGGAAGACCCACCATTGCGCCACCTCAGCTGCCTGCCTACCTACATGGCGTCTCAGGCATCGCTGGCCAGGGCGTGTGTCAACACAAGAATGAGCGGCGACGGACAAGACGGATGTCTCCCCCGTCCCCGATAAAGCAAGGACGCCTAAGCTAAGCGCATTAAATGCGCCTTGTCATGTAATGCGAGGGATAACCTCACATCACTGTACCATTTCTACCTCCTGTGTGCCACTGTGGCAACCCCTTTTCCCTATAAAAGGAGGCCCGAGGCGACCAGGAGAAGGATTCGGCTCTTTAGAACTCCTCACGACTCGGCTTTCTGGAGCTCCTCACGCCCCATAGCTGGCTGAAGAACACAAACATATAATCCACCAAAGCAGGAGTAGGGTTTTACGCATCTTTGCGGCCCGAACCTGGGTAAAGGAACCGTGTGCTAACTGTTGGATCCGCTCTTCTCTCAACCCCGCGGCCCGCAACCGTAGTAGGGATTCTTGTGATCCCATAGGTGTCGTTCCAAATACACCGACATCTTTGGCACGCCAGGTAGGGGGGGGGGCAGTTGTGAGAATCGGCTCTAGCAGTTGGCCCAACGCTCTTTCGTCTTCGTGGCCCTTTGAGAAGGAAGGAGGCCGGAAGATCTACGCTCGAGCGGCTACAAATAGAAGCTAAGTTACATCGAACCCTGGATATTTCTATCCTATTATTTAAGGTTATTATCCTCGGAGCTGTCGTTCTTTGTATAACAAGAAACCTGCATGCAAATGGGGCCCTTCCTGATCCGCAACGCCTTTGCTCTGTTTCGAGTCCGCTCAACAGTCCAAACGGTTGCGTTGTAAACGGTAGGGTAGCCTTCCGCAATTGGAAAGGCTCTCGACTCTGACTCGAGTCAAACTCGATAGTTCGAGCGGTTGCGTTAAGGGTGGCAAGGTGGCTCACCCGGCAGCACGCTCGCCCGGCAGGCCAATGGGGAACCATCCCCAAGACGCCGCCTTGGGTTTTTCGTGCCGGCAAGCCTACCCAGCTAGCGTAGGGTGGACATACAAAGGGGCAGTGAACAGGGAAATAACATGCATAATTCCAAAGATATTTCGAAGTTATATTACATCATGTCATCGCTGCGGTTCTAACTAAAGATAAAAATTTGTCTTGGTCATGAACCCGCAGCGGCGAAAAAGAACGGGATGCCTAATCCCGGCACTGGCCCTCCACCCTCTTGATTTCATCGATGCGGCTGATGACGGGCTTGATGCGCTCCTTGAGCACCGTGAGGTCAGCATCCTTCGGCAAGCTGTCCATCGCGGCTTCGAAGTCAAGGGCGGGGTTCCAGAATGCCATCTTGGTGAGGACCTTGGTCTCGACCCCCCGGCAAAGCTGCCGGGCCTCCCCGGCGAGCGTGGCCGTTTTGTTGGAGTGAAGATCAGCCAAGGCATAGAGGACGCCCTCGAAGAATAGGGTCAGCTTGGCATTGACGGACCCGCTCCACTCAGGGGCATACCTCACGTTTGGCATCCCCATGAGGGCCAGTTGCGAGGTAACCCTGCCGGTGATGTCCTCCAGCCGGCTGATCCACTTGTTCTCGCCCGCCACGTATTCTTGGTGGGAGGCGCCCTCGTCCGCCCGCAGCTGCTTCTCCTCCTCCAGGCTCTTCGTCAAGGCCTCCTCCCGAGCCGAGCTCTCCGACAACATCTTCTCGAGATTCTCCAGCCTCAGCTTGAGATCTCTGATGGAGTCTTGCGCCTCGGAGAGCTCCCCAGCCCTGCTGATGACCGCCCCCTGCGCCTCTGTCAAGGCGCAGTTGAGCCTGTTCTTTTCGTCGGACAGCTTGAGGGCCTGCTCCTTCAGCTCATCCCACTCCACCTCCAGCTCTTGCACCTTGCCGGCATGGGCCAGAGCTTGGGCATCGAGTGCCTCTTTGTGCCTCTGCCCCAGCTCACGAGTCCGCCGCTCGACAAGGGCCTCGACCTCCTCATCCTTGTCGCGGAGCGTTGCGGCAAGCTTCGCCTCACGCGCGGAGAGGTCTTCCTCCTGGGAATCGAGGGCGGGTTGATGCTGGTTCCGGGCGGCCTCAGCCGCGGCAGCCAAGTTCACCGCCTCTTCCTGGGCCTTCTCGACGTCAGACATCTTCATGATAAGCTCTGCGTCGCGCTTGGCCAATTCTTCCTAGAAGGCCCTCTGCTCCTCGCGGGACTGGTGGAACCAGGTTTGCGCCTCAGCAACGCGCGCCTGGAAGTCCACCTCCGCCTCGTCCACCGTTGCCATCCTGGACTTGACCTTGTCTAGACGGGCACGGTAGAGCACTTCGAGCTTCCGGAAATTGGCCCCCATGGCGCGGAAGAGCTGCCCTTCTGGAGAGCCATCGCCGCCGACGCCCGGTTCATCAACAACCTCGAGCCCGGTGGCGGCGAGCACCTCACCGTGGAAGACTTCCCCTCCGGCGGGCGCTCGGGAGCTTGACGCCCCCGCAAGATGGACGAAGAGGTCGTCACCCACCTTCAGATACCTGCCGGGGCCCGAGGTTGTGGAGGAAGAAGGCTGATCATCAATCGCCTCTTCCTCGGCTATGGCCTTGCCGGCCTCCCCGGCAGGCCCACCGCCAGCATCCTCGGCGGCGCCCTTGGCCGCATCCTCGGCGGCCTTATCCGCGGCGGCCCCGGCAGCATCCTTGGCAGCCTCCTCAGCGGCGATCTTGTCGGCCTCCGCCGTGGCCTCCTCAGCAACTTCCCCGATGACGGCGTCCACGTCCTCCGCATCTGCTGAAAGAGGGCCTGGGCAGTGATGGGGGTGATGAAGCCAAGAAAAAGGATAAGGGAAAAGCAAAGACAGAAGACAGGCGACTCACCAGTGCCGGGCTGTGAGGCAGAAGTCCCCTCCCCGCCAGCGTCTGGCGCCATGGCAGAGCCACCAACGCCCAAGTTCCCCTCTTCCTCCATGCGTGTGGGCTCCATGCTTGGTGCCCTTGTCTGGGACGCCCCTCGCGGCGGCGTAGTCGATGGGGGTGATGTGTTGGGGATAGCCCCCTGCGGCTCCTCCTCCTCCTGCTCCCGTCCTACAAAACCGGCAAGGTCAGCACCATAGCATCAAACGCCTACTGCATGTCGAGTGAGAAGAGCATGATGAACTTACGCTGGGGGCTGTGCCGGGGGCTGCCGTCTGGGCTGCTCAACACCACCAGTGGTGTCCCTGAAGCCCCAGCCGGGGGCTGGTTGCTCGCCGAAGTCTTGGCCCTCTTTATCCTCTAGGCCAACGTCTCTGCGTCCCTGAAGAAGCAAGAACATATCAAGATGAGTGGCATGGTTCAGGAGGATGGAAATGGCAGTAAGGAATGGAGTACTTACTCGTCGTCCATCTCCTCCTCCGCCGCCGCTTTCCTCTTACTCTTCGGGCTGAGAGGCCCGAGATCGAAGGGGAACTCCGCGTCGCCATCCGAGTCGACGCCTGCCGGGGGAGGCGAAGAAGGGGGCGGAGTTTGTGCGCGCCTAGACGGAGAAAGGGCTGCCGCCTTCTTCTTCTCGGCGGCCTTCGTCAGCCTCCTCGCCGCCGTGGCCCTCGTGTGGCGCCCGGACCCCTCCAGGGCCAATTGAGGCTGCGCAACCTTGCCGGGCCGGACCGGCTCGCCGGAGTAGGCCCGCCGTAGGACTCGCCCTCTTCCCCTGGATGGCACCGAGCCGGCCGCCATGTCCCCCTCCGACGACGACTCATCGGCCGCGTCTTCGACCAGCGGAGCTCCGATGCCGGCGCTGCTAGCCTCTCCGGCGGCCGCCACCCACTGGGCAAGCTCCTCCTCCTCCGCAGCCGTGGCATCCTTGTCTTCCACACCCCCGGTGATGCCGGCCTCCATGACGAGCTACGCCTCCCTTGCCCTAGTGGCGATGTAGTCCAGCTCTTCCTGGGTGGTGTCCTGGACAAGCCACCGCTCGGCGTCGGGCTTGACGCACACCTCGACCAGAGAGTCGAAGAATTGCTGCACGACCTCGTCCGCCGGCTCCTGCCAGCTCGGGACGGGGCCGTGCGCATTGCATTCCGGCATCATGGCGACGATCTCGGACTGACACGAATTGTTGCACAGCGGGACCACCCTCACTGGCAGCTTGAAGAGCTGCCCCTTGGTGGCCTTGCCGGCCTTTGCGGCAGCCTTCGCGGCCTTGCCGGTCCGTTCGACCTCACCGTCGCGACCCACATCAAGCTGGAAGAGCCGCTGGCAGAAATGAGCATGTCCCATCACTATGAGGTTGTGGTCGAGGCTGGGGCGGAGCCGCATGACGTCAGCCGGGTGCCTAAAGAGCCAGGCTGGGCTCCCCTTTTTGTGCAACGGGGCGATCCGACGGCGAATGAAGTCCGCCCCGATCATCTCAAGGGTGAGCCCGGCCTGGGCGAGGCGGTGGATCCTGGTGGTGGCGACGGTGAGCCTCCCGTCGGCGGCGTCGACGTCACCCCAGTCGCTGCCACGGACCGGCGGCACCCGGCGGACCTTGCAAAATGTTGGCGGCTCGTCTTCTTCAATCCAGCACCACCGGCCGCGCCATTCATCCCACCTCTCCTTCACGGCGCCCTCCGAGTATGCTCCCTTGGATCTCGGAATCCAGGTGATGCACCCAGAGACGGCACCTCCTGGCTGGATCCAAGGGGTGAAATAGTGGCGGAAGAGCGCCGTGTTGGGCTGCACGCCGACGAAGCCCTCGCAAAGGTGTGCGAAGAAAGCCATGCACGCCACCGCGTTCGAAGTGAAATCCAAGAGGCGGAAGCCAAAGGTGTGCATGACATCACAGAAGAAATCGGAGAAGGCGGGACATAACCCGCAAGAAAAGTAGTCGACAAAGAAGGGATACCGATTTGGGCCGGGCTCGGCGCAAGCGGCCGGAATGACGCGCGTCGCCGGATGCCACAAGTTCTCCCCCCCCCATATTCACCCCCCAAAGGGGCTTGAAGGCGGCCTGGAGCTCGTAGACGTCGACCGTCGACGGGATGAAGAAAGCAACCTTCGTCCGGTCCCCCGAAAACGCGCCCTCCGGCGGCCCCACAAGCCCGGCGCCCTTGGCCACCCCCTTGCCCTTGGCGGGTTTGGACGCCATGGCGGCTGAGTTGGAGGGCTGAGGGAGGGGGATGGCGAAGTAACGGCGGCAGGCGACGGCGGAAGCTTCGGAAGGAAGGAAGAGAGGGAACAACGGTTCTGAGATTGGAAGAGGCGCGCGGAAAATGGAGGAAGTGAGCAGCGCGCTGGCGGTTTTTCCTTCTTATGAGGGGTGGGGAAATGCAGGCCGCCTCCTTTCGCATTTACTGCGACGTGACGCATGCCTACGGAAACCGCCCCGCGCATGCCGCCCACGTCACGCCCGCCCCTCCACCCCGCGCCATGCGCGCGGGTCGTGGGAGGCGCAGCGCGCGAAGAATCTTACCTCGGTAAAAACCATCCCGCCTGCCCGCGCACCGTTCTGGGCCTAGCCCAACAACACGCGCTTATGTGTGGCCCAGGCCCGGGGGCTCCTGTCGGTGTACAAAAAGAGGGGTACACTTTTTGTACCCCTATGACTATGCACGGGCAGTCCGAACCACGGGCACCACCACACCAAGCATGGCAAGGGAGGTGAGCCAAGGTAAGACCGAAGCTCGATGGAACTAGAGCAACACCAAGGACAAGACCACGAACAGCAAAGGGACGAAGCGGCCTCCCCCGGCAAGATCCTTGCCGGGAGCCAGTTTCAGCAGCCCTGGCAAGATCCGTGCAGGGGCCGGCTCTGGAGGCCCCGGCAAGACCCTTGCCGCGGCAGCTCGCCCCACGCCTACGGAGCGGATCACCCTTGGGTCCACTGCCCACATGGGGCAAGGATTCGGGAGATATCCCCGTGGTGGCATGCAGATCTTTGTGAAGACATTCAAGATCAGATACACACACTAAGAAGACGACGACCCTTGGTGGGATCCTAGCCAAGGAGGACCACAAGACCTCCGGCGAGCACCTTGCCGGGGATGACAGCAGGCGCCGTGGCAAGACCCTTGCCGGGGCCCCGGCAAGGCCCTTGCCGAGGACACCCGCAGGGCCACCATCAGGCCCGCACCAACTGAGTTTCCACCGCCCCATGCAGCTACGGACCCAACCAGCTGGGCAGGCACCTGCGTGGCAACATGCAGATCTTCGTGGAAGACCCACCATTGCGTCAGCTCAGCTGCCTGCCTGCCTACATGGCGTCTCAGGCATCGCTGGCCATGGCGCGTGTCAACACAAGAAGGAGCGGCGACGGATGTCTCCCCCGTCCCCGATAAAGCAAGGACACCTAAGCTAAGCGCATTAAATGCGCCTTGTCATGTAATGCGAGGGATAACCTCGCATCACTGTACCCTTTCCACCTCCTGTGTGCCACCGTGGCAACCCCTTTTCCCTATAAAAGGAGGCCCGAGGCGACCAGGAGAAGGATTTGGCTCTTTAGAACTCCTCACGACTCGGCTTTCTGGAGCTCCTCACGCCCCATAGTCGGATGAAGAACACAAACATATAATCCACCAAAGCAGGAGTAGGGTTTTACGCATCTTTGCGGCCCGAACCTGGGTAAAGGAACCGTGTGCTAACTGTTGGATCCGCTCTTCTCTCAACCCCGCGCCCCGCAATCGTAGTAGGGATTCTTGTGATCCCATAGGTGTCGTTCCAAATCCACCGACACCAAGTACCTATCACAAACCCTTATCCTTCGCACTACATTATTTGCCTCTCGTTTTCCTCTCCCCCACTTCACCTTTGCCGTTTTATTCGCCCTTCTTTTTCCTTTTGCCTTTCTATTTGCTTGTGTTGCCATGTGCCCTCTATCAGCTTGCATTTTTGCTAGCTAAATTATGGATCCTCATCCGCTTGATATGCCCACTACTTGTTGCAATGATCATGATTGGGGTGATTCTTCTTTTGATCTTGAAAATTTATTTAAGCCCCATGATGAATATGAGATTGATAATAATGTTTGCAATAATATTGAAACTGGTTTTGGAAGATTGTCAACTTTAGATCCCACATATTTGGAGAATGTTCAATCTTATGATTTTTTTGATAAAAGTGGGTTTGGAAAGGTCATGACTTTAGTTAATGTTGATCCCACTATTTTGGAAGAGTGTCAACTTTATATGCATATGGATCGTGTTGAGAATATGTTTTGTGATAGCTATATTGTTGAATTTGCTTATGATCCTACATGCAATTATTATGAGAGAGGAAAATATGGTTGTAGAAAATTTTCATGTTACTAAATTACCTCTCGATATGTTGAGATTGATATTGTTTCTTTCTTCCTCCTTGCATATGCTAGATCTTGCTTGTCTTGCTAATTTGTTTTCCTATAAAATGCCTATGCATAGGAAGTATGTTATACTTAGATGTGTTTGTCACATGTTTTATGATGCTCTCTTTGTGCTACAATTCTTGTCTTTCATGTGAGCATCATTAAAATCTCGTGCCTGGCTAGGGGCGTTAAACAATAACGCTTGTTGGGAGGGAGGCCAATTTTATTTTTTTTGTTTTTGCTTATCTTTAGGAATAAATATTGCATCTAGCTTCTGTTTAGATGTGTTTTTGTGTTTTAATTAGTGTTTGTGCCAAGTAGAACCTTTGGGAAGACTTGTGTGAAGTTTATGTGATCATGCTGTAAAAAACAGAAACCTTAGCGCTCACGAGATTGGCTGTAATTTTTTTACTGGAGAGTGCTATTTAGTTTATTCTTTTTGCAGATGATTAATAGACAAATTCCTCACATTTACCAATTTATTTCAATTTATTTAGAGTTACAGCAGTATTCGAAAGTTACAGATTACTACAGACTGTTCTGTTTTTGACAGATTCTGTTTTTCGTGTGTTGTTTGCTTATTTTGATGAATCTATGAGTAGTATCGGGGGGTCTGAATCATAGAGAAGTTGGAATACAGTAGGTTTAAAACCAATATAAACAAAGAATGAGTTCATTACAGTACCTTTGAGTGGTGGTTTGTTTTCTTATACTAACGGAGCTCACGAGATTTTTGGCTAAGTTTTGTCTTGTGAAGTTTTCAAGTTTTGAGTATGGCTTTGATGGAAAATGGAACAAAGAGTGGCAAGAGCCTAAGCTTGGGGATTCCCAAGGCACCCCAAGGTAAAATTCAAGGACAACCAAAAGCCTAAGCTTGGGGATGCCCCAGGAAGGCATCCCCTCTTTCGTCTTCATCTATCGGTAACTATACTCGGGACTATATTTTTATTCACCACATGATATGTGTTTTGCTTGGAGCGTCATGTATGATTTGAGTCTTTGATTTTTACTTTGCCACAATCATCCTTGCTGGACACACCTTTTGAGAGAGATAAAAATGATTTAGAATTTATTAGAATACTCTATGTGCTTCAGTTATATCTTTTGAGCTAGATAGTTTTGCTCTAGTGCTTCACTTATATCTTTTAGAGCACGGTGGTGGTTTTATTTTTTAGAAATTGTTGATCTCTCATGCTTCACTTATATCCTTTTGAGAGTATTTTATAACAGCATGGTAATGTGCTTTGGTTTTAAAATTAGTCCTAATATGATAGGCATCCAAGATGGGCGTAGTAAAAACATTCAAGTGCATTGAATATGATGAGAAGTTTGATACTTGATGAGTGTTTTCAGATATGAGGATGGTGATATTAGAGTCATGCTAGTGGACTAATTATGAATTCAAGAAATACTTGTGTTAAAGTTTGTGATTCCCGTAGCATGCACGTATGGTGAACCGCTATGTGACGAAGTTGGATAATGATTTATTTATTGAGTGTCATCCTTTGTGTGGAGGTCGGAATCGCGTGATGGTTAACTCCTACCAACCCTTCCCCTAAGAGCATGCGTTGAATACTTTGTTTTGATGACTCGTAGTTTTTTGCAATAAGTATATGGGTTCTTTATGACTAATGTTGAGCCCATGGATTATACGCACTCTCACCCTTCCACCATTGCTAGCCTCTCTTGTACCGCGCAACTTTCGCCGGTACCATACACCCACCATATACCTTCCTCAAAACAGCCACCATACCTACCTATCATGGAATTTCCATAGCCATTGCGAGATATATTGCCATGCAACTTTCCACCATTCCGTTCATATGACATGCTTCATTATCATGCACATCGAGTCATATTTTGTTCTAGTTTCAAGTTGTAATCTTTGAGTTGTAAGTCAATAAAAGTGTGATGATCCTCATTATTAGAGCATTGTCCCATGTGAGGAAAGGCCAAATAAAAAAAGAGATGGGCCAAAAAATATAGAGAGGGGCTAATCAAAAAATAAAAAATAAAGAGAAAGCCCCTCCAAAAAAATGAGAGAAAAGAGAGAAGGGACAATGCTACTATCCTTTTCCACACTTGTGCTTCAAAGTAGCACCATGATCTTCATGATAGAGAGTCTCTTGTTTTGTCACTTTCATATACTAGTGGGAATTTTCATTATAGAACTTGGCTTGTATATTCCAACGATGGCCTTCCTCAAATGCCCTAGGTCTTCATGAGCAAGCAAGTTGGATGCACACCCACTTAGTTTCTTTCGATGAGCTTTCATACACTTATAGCTCTAGTGCATCCGTTGCATGGCAATCCCTACTCACTCACATTGATATCTATTGATGGGCATCTCCATAGCCCATTGATACGCCTAGTTGATGTGAGACTATCTTCCTCTTTTTTGTCTTCTCCACAACCACCACTCTATTCCACCTATAGTGCAATATCCATGGCTCACGCTCATGTATTGCGTGAAAGTTGAAAAGTTTGAATTATTTTGAGTATGAAACAATTGCTTGGCTGAAATTGGGGTTGTGTATGATTTTAATATTTTGTGTGATGAAGAGGGAGCATAGCCAGACTATATGATTTTGTAGGGATAACTTTCTTTGGCCATGTTATTTTGAGAAGACACGATTGCTTTGTTAGTATGCTTGAAGTATTATAATTCTTATATCAATAAAGAATTTTGTTTTGAATCTTTCGGATCTGAGCATTCATGCCACAATAAATAAATTACATTGATAATTATGTTGGTTAGCATTCCACATCAAAAATTCTGTTTTTATCATTTACCTACTCGAGGACGAGCAGGAATTAAGCTTGGGGATGCTTGATACGTCTCCAACGCATCTATAATTTTTGATGGTTCCATGCTATTATATATTCTGTTTTGGATGTTTAATGGGCTTTATTATACACTTTTATATTATTTTTGGGACTAACCTACTAACCCAAGGCCTAGTGCAAATTGTTATTTTTTGCCTATTTCAGTGTTTCGCGGAAAAGGGATATCAAACGGAGTCCAAACGGAATGAAACCTTCGAGAGAGTTATTTTTGGAACCATATCTACCCAGAAGACTTGGAGTAGACGCGAGGGAACGAGAGAGGTAGCCACGAGTGTCCAGGGCGCGCCACCCACCCTCGTGGGCCCCCTTTGGCTCCCCCGATGCCCTCCTTCCTTCTATATATATCCACGTACCCTAAAAACATCGAGGCAACATAGAAAACCCTAATTCCACTGCCGCAACCTTCTGTTCCCATGAGATCCCATCTTGGGGCCTGTTCCGGAGCTCCGCCGGAGGGGGGATCCATCACGGAGTGCTTCTACATCAACACCATAGCCACACCAATGAGTTATTAGTAGTTTACCATAGACCTTCGGGTCCATAGTTATTAGCTAGATGGCTTCTTCTCTCTTTTTGGATCTCAATACAAAGTTCTCCTCGATCTTTGAGCAGATCTATTCGATGTAATCTTTTTGCGGTGTGTTTGTTGAGATCCGATGAATTGTGGGTTTAGGATCAAGATTATCTATGAACAATATTTGATTCTCTTCTGAAATCTTTTATGTATGATTATAATATCTTTGCAAGTCTCTTCGAATTATTGGTTTGGTTTCGCCTACTAGATCTATAGTTCTTGCAATGAGAGAAGTGCTTGGCTTTGGGTTCAATCTTGCGGTGTCCTTTCCCAGTGACAGCAGGGGCGGCAAGGCATGTATTGTATTGTTTCCATCGAGGATAAAAAGATGGGTGTTTATATCATATTGCTTGAGTTTATCCCTCTACATCATGTTATCTTGTTTAAAGCATTACTCTGTTCTTATGAACTTAATACTCTAGATGCATGATGGATAGCGGTCGATGTGTGGAGTAATAGTAGTAGATGCAGAATCGTTTCGGTCTACTTGTCACGGACGTGATGCCTATATATAATGATCATGCCTAGATATTCTCATAACTATGCGTTTTTCTATCAATTGCTCAACAATAATTTTTTCACCCACCGTAGAATTCTGCTATCATGAGAGAAGCCACTAGTGAAACCTATGGCCCCCGGGTCTATTCTCAACATATTAATCTTCCATCGATTTTACTTTGCTTTATTTACTTTATGTTCTTATACCAAAAATACCAAAAATATTACACTATCCTATCTATCAGATCTCACTTTCGTAAGTGACAGTGAAGGGATTGACAACCCCTTATCGCGTTGGCTGCGAAGTTCTTATTTGTTTGTGCATGTGCGAGGGACTCACGCGTGGTCTCTGTCGGGGCAAACTGTCCACCCACGAACACCTATGGGACCGGAGCCCCTTCTACATTGCGGTACGGGAGCGGAGGGAGCACGGAGAGCAGATCGAGGAGCATACGCGGGCAGTTTTACCCAGGTTCGGGCCGCGCGGATGCGCAAAACCCTACTCCTTCTTTGGTTGTATTGCGTTCTTGGGCTCGGGAGCTTGAAGATCTACAGTGCCAGCTACACCGAGCGTAGGAGTGATCGAGTTTCTGGGATCGAACCCCCTCTACGTTGCGCATGGGCCTCCTTTTATAGTTCAAAGGGGTTACCGACAGGTGTCAACGTAGAGGAGGGCAAAAGTGTAAATTTGGTGGTAGTTGTAACAGTGCATGAACAATATATGAACAGTGGTCTTCACCTAACTCTGACGGTGGGAGACAAGAGCATTGAATGCCCGTCGCCGTCGCCCCCAAAAGTGTCCGTCCATGCATCTCCGTTCGCCACGGCGATGGCTTCGTCACCGCGGCTCGCCAGCGTGTCCCTCAGGCTGCACAGCCATCTGCCACGTGCCCCTGGAAGGGCCCCAGGGCGACGCGTGGCCCGATGAGCTGGAGCGCAGGCACGCAGCGTGAGCTTTCCCCGGCAAGTACCTTAAGATGTCGGGGGAAACTGTCCACCCACGAACACCTATCGGACCGGAGCCCCTTCTACGTTGCGGTACGGGAGTGGAGGGAGCACGGAGAGCAGATCGAGGAGCACACGCGGGCAGTTTTACCCAGGTTCGGGCCGCGCGGAAGCGTAAAACCCTACTCCTGCTTTGGTTGTATTGTGTTCTCGGGCTCAGGAGCTTGAAGATCTACAGTGCCAGCTACACCGAGCGTAGGAGTGATCGAGTTTCTGGGATCGAACCCCCTCTACGTTGCGCATGGGCCTCCTTTTATAGTTCAAAGGGGTTACCGACAGGTGTCAACGTAGAGGAGGGCAAAAGTGTAAATTTGGTGGTAGTTGTAACAGTGCATGAACAGTATATGAACAGTGGTCTTCACCTAACTCTGATGGTGGGGGACAAGAGCATTGAATGCACGTCGCCGTCGCCCCCAAAAGTGTCCGTCCATGCGTCTCCGTTCGCCACGACGATGGCTTCGTCACCGCGGCTCGCCAGCGTGTCCCTCAGGCTGCACAGCCATCTGCCACGTGCCCCTGGAAGGGCCCCAGGGCGACGCGTGACCCGATGAGCTGGAGCGCAGGCACGCAGCGTGAGCTTTCCCCGGCAAGTACCTTGCCGGGGTCGCAACCTTGCCGGGCCCGGAAGCTTGCCGCTCTCCGGGGCCCGTCGTGACGCGCGATGCGCCACGATATATCTTCTGAAGTGTTATCCTTTGGTCTTCCTGGCAAGCTCCTCTTGCCAGGGTCTTGTGAAGAATAGAATGGTCTTGTGCTTGGAACAGCCCTCCCGGCAAGCTCCTCTTGCCGGGGCCTTGATCTTCTGTCTTGTATACTTTGTTCTTGAATGGCTTCAAAGGGGTCCAGAGGGGGTTTTGGCGGGCACGTGGTGAGCCAGACCACGGGATGCTGCTACCGCCCGTGCACAAGTCGGGATACTAGGGTACTCCTACTCTAGTACACCGACAGGAGCCCCCGGGCCTGGGCCACACACGGTGCCGAGCGCTGTTGGGCCAGGCCCTGAACAGTGCACGGACACACGCGGCCCACGGCGCGCCGTTCCCCACTCCGCATCTGCCGCATCTCTCCCTAACGGCACGCGTCGATTGCGGCGTCGTGGGAGAGATCGTGGCCTGCTTCTTTAATGAAAAAACGCGAAACGTCCCCCACTTCCCCCTTAAAAGCAGAGGAAGCAGGGGCAGTTTCCCTCCATTGCCTTCATTGTGTCTTCAATCTCCAGAAACCCCCGTCGCCCTCTGCTTCCGCAAAGGTCGACAGAGAGTTGAGCTTCTCCCCTCCTCCGCCATCCTCAGCATCCGCGGCGCCGTTGACCTCCTCACCTCCCCCCTCGCCGTCCCCGCCATGGCTCCGAAAAGCGACAAGGCGAAGAGCGACAAGGTGAAGAAGGAGAAGTCCGAGCAGGCGGTGAAGCTGGCAGCCATGCGGAGAAAGAGGGTGGTCTTCCCTCCGAGGCTTGGCGCGAGGGAGCTGCGAGACAAGTATTACTTGTTCTGGGCGAGGGAGACGAAAGCTCATCCCCGCACCAGAGTCCTCCCCGCCGTCGCCATCGACATGTTCCCGGGAGGTTACTTCTATTTCGCTGCATTCTTCCATTGCGGTCTGTGTCCTCCGTATTCGGAGTTCTTCTGTGATGTGATGAACACGTACGGGCTCCATTTCTTAGATTTCACCCCAAACGCCGTTCTCACCCTTGCCGTTTTCGCACATCTGTGCGAAAACTACGTCGGGGTCCACCCAAATGTAGCTCTTTTCCGCCACTTCTTCACGCCTAGAGTAGAGTCCGGATCCCCCCTCTCCGGCGGTATCTCCTGGATCTTCAGGCTGAACAAGAAGGAGGCGTACTTGAAAGGAGAGCTTCGCGGCAAGTGGGAGGAGTGGAGAGCCGATTGGTGCTGGGTCTTGGAAGATGCGCCCGAGCCGTTTACCTCGCCGCGCAAAACTGCAATAGTGCGCGGCAAGGATTGGAGCGATTTGGCCCCGGAGGACGACAAGTTGGAGATTGCCCTCATTAGGATCCTTCGTCTCCGGGCTGCCAATCTGACTGTGGGTGAAGTCGGGGCCGATTTCCTCCGCCGCCGCATTGCCCCTCTACAGGAAAGGAAGAGGCCCGCTTGGGAGTTTGGCAACGCGGCAGACCGCATGAGGCTGCGCCCCGGGTTGAACTACAATTTCACCGTCTTGGAGCCGAAGGGGATGGTCCGGGAGCTGTTTAAGCATGACCCCAAGCACCCGGAGTGGTTCAGACCGTCGGTGGGAGTAGTGCCGTTGTGTAACAATACTGCGCTCAGCTCCATTCGCGCGGTAATGCCTGAGTGCGACTCCCACGGGGTCGTCCCCACTTGGCTGGTGCCCTCGGCGGAGACCGTGCAGGCTTTCTTCGACAACCTGGTCGAAAAGCCGCGCAACGCCGAGGAAAAGAAGGTCCTCACCCAGGAGACCACCGACCAGGATATGGCGTACATTGCCTCCAGACTGGAAGAGGCTGCCGCAGCTGCTGCTGCGGGCGAGTTTGGATACACTGTGGACGAAGCAGAGGCAGCGGACGCGGTGAGCCAAGCCGAGGAGGCGGAAATCCTCAAGCAGCTGAAGATTGCGCCCGAGGAGTTTGCCGGGGAGCCCGCCGGGAAGCCTGCCGGGACGAGCGGGGCTGCCGGGCAAGGCTCTGAGTCCAGTGAGCCCGCCGAGGGAGACGCCGAAACGGGCGATTCCGACGAAGACTCGGGCGGGTCACTGAACCTTGACGACGACGCTTCCTCATCCTCGGAGAACTCTCCGCCACCACCAAGCCCTCCGCAACAACAGAAGAAGCGCCTCCGCAAGGCCGCTGAGACGACGAGGCCGCAGGCACCTCGGCAGCAGCCGAAGCGCCGTGCGACGCGTGCCAGCACGACGAGCGAGGTCGCCAAGGAGGCGCCTCGTGCCCGAGCGACAAGCGGAGGGGGATCTTCCCGGAGTGGCTCCGGTGTTCCTTCTGCCCCTCGGTCCTCGGCGACGACGGGTGCTGGGTCTTCACAGCCCACAACCCCGGAGCCCGCCAAGCGCCCGAGGGAGCCTTCTCCTCCAGATCCTCGCGCTGGAGCACGCCAGGCGGAGTTTGACTTCTTCGCCCTCAGCTCTGACGAAGAGGAGGAAGAGTATGTTCTTGTGATTTTCATTTCCTTTGATTTTGTCTTGATTTCTCTTGCTTGGTTCTAATCTTGCTTTGGCTTCTAGGACCTTGACCCAGAGGATGGCGAAGAGGGCCAAGATCCATGTGGTTAACATCGAGGACGACGAGCCCGCCGCGGCGACAGGTGATGTGCCAGCGATAAGCCTGCCGGACCAACCCGCTGCTCCGGAGAGCAGCCCCCAGCGCAGCCCCCAGCGTAAGTCTGGTATCCACTTTTCTGTTTAACGGGCGCGCTTGAGGTTGTTATCCTTACTGATGTCTTGTTGTCTTGTGCAGAAGTGGAGCCGCAGCCGCAGGAGCACCAGGAGGTCGCCCTCGACGAGCCGCTTGTCCCACCTTCCCCGCCAAGGATGAGCTCCCCGGCGAGGGACAGCGCTCCGCCAAGGTCGGGTACTCCGCCAAGGGCGAGTACCCCGCCAAGGGCGAGCAGTCCGACAAGGGTGAGCACCCCGCCAAGGGAGGGTGCAAGCGGCCCTCCGCCCATGGGAGCCACTACTACGCCGCCAAGGGAGAACTCCCCGGCGAGGGACCCCGTCATCGAAGAGGCCCGCGCAGGTAAACCCTTGTACTTTCTTCTTCTTGAATTCTTCTTTTTGGATATTTGCTTGACAGATCTTTCTTTTCTTTTTCTTCTGCTGTCAGACCCGCCCGCCCCGGAGCCGATGGAGACGGAAACCATCGCTGAGGAGGAGGTGCGCGGCGAAACTGGCGACGGCACCGCCGCGGAAGGAATGGCTGGCGCCGACGAGCCAGCCGCCGAGGAGACTACCCCAGCCGCCGACGCCGCGGCTGGGGAAGGGACCGGCGACCATACCGCGGGCCCGGAGGCCATGGGAGCGCCGGACGCTGCACCGGCCGCCGACCCCTCCGCCTCCGCACCTGGGTCGGGCGTATATTTGGAGGCCGCCAACGGGGTCTTCATCCAAGTCCCGTGGGCGTCCTCATCAAGGGCACCAGTGGAGGGGGAGACCTTCGATGGAGAAGTTCTCGCCTCCGCTGGGTTGAAGGTTGTCGACGCGCCCGGCAGTAGCGACGGGCCCGAAGAGGAGAAGCTCCTGCGTCGACTCCTGGGTCTGTACCGGGCCAGGCAAGCCAAACTGGAGTCCCGAGAGGCTCTGGCTGCCAAGGCCGATGCTGATCTGGAGAAGCGTGCTGCGGAGCTCCATGCCGCCAACCAGGCGGCCCTCCGTAACTTGGCGGAGGAGCGTGAAGAGCTTGCCGGAGCGCATCAAGCATTCCTCCTCGAGAAGGCCGAGGTGGAGGAGCAGCAGGGACTGGCCGCTGAGGAGCTGTCCCGGCGGGAAGGAGTGCTCAACCAGCGGAAGGTCGACCTCGACAGTCACGAGGACGACCTCACCGCTCGTGAGCAGGCCATTGGCGGGGCTCTGCAGGAGGCGAGGGATGCCGCAGCTGCTGCAGAGACCGCCAAGAGGGATCTGGAGGCCAGGGTGGCGCAGCTGGAGACGAACCTGAAGGCGAGCGAGGACAGGGTTGCCGCGCTCAATGTGGCGCGGGAGAAGGACGCCCACACCAACTCTGATCTGCAAATCCGCCTCTCCGAGAAGGGCAAAGAGCTCACCGATGCCAGGGACTCTATCGCCGACTTGGAGCTGAAGGTTTCCACCCTTACTGACTCGCTCGACGCTGCCCGGGATCGTGAGACGAAACTGAAGGAGGATCTCCGTACTGAAATGGCCTTGCTGGAAAGCGCCGCCGTCACACAAAACAACTTCCAGCGGACAGTGGAGCAGTGGACTGATGAGCTCGTCGCCTCCGCCGCCAACATCGACATGGAGATGATGGCGTTGAGGGCGGAGCACCTCGTGTACTCCCCCGACGAGAGCCTCCCCCACAGCGCCAAGCTGAGCCTGTTCTTCAGGGGGGTGGCGCCGGCGCTTGCGCGGCTACGGGAGAAGATCCCCGCGCAGCTGGCTGATGAGGCGCGACGGCTCTGCATGGGTACCATGGAGCGGGTCTTGTCGAAGATCGTCTACCGCAACCCTGGAATCAACCTTGCCAACGTCCTCCGGACCCTGCCGCCCGAAGCTGATCAGGAGGCGTTGAAGGCACAGGTCGCCCACATCGTGGCCAAGGCGGGGAAGATCCAGAGGGTCGATGGAGACCGTAGGGATTAGACTCCTTTCTTTCTGTTTCTTTTGCCGCTGTCAATTAAGTCATAGGTAGTTGGTTAGAACAGCGGCAAGTTATCTTTGTAATATATACTTTTATTTTGGATGATCAATGCAGTGTTATTTCCCTGGTTTAGTCTTTCCACTTTGTATGCTTTCTACCCTACGCTTTTAGGGAACTTGCCGGCAAAGGAACCCCTGCCGCGAGCGCTGAGCACGGGGCTCTTAGCAGCCTGCTAGCAATGTCCTTGCCGGCAAGAAACCTTGCTGCAGATAGTCGCAACGCACTTAGATTGCTGAGTGAACTCGAAAACGAAGTAAGGGCGCGGCACTTGCCGCAGCTCACTTAAGCCGTTGAGCGTGCTCGAAACAAAGTAAGGGTGCGGCTAGCCACGGGTAGGTTCCTTCGCGCACAGGTTTTCCATACAAAGCTTGACTGTTCAAGGAAGACAACTAAGAAATTTAAAAATTTTGAATGCTCAAACTTTGGTAACTTAGCTTTTCATGGGTTGTTTGCTTCCCGGCAAGGCTTCTCTTTCTTGAACAGCACTTGGTCCATACCTCTATCTCCTTCCCCCCCGGCAAACTTGTGCGCGAGGAACACTTCTTCTGCTCAAGAGAAGAAAGAAAAGAGGAGGAAACAGTAGTATGGGGCCTTGCGGCTTGTTACTGCTTACCGGGAATGCATGCTGCACAAGGTGTCAGATGATGCATGGAAGTAAGAAAGGAAAGCATGAAATGACAAACATTGTGAATGCACAGACGTTTTACTGATGCACGGGGTCTGCGCCCGGCTTTGTACAAAGGTTTACATGCAACAGCGGCAAGACTTGTACAAAAGGTGGTTGCCGGAGCGGATCACGGCAACCGCGCCTTATGGGTGAAACTTGCGAAGATGCTCTATGTTCCAGGAGTTGCTCACCGGTAAGCCTTCTTCGGTCTCAAGGCGGACAGCGCCGGGCCTTGTGACTTGTCTCACCCGATAAGGGCCTTCCCACTTCGGCGTCAACTTGTTGGAGTTCTTGGCGGACTGAACGCGCCGTAGAACAAGGTCGCCTTTCTTGAGACTCCTGGCCTTGACCTTGCGGCTATGATAGCGACGCAAGGCTTGATGGTATCGAGCAGCTCGTACAGCAGCCTGGAGACGTTCCTCCTTGAGGAGCAATGCATCATCTTGCCGCAATTGCTCTTGCTCGAGCTCATCGTAAGCGAGCACTCGAGGAGACCCGTATACGAGTTCCGTGGGGAGAACTGCCTCTGCTCCATAGACAAGAGCAAAGGGTGTCTGTCCGGTGGCTCGATTCGGTGTCGTCCTGATTGACCAAAGAGCCGCCGGCAACTCCTCTATCCAGTTTCTTCCGCACTTGTGCAGCCTGTCGAAGGTTCTTGTCTTGAGTCCGCGCAGCACTTCAGCATTTGCCCTCTCTGCTTGACCATTGCTCCTTGGGTGAGCAACAGAAGCAAAGCAGACCTTGGCGCCAAGGTCTTGGGCGTACTGCATGAAGGTGCGGCTTGTGAACTGTGTGCCGTTGTCGGTGATGATCCTGTTAGGGATTCTGAAACGGCAAACAATTGACCTGAAGAACTTCACTGCTGACTGTGCTGTCACCTTTCTCACTGGTTCCACTTCTGGCCACTTTGTGAACTTGTCGACTGCAACGTACAAGTACTCAAAGCCCCCGACGGCGCGGGGAAAGGGGCCGAGGATATCGAGCCCCCAGACCGAGAAGGGCCAGGACAAAGGGATCGTCTGGAGAGCTTGAGCTGGCTGATGAATCTGCTTGGCATGGAACTGGCACGCTTCACACTTGGTTACTTGTGCAGTTGCATCTTGGAGGGCTTCTGGCCAAAAGAACCCTTGCCGGAACGCCTTCCCGGCAAGTGCTCTTGCGCCAATGTGGTGGCCACATATGCCTCCGTGTATCTCTGCCAACAGCCTCTGCCCATCTTCCTTGGAGATGCACTTCAACCTGACACCGTTGAGTCTTCTTCTATACAGTTCGTTGCCAACGAACTGGTACATACTTGACTGTTTGGTTATCCTTTCTATCTCTTCTGGTTCTTCGGGAAGTTCTCCAGTTTGAAGAAAACGGACGATTTGCTGTGCCCATGCTGGAGCCTGAGGCTCAACAACAAGGACTAAAGGCATCAGTGCTGCTGCGGGAACCTCAGCTTCTACGGCAAGAACCTGCGGCTCTGCCGGAGCTGAGGGTTCCCCGGCAAGCCTGCTGGGGCAAGGCTTGTCGGGAACGCCTGCTTCAACTGCACAGACCCTTGGGTCCGCAGGAGCAGACTGTTCCTTAGCATCTTGGTTGTTGATCTTGG
Organism: Secale cereale; assembly: GCA_902687465.1. Classification (NCBI taxonomy): domain Eukaryota; kingdom Viridiplantae; phylum Streptophyta; class Magnoliopsida; order Poales; family Poaceae; genus Secale; species Secale cereale. The sequence goes on from LR738713.1 coordinate 738,844,040, forward strand.
GGACCTTTGCGGCGGCTTCAGGAAGATCCGCCGGCAAGTAGTCGCCGGAGACCAACTTCCTCTTCTTGCTTGGCCCAACTGATGGTGTAACGGATGGTTGAGTTAGCTTGAGCACGAAGGTCCCTGGTTCCACAGGTAACTTCATTGCAGCACACTTTGAGAGGCCGTCTGCGATGTCATTCTGAGCCCTTGGGACATGCTCCATCTGCAAGCCTTCAAAGCGTTCTTCAAGCTTCCTCACTTCATCGACATAGGCTTCCATCAGAGGACTCTGGTAACTCTTGTTTACTTGTCGGACCACCAATTGTGAATCTCCCCGTACAATCAGCTTCTTGATCCCAAGTTCGGCCGCAATCCTGAGGCTGGCAAGCAAGCCTTCATACTCAGCAGTATTGTTTGTCGCTTGTTCCTTGGGAAAGTGCATCTGAACAACATACTTGAGGTGCTCTCCGGTGGGCGCTATGAGTAATACGCCAGCACCGGCGCCTTGCAGCGAGAAGGTACCATCGAAGTACATTATCCACTCTTTGCTCGCTTCTTGGACGGGGATGCTTGTCTCTGGAACTTCTTCATCTGGAGTTGGGGTCCATTCTGCTATGAATTCTGCCAAAGCTCTGCTCTGTATGGTTGAAGTACTCTCAAACTTGAGCCCAAAGCTTGACAGTTCCAGCGCCCACTCGACGATCCTGCCTGTTGCTTCTGGATTTTGCAATATCCTCTTCAACGGAAAGCGAGTGACCACCGTTATCTCGTGTGCTTGGAAGTAATGGCGCAGCTTTCTCGAGGCCATGAGGAGGCCGAAAAGCAACTTCTGCACCCCAGAGTATCTTGATCTAGCCCCCTGCAAGAGGGAACTTACAAAATAAACTGGGCGCTGCACCATCTTCTTCCGCACTTCTCCTTGTTCCTGCGCAGACTTGTCCTTGTCGGGGCCAGAGCTTGTCGGGGAAGCCCCCTGCTTGTCGCTGGATGCGCTTGCCGGAAAAGTGGGTCCCTCATCCGCCTCCCTCTCCGCTACTAACGCAGCACTAACCACTTGATTGGTTGCCGCTAGGTACAGCAGCAACTTCTCTTGTGGCTTAGGTGCGACAAGTATTGGAGCGGAGGACAGGTATCCTTTCAAGTCTTGCAGCGCTGCCTCCGCCTCCGGAGTCCATTTCATAGGACCTGCCTTTTTCAAGATTTTGAAGAAAGGCAGGGCGCGTTCTGCAGACTTTGAAATGAACCTGCTGAGGGCAGCCACACAACCAGCAAGTCTTCTGACGTCCTTGACGCGCTTCGGGGCCTCAATCTGCTCGATGGCTTTTATCTTATCGGGATTGGCTTCAATCCCCCTCTGGGACACGAAAAACCCGAGAAGCTTGCCGGAGGGGACTCCGAAGACGCACTTCTCGGGGTTCAGCTTGAGTTGTATCTTGCGCATATTCTCAAAGGTTTCTTCCAAGTCCTGAATCAAGGTATCCTTGTTCTTGCTCTTGACCACTATATCATCCATGTAGGCTTCTACATTTCTGTGTATCTGTGGCTCAAAAGCAGTGTGCACCACCCTTGCAAATGTTGAGCCTGCATTCTTCAATCCAAAGGGCATGCGTATGAAGCAGTATGTGCCACATGGAGTAATGAATGCAGTCTTCTCTTCATCTTCCTCAGCCATGAATATCTGGTGGTAGCCTGAGTATGCATCGAGAAATGAAAGCAACTCACATCCAGCCGTGGAGTCAACAATCTGGTCGATGCGCGGCAAGGGAAAAGGATCCTTGGGACAAGCTTTATTCACGTCAGTGAAGTCTATACAAAGTCTCCATTTCCCATTAGCCTTTCGCACGACAACTGGATTGGCCAACCATGTAGGATGGAGTACTCCTCTAACCAGGCCGGCTGCTTCCAACTTCCTTATCTCCTCGGCAATGAACTCTTGGCGCTCCACAGCTTGCTTCCTGACCTTCTGCTTGACGGGCCGCGCGTGAGGACAAACAGCAAGCTTGTGCTCAATTACCTTCCTGGGAACGCCGGGGATGTCAGACGGTTGCCATGCGAACACGTCGACATTCGCCCGCAGGAAGGCAACGAGCGCGCTTTCCTATTTGGGGTCGAGCGTAGCACTAATGGTGAAGGTACCACCAGTGCCGTCCTCCTTGGCGGACACCTTCTTGGTTGCCGGTGGAGCTGCCATTCCTTTCTTGCACTTGCCGGTGGAGCTCGATGGTGCGTCCTCGACGGCGGCGCAGCACTCCGGGGAGGTGCGTTTGCCGGAGTGGGCTCCAGAGCTCTTGATGGACTTGGTCTTGGTCTTCACCCCGGGAGCTTCAGCGGCAAGTGTCTTGCTGCCTGCTGCGGCTGCTGCATCCCGGTAGATCTTGTCGGCGCAGATAAGCGCGTCCTTCTTGTCGCCGGGGACAGAGATGACGCTTATCGGCCCCGGCATCTTGAGCATGTTGTACGCATAGTGGGAAGCCGCCATGAACTTGGCGAGCACAGGACGGCCAAGTATCCCATTATACGGCAATGGGATATCGGCAACGTCGAACGTGATCCTCTCCGTCCTGAAGTTAAGCTCTCCGCCAAAGGTCACTGGCAGCGTGATCTTCCCCTTCGGCTTGCTCCTTCCCGGGTTGATCCCTTGGAACGACCCGGTTTCCTCGAGCTCGCTGTCAGGGATCTGCAGCTTCTTGATCACAGCGGAGGAGATCAAGTTGAGGCCGGCCCCGCCGTCAACCAACATCTTGGTGACCTTGAGGTTGCGGATAGTTGGTGAAACCAACATCGGCAAACACCCGACCGCAGTTGTGCGGTCAGGGTGGTCCTCAAGGTCGAAGATGATGGGCGTGCCGGACCATTTCAGCAGCCTGCGTGACTCGACGGGTGGCTCTGCTGCATTCACTTCCCGCACCCACTGCTTGAGTTGGCGGTGGGAAGTGTGCAGAGAGGCACCTCCGTCGACGCACAGAACCTCTGTGGCCTTCTGGAACTCCTGCTCGCTGTTATCTCCGTCTTCCATGTCCTCATCATCGTCTTCGTCCTCATCCTTGTCGCGGCCCCGGGGAGGTCTGTCACCTTGCCGCTGCTTGGCCTTGCCGCGGCGTCCTCCCCGGCCATTGAACGACCGCTTCTTGCTTGGCTCTCCTCCGCCTCCTTGGGCCTTCTCCTTGTCGCGGCGCTCGTATTTAGCCTTCTGCTGCTCTACGAGGTACTCTACCCTCTTGCAGTTCTGGAGATCGTGGCCCTTGGTGCGGTGGATCTTGCAGTACTGCTTGTCGGAGCCGTCCTGCTTGTCGGCTGCCGCTACAGGGGCGGACTCCTTGCCAGAGCCCCCGGCCTGTGTCTTCTTGGCGGGAGCCTCCTTGCCGGACTTCTCGACAACCAGTACCTCCTTGTTCTTCTTCTTTCTATTGTTCCGCCGCCGGTCTTTCTTTGCCGGGGCGGCATCCTCACTATCAGTTCCTCCTGCTCCAGTATCCTCTCCGGGGAGTCTCCTCCCCTCTTCAGCGCGTGCACATTTGTCAGCCAGAGCGTAAAGCTCGCTGACGTCCCGGATCTTGGTCATCGCCATCTCCTCCCTCATCTGGCGGTTACGCATGTTCTGGTGGAACGCGCTGATAACCGCGGCAGGGTGGACATCGGGAATGTTGTGCTGAACGCGGCTGAACCTTTGGATATACTTTCGCAAGGACTCTCCCTCCTTCTGGGCAAGGATGTGGAGATCGCTCTCTTGGCCGTGGGGCTTGTGGCCGCCCGTGAAGGCGCCGACAAACTGGTGACACAAATCCGCCCAAGAAGAGATCGAGTTTTCCGGCAAGTGCATAAGCCAAGACCTAACGTTTGGCTTAAGCACGAGCGGGAAGTAGTTAGCTAGGATCTTCTCGTCGCGTCCCCCGGCAGCCTGCACCGCAATGGTGTAGATGCTGAGGAACTCTGAGGGGTGCGTCTTGCCGTCGTACTTCTCGGGTACGTCGGGCTTGAAGTTCTTCATGCTGGGCCACTGGACATGCCGCAGCTCTCGGGTGAACGCAGGGCAACCCGCCGCGTACGGCAAGTCGCCTGGCTCACCGGGCGCGTGCATGTCAACAGCAGTCCCAGCGCGCTTGTCTGATTGTCTTCGGGCTTCTCTTCGATGCTCGATGCGAGTCCGAGCGTCCTCTTGCCGCCTGTCGTCGAGGACTTGGCGCTGATCGCGGCGAGCCCGCGGATCCGACGACGCCGTGGAGTCTTCGTCGACGTTGATCCGGCGGGGTGGCGATTTCTGCTTCCGCGGCGGGGAGTGCACAGTAGTTGCACCCCCGACGGTCTTGTCTCCATCGGCCTTCGCTTGGTCGACTTGCCGCGGGCGTGATGTCGCCGGCTGCTGCGGCGTGTCGTTCTTGGCGAAGGCGATGAGGCTCTGGATTGTAGCCCTCCAGTCTTCGGCCTTGTCTGCCACTGGAGGGAAGTCGAGGAGCAGTTGGGCTCTAGCAAGAGCTTCTGCTGGAGAGGTGGGAAACGGTGGCGAGCGATGCGAGGAGCGGGATATGCTCGGACTTCTAACAGGGTTAGAAGGAGCAGGGTCCCGCCCCGGCGACCGCGCCTTGCTCATACCAGCGCGCTGGCCTTGAGCATCCCGTGACCCGCCGGCTTGTCCTTGTCCCAGCAAGCGTATGGTACCTCCGGTACTACGTCGCTGCTGATCCGGCACCTCCTGAGAGGGACGGGGTGCGTGCACGGACGCCGAGGTCTTGGAGTTCGCCCGGTCGTCCGTCTTGTCTTTGGATTTGGCGGCGCCGCGAGTGTCCTCGCCGGCGTCCACCCTTCCGCCAGCGTCTACCCCACCAACCGTTGGTTCTGGTGGTGGCGGGATCGACGCAGACGGGCCTCCGACCTCCGAAGCCTTCTTCTTCGGAGGCATGCTGATGTTGTCGATGAGGTTGATGAAGCTGGAGAAGTTGTTGAAGATTGCGCCCGCGTGAGCGCCGGATCAGGTTCGCACAACCTCGACGCCCCCTACCTGGCGCGCCAAAGATGTCGGGGGAAACTGTCCACCCACGAACACCTATGGGACCGGAGCCCCTTCTACGTTGCGGTACGGGAGCGGAGGAAGCACGGAGAGCAGATCGAGGAGCACACGAGGGCAGTTTTACCCAGGTTCGGGCCGCGCGGACGCGTAAAACCCTACTCCTGCTTTGGTTGTATTGCGTTCTCGGGCTCGGGAGCTTGAAGATCTACAGTGCCAGCTACACCGAGCGTAGGAGTGATCGAGTTTCTGGGATCGAACCCCCTCTACGTTGCGCATGGGCCTCCTTTTATAGTTCAAAGGGGTTACCGATAGGTGTCAACGTAGAGGAGGGCAAAAGTGTAAATTTGGTGGTAGTTGTAACAGTGCATGAACAGTATATGAACAGTGGTCTTCACCTAACTCTGACGGTGGGGGACAAGAGCATTGAATGCCCGTCGCCGTCGCCCCCAAAAGTGTCCGTCCATGCGTCTCCGTTCGCCACGGCGATGGCTTCGTCACCGCGGCTCGCCAGCGTGTCCCTCAGGCTGCACAGCCATCTGCCACGTGCCCCTGGAAGGGCCCCAGGGCGACGTGTGGCCCGATGAGCTGGAGCGCAGGCACGCAGCGTGAGCTTTCCCCGGCAAGTACCTTGCCGGGGTCGCAACCTTGCCGGGCCCGGAAGCTTGCCGCTCTCCGGGGCCCGTCGTGACGCGCGATGCACCACGATATATCTTCTGAAGTGTTATCCTTTGGTCTTCCTGGCAAGCTCCTCTTGCCAGGGTCTTGTGAAGAATAGAATGGTCTTGTGCTTGGAACAGCCCTCCCGGCAAGCTCCTCTTGCCGGGGCCTTGATCTTCTGTCTTGTATACTTTGTTCTTGAATGGCTTCAAAGGGGTCCAGAGGGGGTTTTGGCGGGCACGTGGTGAGCCAGACCACGGGATGCTGCTACCGCCCGTGCACAAGTCAGGATACTAGGGTACCCCTACTCTAGTACACCGACAGTCTCCTACTGGATTGATACCTTGGTTCTCAAAAACCGAGGGAAATACTTACGCTACTGTGCTGCATCACCCTTTCCACTTCGAGGGAATACAACGCAAGCTCGAGAAGTAGCAGCTCCATGCTCGATACTTCTTGTACTGGTTCTTTTATGATGAAGACTATTGAATTCAAATGGGATTTATTGGAAAGAATTAAACGTAACTCTGAAGATTGGGATCTCGATGAAGGTAAGGAGTCAGGTATAACTCCTAATTTGATTGTGTTAAATCTTTTATGGATACCGATGTTTTCCGTGAATTTAGCACTAAATATGGACTTGACTCTGAGATAGTAGCTTCTTTCTGTGAATCATTTGCTACTCATGTTGACCTCCCTAAGGAGAAGTGGTTTAAATATCATCCTCCCATTGAAGTAAAAGTAGGTGAACCTATTAAAGTTGAAGAAAAGACTATCACTTATAATGTTGATCCTATTGTTCCTACTGCTTATATTGAGAAACCACCCTTCCCTGTTAGAATAAAGGATCATGCTAAAGCTTCAATTGTGGTTCGTAAGAGTAATACTAGAACACCTACACCTTATGAGAAAATTACAGTTGAACCTAGTGTTGCTATGGTTAAGGATCTCTTGGTCGATGATATTGATGGGCAAGTTATTTACTTCTGTGATGAAGCTGCTAGAATTGCTAGACCCGATACTAAGAATAAACCTAGACCTGTTTTAGGCATGCTTGCTATTTCTGTTAAAATAGGAGATCATTGCTATCATGGCTTATGTGACATGGGTGCTAGTGCTTGTGCAATACCTCATTCCTTATACGAAGAAATTATGCACGATATTGCACCTACTGAGCTAGAAGGTATTGATGTTACTATTAAGCTTGCCAATAGAGACACTATTTCACCAGTTGGGATTGTTAGAGATGTTGAAGTCTTGTGTGGGAAAGTTAAATACCCTACTGATTTTCTTGTTCTTGGTTCCCCACAAGATGTTTTTTGCCCCATTATATTTGGTAGACCCTTCTTGAATGCTGTTAATGCTAAGATAGACTGCGAAAAGGATGTTGTTACTATTGGCTTAGGGGATATGACTCATGATTTTAACTTTGCTAAATTTCGTAGACAACCCCGTGATAAAGAATTGCCTAGTAAGGATGAAATTATTGGTCTTGCTTCTATTGTTGTGCCTCCTAACGATCCTTTAGAACAATATCTGCTAGACCATGAAAATGATATGTATATGAATGAGAGAAGGGAAATAGATGAAATATTCTTTAAACAGGGACCTTTATTGAAACACAACTTGCCTGTTGAAACTCTAGGGGATCCTCCTCCACCCAAGGGTGATCCCGTGTTTGAACTCAAGCCATTACCTGATACTCTTAAGTATGCCTATCTTGATGAAAAGAAGATCTATCATGTTATTATTAGTGCTCACCTTTCAGAGCAAGAAGAGGTGAAATTATTGAAAACTCTGAAAAACCATCATGCTGCTATTGGATATACTCTTGATGATCTTAAGGTCATTAGTCCCACTCTATGCCAACACAAAATAAAATTGGAGAAGGACGCTAAACCAGTTGTTGATCACCAACGCCGGTTAAATCCTAGGATGAAACAAGTGGGAAGGAAAGAAATACTAAAGTTTCTAGAGGCATGTATATTTTATCTAGTTGATGATAGTCAGTGGGTAAGTCCTGTCCATTGTGTCCCTAAGAAGGGAGGTACTATTGTTGTTCCTAATGATAAAAATGAATTGATCCCACAAAGAATTGTTACAGGTTATAGAATGGTAATTGATTTCTGTAAATTAAATAAAGCTACTAAGAAGGATCATTACCCTATACCTTTTATTGATCAAATGCTAGAAAGATTATCCAAACATACACATTTTTGCTTTCTACATGGCTATTCTGGTTTCTCTCAAATACCTGTGTTAAAAGAGGATCAAGAAAAGACCACTTTTACTTGCCCTTTCAGTACCTTTTCTTATAGACGTATGCCTTTTGGTTTATGTAATGCACATGCTACCTTCCAAAGATGCATGATGGCTATATTCTCTGGTTTTGTGAAAAGATTGTTGAGGTTTTCATGGATTATTTTTCCGTTTATGGAACTTCTTTTGATGATTGCTTGAGCAACCTTGAACGAGTTTTGCAGAGATGTGAAGAAACTAATCTTGTCTTGAATTGGGAAAAGTGCCACTTTATGGTTAATGAAGGTATTGTCTTGGGGCATAAAATTTCTGAGAGAGGTATTGAAGTTGATAAAGCTAAAGTTGATGCTATTGAAAAGATGTTGTGTCCCAAGGACATCAAAGGTATAAGAAGTTTCCTTGGTAATGTCGGGTTTTATAGGAGGTTCATTAAGGACTTCTCAAAAATCTCTAGGCCTCTCACTAACCTCTTACAAAAAGATGTTCCTTTTGTTTTTGATGATGATTGTGTAGAAGCATTTGATCTCTGCACCTATTGTCCAGCCCCCTGACTGGAATTTACCCTTTGAGATTATGTGCGATGCTAGTGATTATGATGTAGGTGTTGTTCTAGGACAAAGAGTTGATAAGAAATTAAATGTTATCCAATATGCTAGTAAAACTCTAGACAGTGCCCAGAGAAATTATGCTACTACTGAAAAAGAATTGTTAGCAGTTGTATTTGCTTGTGATAAATTCAGACCTTATATTGTTGATTCTAAAGTAACTGTTCACACTGAACATGCTGCTATTAAATATTTTACGGAAAATAAAGACGCTAAACCTAGACTTATTAGATGGGTTCTCTTGCTACAAGAATTTGATTTGCATATTGCTGATAGAAAGGGAGCTGAGACCCCCGTTGCAGACAACTTGTCTAGGTTAGAGAATATTCTTGATGACCCGCTACCTATTGATGATAGCTTTCCTGATGAACAATTAGCTGTCATAAATGCTTCTCGTATTGCTCCATGGCATGCTGATTATGCTAATTACATTTTTGCTAAATTTATACCACCTAGTTTCATATACCAGCAAAAGAAAAAGTTTTTCTATGATTTAAGACATTACTTCTGGGATGACCCATACCTTTATAAAGAAGGAGTAGATGGTATTATTAGACATTGTGTACCTGAGCATGAACATGAATAGATCCTACGCAAGTGTCACTCCGAGGCTTATGGAGGATACCATGCTGGAGATAGAACTGCACACAAGGTACTGCAATCTGGTTGTTATTGGCCTACTCTCTTCAAGGATGCCCGTAAGTTTGTCTTGTCTTGTGATGAATGTCAAAGAATTGGTAATATTAGTAGACGTGAAGAAATGCCTATGAATTATTCACTTGTTATTGAACCATTTGATGTCTGGGGCTTTGATTATATGGGACCGTTTCCATCCTCTAATGGGTATACACATATTTTAGTTGTTTTTGATTACGCTACTAAGTGGGTAGAAGCTATTCCAACTAGTAGTGATGATCACAACACCTCTATTAAGATGCTTAGAGAAGTTATTTTCCAAGGTTTGGAGTCCCTGTATACTTAATGACTGATGGTGGTTCACATTTCATTCATGGTGCTTTCCGCAAAATGCTTGCTAAGTATGATGTTAATCATAGAATTGCATCCCCTTACCACCCCCAGTCTAGTGGTCAAGTAGGACTAAGTAACAGAGAGCTGAAATTAATTTTGCAAAAGACTGTTAATAGATCTAGAAAGAATTGGTACAAGAAACTTGATGATGCATTATGGGCCTATAGAACTGCATATAAAAATCCTATGGATATGTCTCCGTATAAAATGGTTTATGGAAAAGCATGTCACTTACCTCTCGAACCAGAACATAAAAGCATATTGGGCTATTAAAGAGCTCAATTATGATTTCAAATTCGCCGGTGAGAAGAGGTTATTTGACATTAGCTTGCTTGATGAATGGAGAACCCATGCCTATGAAAATGCCAAACTGTCGAGGATATACCCCGCGGTATGACCCGTCCGGAAATATGACCCGGCCGGACTTGGCGCTTCATCGTAACCCGCTGGAGGACTGGCGACTCACGGGTCTGGCGGTTCACTGGCCTGACGACTCACGAGCCTGGCGACTCACGGATAGCCCTCACGGCGGGTGAGATAGAGGACTAGGCCCATGGCCCAGAAGGCCGGCTCATGCTATGGTGGGCCGGCTTACAAGGAAAGGCATAAGGAATATTCTCCTAACAAAGGAAGCAAGACTAGGACTCCACTTGTAATAGAGTAATCCTAATCCTACTAGGACTAGTCATGTAACCCGCCCCTTCAACATATATAAGGAGGGGCAGGGCTCTCCAAAGAGGGACGGAAAATAATCTCTAGGGCTAGGCACAATAAGGAGAGCCGGCTTATGCGGTGACTCCCTCATGATGATAATGAGACCTAGCCACAAACAGCATGTATGGTTATTACCGGATGATATTTCCCGGGGCCCGAAGCTTTCTAAATCCTTGTCTTGTGTTGCGTCTCTCGATTCCGCTCAACCCCTCTCAAGATACTACATAGATGTGTTGGCCTCACGACTAAGTCCTCACCCTAGGACATCTGCCGTGACAAACTATTTAAAGAAAAAGTTAAAATATGGCATGACAAAAGGATACAAAAGCGTGAGTTCAATGTAGGTGATTATGTTTTGCTATACAACTCTCGTTTAAGATTTTTTGCAGGAAAACTCCTCTCTAAATGGGAAGGTCCTTACATTATCGAGGAGGTCTATCGTTCTGGTGCCATAAAAATCAACAACTTCGAAGGCACAAATCCAAAGGTGGTGAACGGCCAAAGAATCAAACATTATATCTCAGGTAATCCAATAAATGTTGAAACCAATGTTATTGAAACCGTAACCCCGTAGGAATACATAAGGGACACTTTCCAGAACGATTTAGACTCCAAAAAGGAAGAGGTATGTGGTACAGTAAGTAAATCGACTCCGAAACAGTTCTAATGGCAATTTTTCTCCGTTTTGGAATATTTAAATAAAATAGGAAAATAAGAAGTAGTCCGAATGGGACACGAGGCGTCCATGAGGGTGGAGGGCGCGCCCTACCCCCCTGTGCGCGCCCCCCACCTCGTGTGCTCTCCGTACTCCATTTTCTTGGACGATGCTTCTTTTGGTCGGTAAAAATTCATTATATAATCTCCCGGAGGTTTTGACCACGGTAGCACGACAAAATCCTCTGTTTTTGTTTCGAGCTATTTCTATCACAGATAAGAGCAAGATGTCTTCTCAGGAGTCAGTTGGAGAGAGTCGGGTGTCTCATCTGACACTGGGGCCAGGAGCAAATAGTGATGCTGACCACTTCGGGCCATCAACGGAGGAAGAGATGGAGGCTAACTTGAAAAGGATAGATGCCATGGAGGAGGATCAAGAAGTTACTTCTCGTTTCCGAGCCGGATTCACGATGGGGGAACTACAGAACTCAGCTATTCCAAACTCGGTCATCCCTTCCAATGTCAGGTTTCTTTCTTATGAAAATATGAAAAAGAGTGTTACTTGTTCTCCCGCAGCTATGCAACATCCTTGGGTGAAAGGAGCTTTGGCTGTCACGGGCAAGCTCCGCTAGGAAATAATGGACCTCAAGAAGCAAGTTAACAAGCTCGAGGAGGAGAATCGTATCCTGAGGGGTATCATCGCCAAGAATATCACATCACTGCCTCCGAAGAAAGAGACATAATCACATGGGTATGGGCACTCCCCATGGCAACTACCAAGCTTGGGGGAGGTGCCTCGGTATCGTATCACCATCACACTCTATCTTTACCATTTTTCCTAGTTCAATCCTTTTGGTAATATCTTGATCTAGTAGAATAAAGTTTAGTATGATCTAGTTGTGAGCTTTGCTTTATGATCCTTATCTATGTAATCGAGTCCGTGAACTATATATAATAAAGATTAGTTTTGAGTCAAGGGCTTGATTGTCTCACTATGATCATGAGAGGATAAAATCAAATATAAAAAGTATCAAAGAGATCATATTGATCTTATGGAAAGTAATGACTTCACATAGAAAGAGTATGATGAATAAAAGTTGTTGAGAGTTGACAAACATAGTTTTGGACATCGTTGCAATTAATAGGAAGTAATAAAGAAAGAGAGGTTTTCACATATAAATGTACTATCTTGGACATCTTTTATGATTGTGAGCACTCATCAAAATATGACATGCTAAAGAGTTGATGTTGGACAAGGAAGACAACATAATGGGTTAGGTTTTCTTATATCTGAAATAAATTATATTGTCATGGATCATCCAACATGTTGAGCTTGCCTTTCCCCCTCATGCTAGCCAAACTCCTTGCACCAGGTAGAGATACTACTTGTGCTTCCAAATATCCTTAAACCCAGTTTTGCCATGGGAGTCCACCATATCTACCTATGGATTGAGTAAGATCCTTCAAGTAAGTTGTCATTGTTGCAACTCTCTAAATATGTATGATCTATTAGTGTGGAGAAAATAAGCTTTATACGATCTTGTGATATGGAAGCAATAAAAGTGACGGACTGCATAATAAAGGTCCATATCACAAGTGGCAATATGAAGTGACGTTCTTGTGTGCTAAGATTTTGTACATCCAACCATAAAAGCACATGACAACATCTACTTCCCTCTGCGAAGGGCCTATCTATTGTTCCTACCTTATACAAGAGTCATGGTGATCTTCACCTTTCCTTTTTACATTTTATCCTTTGGCAAGCACATTGTGTTGGAAAGATCCCGACATATATACCCAATTGGATGTAAGCTAGCATGAACTATTATTGTTGACATTACCCTTGAGGTAAAAGGTTGGGAGGCAACACTATAAGCCCCTATCTTTCTCTGTGTCCGATTAAAACTCCATACCCATAAGTATTGTGTGAGTGTTAGCAATTGTGAAAGACTAAATGATAGTTGAGTATGTGGACTTGCTAAAAAGATCTTATATTGACTCTTTCCGATGTTATGATAAATTGCAATTGCTTCAATGACCGAGATCATAGTTTGTCAGTTTTCAATGAAGTTTCTGATTCATACTTGACATTCTGAATGGATTGTTACTTTAGCATAAGAAATCATATGACAATATATATATGTTGTTGTTATAAGAATGATCATGAGGCCCTCATGTCCATATTTTATTTTATCGACACCTCTATCTCTAAACATATGGACATATTTTTCGATATCGGCTTCCGCTTGAGGACAAGCGAGGTCTAAGCTTTGGGGAGTTGATACGTCCATGTTGCATCATGCTTTTACATTGATGTTTATTGCATTATGGACTGTTATTACACATTATGTCACAATACTTATGCCTTTTCTCTCTTATTTTACAAGGCTTACATGTAGAGGGAGAATGCCGGCAGCTGGAATTTTGGGCTAGAAAAGGAGCAAATATTGGAGACCTATTCTGCATAACTCAAAAAACCCTGAAACTCCACGAAAGTCAGTTTTGGAATATATAAAAAATATCGGGCGAAGAAAGCACCAGAGGGGGGCCACCCACCGTCCACGAGGGTGGGGGCGCGCCCTACCCCCTGGGCGTGCCCCCTATCTCGTGGGCCACCTGGCAGCCCCCCGATGCCTTTCTTCTGGTATAAGGTGTCTTCCGCCCGGGAAAAAAAATCATAAGGAGGTTTTCGGGATGAAGCGCGGGCCGCCGTCTCGAGGCGGAACCTTTGCGGAACCAATCTAGGGCTCCGGCATAGCTGTTCTGCCGGGGAAACATCCCTCCAGGAGGGGGAAATCGTCACCGTCGTCATCACCATCGATCCTCTCATCGGGAGGGGTACAATCTCCATCAACATCTTCACCCAGCACCATCTCCTCTCAAACCCTAGTTCATCTCTTGTATCCAATCTTTCTAGCAAAACCTCAGATTGGTACATGTGGGTTGCTAGTAGTGTTGATTACTCCTTGTAGTTGATGCTAGTTGGTTTATCCGGTGCAAGATCATATGTTCAGATCCATTATGCGTATTAATATCCATCTAATTATGAACATGAACATGAATATGATTTGTGAGTAGTTACGTTTGTTCCTAAGGACATGGGAGAAGTCTTGCTATAAGTAGTCATGTGAATTTGGTATTCGTTCGATATTTTGATAAGATGTATGTTGTCTTTCCTCTAGTGGTGTTATGTGAACGTCGACTACATGACACTTCACCATTGTTTGGGCCTAGAGGAAGGCATTGGGAAGTAATAAGTAGATGATGGGTTGCTAGAGTGAGAGAAGCTTAAACCCTAGTTTATGCGTTGCTTTGTAAGGGGCTGATTTGGATCCATATGTTTCATGCTATGGTTAGGTTTACCTTAATACTTCTTTTGTAGTTGCGGATGCTTGCGATAGAGGTTAATCATAATTGGGATGCTTGTCCAAGTAAGGGCAGTACCCAAGCACCGGTCCACCCACATACCAGATTATCAAAGTAACGAACGCGAATCATATGAACGTGATGAAAACTAGCTTGACGATAATTCCCGTGTGTCCTCGGGAGCGTTTTCCTTTATATAAGAGTTTGTCCATGCTTGTCCTTTGCTACAAAAAGGATTGCGCCATATTGCTGCACCTTATTTACTTTTACCACTTGTTACTTGTTACCAATTAACTTATCACAAGACTAACTGTTACCGCTAATTTCAGTGCTTGCACAAAATACCTTACTGAAAACCACTGTTCAAGAAATCTTCTGATTCAGCGATTTATCATCCGATTTATTGCTACTCTTGGGATGACCGATAAGATTATGCCTTATCTTCATCATTTATCATTTGGGCCGATTTATCGCTATGACAAGCGATTTATCGGGAATCTTCCGATAAATAGGGCCTATTCGTAGCACCATGTTTGCAAGAACTATGTTTATTTGTGTTTTTTGGACCTTGTTATGCAATATGTTATGTTTTTCTATTTTGTTTGTCATTATACCATGATTCAAATGCTAGTATTCAATGTAACACTGCTGTCCAATATTGTTTTGGTGTTGAATATAGCATATTTTAGTGTTGGTAACCTGGGATTTCAAAAAAAAAGGCCGATTAATAGTCGACCGATAAGATCGATTGATCAGTCGATTTTCATTAATATCTTATCCCCAGGTGATCGAGACAATAATGATACGCGATATCCTCAACATTGCAAAAAACTGCCTATCATTTCCTTCTGCTCCTCGTTGGGTTCGACACTCTTACTTATCAAAAGGACTACGATAGATCCCCTACACTTGTGGGTCATCATTAGGAAACCTTAACCATATTCGATTAATGAGCTAGTCTAGTAGAGGCTTACTAGGGACACGATATTTGTTTATGTATTCACCATGTATTTAGGTTTCCGGTCAATACAATTCTAGCATGAATAATAAACCTCTATCATGATTAAGGAAATATAATAATAACCATTTTATTATTGCCTCTAGGGCATATTTCCATCAGTCTTCCACTTGCACTAGAGTCAATAATCTAGTTCACATCGCCATGTGATTAACACACATAGTTCACATCGCCATGTTATTAATACCCAATGAGTTTACTAGAGTCAATAATCTAGTTCACATCGTTATGTGATTAACACTCAAAGAGTTCTAAGGTATGATCATGTTTTGCTTATGAGAAATATTTTAGTCAACGTGTCTGCAACAATTAGTTCCGTGTGTACTTTGCAAATTTCTATGTCAACAATGCTCTGCATAGATCTACTCTAGCTAATTGCTCCTACATTCAATACGCATCCCGATTGATACTCAGAGTCATCTAGATTAGTGTTAAAGCTTGCATCCGCGTAACCCTTTACGTCGAACTCTTTATCACCTCCATAATCGAGAAACATTTTCTTATTCCTCTAAGGATAATTTTGACCGCTATCTAGTGATCCACTCCTGGATCACTCTTGTACCCCCTTGCCAGACACGTGGCAAGGCACATATTTGGTCTGGTACACAACATGGCATGCTTTATAGAACCTATGGCTGAGGCATAGGGAATGAATTTCATTCTCTCTCTATTTTTCTGTCATGGTCGGGCTTTGAGTCTTACTCAACTTCATACCTTACAACTCATGCACGAACTCCTTCTTTGTCCGATCCATTTTCAACTACTTCAAAATCTCATCAAGGTATGTACTCATCGAACGTCTTATCAAGCATCTTCATCTGTCTCTATAGATCTTGATGCTCAGTATGTAAGTAGTTTCACTGAGGTCTTTCTTTGAAAAATAATTATTCAAATATCCTTTTATGCTATCCAGAAATTCTAAATCATTTCCAATCAACAATATGTCATCCACATATACTTATCAGAAATGTTGTAGTGCTCCCACTCACTTTTTCGTAAATACATGCTTCACCGTAAGTCTGTATAAAACCATATGCTTTGATGACCTCATCAAAGCGTATATTCCAACTCCAAGATGCTTGCACCAGTCCATAAATGGATCGATGGAGCTTGCACACTTTGTTAGCACCTTTAGGATCAAAAAACCTTCTGGTTACATCATATACAACTCTTTTTTCAGAAATCCATTAAGGAATGTTGTTTTGACATCCATTTGCCAAATTTCATAATCATAAAATGCGGAAAGTGCTAACATGATTCGGGCGGACTTAAGCAGCACTACAGGTGAGAAAGTCTCATTGTAGTCAACTCCTTGAACTTGTTGAAAACCTTTCGCAACAAGTCAAGCTTTGTAGACAGTGATATTACCATCAGCTTCTGTCTTCCTCCTCAAGATCCATTTATTCTCAATGGCTTGCCGATCATCGGGCAAGTCCACAAAAGTCCACACTTTATTCTCATACATGGATCCTGTTGGGGATATAACTATTTGACATAACTCGCCTAGGAGGGGTCGGGTTACCCAATGGCGGTTCATGGGCCAAGCCCAGAAGCATGTTGAAGATGGCGGTTCAAGAAGAGTAACGTATAAAGGGCCCAAAACCCAGAGTGGCTTAAGGCCCATAAGTGTAAACCGCAATGTATGTTTTACTTGTACTGTAAGGCATGTAACGATGAGTCACCAGGCCGGACACGATTGTATGAGCCGGCCGAGACTTTGTAAGCCGCAGGGCGTCAACCCGTGTATATAAGGGGACGACCCGGCGGCGGCTTAGGGGAAGAGACATCAGATCGAAAGCCAGGCTAGCGTATTTGCTCCCTAGCAATTAAAACCCTAGCAATACCACCTCAAACTGGATTAGGTTTTACCCTCACCGCAAGGGGCCAAACCAGTATAAACTCCCCGTGTCCTTTGTCCCGTTTTAACCCCTTTATACTAACCACGTCGCTATGGCTCCACAATTAAGCCCTTTTCTTAGGACATCTGCCGTGACAACTCCACGATAGTTGGCGTCCACTGTGGGGCCTACGCATGGTGGTTTCGAGTTCTTGAAGGGCAACTTCGAAGGGCTCAAGGGATACGCTGTTGACCGGATGACCAAGAGTCATCGCGGCAAGCTCTACATCGACGATGCAGGCTGGGGTCCCAAGGCCGGCTCAATTGAGTACAGGTACCGGGTCCCCTTCGGCGGAATCCATGTCTTCATCGGCAAGATCGGCGAACCGGGCCCTGAGCCGGCCACCTGCACCGACATCATCGAGACGGCTCAGCATGCGCGACCTGCCCGGGTTCGGCCCGCCGTGAGGCGTGCCTTTGTTGGATACATCCAGGGCGCTGAAGGCTCTGGATCTCGCGGTGAGACGGTCGTTCTCTCTGACGGTGAATAGTCCACGGGCGAGACCAATTCAATGTACCAACTACAAAATGGATGGCTCAGGGGCTGGTCCGATGGGAACAGTATTTCGGACCCCCGTGAGCCGCCAAACAGGGTGGCGATCTTCATGACTTGCACCCAACCGGCTCTTGGCTCGACAGCCGCCAAGGCCATAACACCCGGCACGACGTCGATGACTGCGGCAGGAGCAAGCGGACAAGCACGCTCGCCGGCTCAAGTCTTGATAGATCTGTTGGAGGCTCTGGCGACTTTTATGGGAATGGAGGTAACCCCAGACAACCAGGAGCAGCATAAGGAGGATGTGGCTAAGCTGCGTGAGGAGATAGCGCAAGCAAAGGAAGACCTGGCGGCAGCGAATGCTAGGATGACTGCGGAAAGGGCTGTTTTGGACGCTCAGGCTGAGCAGATTCAAGCAGATTTGTACCGGCTCACGGTGGATCAGAACGCTGCTAACGAAGTCATGAGGAGGAAGCACCGGAGTCGTCTGCCTTTTGTTTATGAGCCGAGGAATCTTTTCAACACAGCTGGAGCAGGGACCAGTCACCCGTCGGGGATAAACCAGACGACTGAAGTGCCTGGGGGCAGAGCGCAGGTACAACAGCGCATGACAGGTTCTCCATATATGAATCAAATTCACACAGCACCTCATCACCCGGCGACGCCAGCGGGTCATTACTCCAACCCTCTGGATAACATGATTGTGGCAACAATGAGATTGGCGGCTCTGCCAGTTGAGGGCGAAACTCCGGTGGCAGTGGAAACTCCGGTGGCACAACAACATTCTTATTATTATAGTCGTGGCCGGATTCACTCCACCCCTCGTCCAAGTGTCAGCTACAGCACGCACATTGACTCGCCAGCGGTTTCGAGCACGGAGCGGCACCGTGACCAGCCTCGCGGGCATGACCCGGCGCACCATGGTGCCAACACACAAGACTTAGTGGATCAGAGCAGGACGTGTCGGGAGGCCGAGCTGGCGGCTCAGGCGGCAAATCACCAGCCGGCGCTGTTTTACCCGGCAACTTCAGTAGAGATAGGTAGTGCTTCTCGAGCTTGGGGCGTGCCATGCTTAATGGCGGCTCTGCGGAATGAGCGTTTGCCCGAGGACTTCAAGGGCCCTCATAAGGTGTCTAAATACACAACAGATCAACCCC
>LR738713.1:738862950-738893037 GCA_902687465.1 Secale cereale
CCCCCCCCCCCGAGGCATGGGTGGAGAGTTACGAGATGGTTATGGAGATGCTGGATGTTAATGAGGCCGCGTGTGCTAAGTATTTCACCATGATGCTGGAAGGCACAACCCGTAATTGGTTGAAATGACTGCCCCCAACTCCATTGGATCGTGGGCAGAGCTGAAGGCCAAATTTATCCTACATTTCAAGGATACATGCAAGCAGCCGATGTCAATTGTGGATTTAGTTTCTTGTTTTCAAAACGAGGGGGAATCAACGACCAGCTGGGTGCGCCGGGTCTCAACCATTATACATTCTTCAGATAAGATCAACGCCGAGTCAATAGTGTTAATGTTAGAGAAGAATTTTCATTTCCTTCCACTCAAGCAGAAGTTGGGGCAGCTTACAAGTCATTGCGATGATATGGGGGAGCTCATGGCGACTCTTGTCAAATATGCCGACTCTGATAGTACTAAGGACCCCGAATCTGAGGCTGAAAGATCAGGAAAGGGAAAGAAGAGTAATGATATGAGGGGACATCAGTTTAACCCGGCCAATCAGAGCGGTGGCGGTAAGGGCAAGGCTGATGATTTGTAGCTAACACAGTGACACAGAACTTCAACCAGCGTCGCAAAGGGAGGCCGGCTCCGAGATATAACCTTGATGAAATAATGAATCAGCCGTGTCCGAAGCATGGAACTGAGGAAAGGCCAGCTACCCATATGTTGAAGGATTGCAGCATTATGAGACACTTCAGGGAGTCTATCCAGAACAACCATGGACCGAACGGCGGTTCAGGATCCGGCTCTCATGGTCTGGGTCATGGAGGCGGCGGCTCAAGTTCTGGGTTTCAAGGCCAAGGTAATCAAGGCGGTAACAACCAGCTGAACAATCAAGGGAATCAGCAGCAGCAGTCCGGTTATCAGAGTAATCTGAAGCAGCTGAGCAGTGGGCAGTACCACGTTTTTACCACAAGCATGTGCAAGTGGGATCATAAACTTCATAAAAGGGCGGTGAATGCCGTTGAGCCGGCAGTTCCTCGTTTCTTGCGATGGTCTGAGCAGCCTATTGTGTGGAGCCGTGAGGATCACCCGCCCCAGGTTGATAATCCGGGTCAGTTGGATTTGGTGGTGGCGCCTCAGGTTGGAGGATATAAATTCACTAAGGTGCTCATGGATGGAGGCAGTAGTATCAATATCCTTTACTATAATACTTTCTGTCGTATGGGATTAACTGACAACAATCTTAGACCATCCAATACAGTTTTCCATGGAGTGGTGCCTGGTAAGTCCGTGTACCCGGTGAGCAAAATTGATTTGAAGGTAACTTTTGGGGATAAATATGATGCCAGAACGGAAACTCTAACGTTTGAGGTTGTTAGGATCCACATCCCGTATCATGCTCTGTTTGGGCAGCCAGCTTATGCTAAGTTCATGGCAAGGCCGTCTTATGCTTATCTACAGCTTAAGATGCCAGGTCACAAGGGGACCATAACAGTGCATGGGAGTCGCATGATAGCCTTGGACTGTGAAGAAGGTGATGTGGCTTACACAGAATCAGTTCGTGCCACAGAGGAGCTAAAATTCTACAAGGATAATGTTGACCCGGCAGATATAACGTCTTTGAAGAAGCCAACCACAGAGCATGACCCTTTGTTGAAGTTTAAGTCGGCGGACGACACCAAGCTAGTTGACTTTGTTCCTGGCGACTCATCTAAGCATTTCAACATCAGTGCTAATCTGGATCCGAAATAGGAAAGCGCGCTCATCGAGATCATCCGTGAGAACCGGGACATCTTTGCATGGAAACCTTCAGACATGCCGGGTGTACCGAGGGAACTCGCTGAGCACACTCTCAATATTGATCCGAAATATAAGCCGGTCAGACAGTTTCTTCGCTATTTTAACAAGGAGAGATAGAGGACCATTGGTGAAGAGGTGGCCCGGCTCTTGGCGGCCGGGTTCATCGTTGAACTTTTTCATCCTAAGTGGTTGGCCAACCCTGTTTTGGTGCTTAAGAAGAACGACACTTGGCGAATGTGTGTGGACTACACGGACTTAAACAAGGCTTGCCCGGCTGACCAGTTCGCCCTCCCCCGTATTGATCAGATCATTGATGCTACGGTGGGTTGTGAGCGTTTGAGTTTTTTGGATGCTTAATCTGGGTATCATCACATCAAAATGGCAGTTAAGGACCAGGAGAAGACAACTTTTATCACTCTGTTTGGAGCCTTCTGCTATGTGTCTATGCCTTTCAGGCTTAAGAGTGCCCTGGCGACTTATCAGCGGTGTGTACAGAATTGCCTTCATGGCCAGATCGGGCGTAATGTTCATGCTTATGTCGATGATATTGTTGTTAAATACAGAAAGAAGGAGACCCTGATCGACGATTTGAAGGAGACATTTAACAATCTCCGGGTGTACAAGATGATGCTTAACCCGGCCAAGTGTGTCTTCGGTGTTTCAGCATGCAAGCTTTTGGGTTTTTGGTTTCTGAGCGAGGCATCGAAGCTAACCCGGAGAAAATCAAGGCTATCACTTCCTTAGCGAGGCCAAAGTGTTTCAATGATGTCTAGCGCTTGGCAGGACGGATAGCGGCTTTGAGCCGGTTCATAAGCCGCCTAGGAGAGAAGGCTATCCCTCTGTATCAGATGATGAAGAAGACATATGATTTTGTCTGGAGTGAAGCTGCCAATGAGGAGTTTGAGGCACTTAAGAAGCAATTGGGTGAGCCGCCGGTTCATGCTGCTCCCATTGACAAGGAGCCTTTGTTGTGATATGTAGCTGCAAATAGCCGGGCTGTTAGTGTGGCCATTGTTGTGGAAAGGAAAGAGGCCGGCAAGGAGTATCCGATTCAACGGTCGGTTTATTATATCAGTGAGGTACTTATTGAGTCCAAGCAGAGGTATCCGCACTCGCAGAAGCTGGTATATGGGGTCTTCATGGCAAGCCGGAAGCTCAAGCAATATTTCCTGGGTCATCCTATTACTGTGGTGAGTTCTGCTCCCCTAGGAGATATCATCCAAAATAGAGAAGCCACAGGTCGGGTAGCCAAGTGGACCATTGAGCTTGGACCCCATGGTTTAAAGTATGTGCCTCGAACGGCCATCAAGTCACAAGCGCTCATGGATTTTATCAATGACTGGATAGAATTGCAAACGCCTAAGGAAAAGCCGGATCACACATACTAGACTATTCACTTCGATGGGTCCAGAAAGTTAGAAGGCTCGGGGGTTGTAGTTCTCTTAAATTCCCCGCGAGGTGATAAATTTTCTTATGTTCTCCGGTTAATGTTCCCTTGTACTAATAATGCAGCTGAGTATGAGGCCTTGCTCCATGGTCTCCGGATGGCTAAGAAGATGAACTTAAGACAGGTGAGATGCTCTGGCGATTCAGATCTGGTAGCCCAGCAGGTTTCTGGCACTTGGGATTCCAAGGATCCACTCATGGCGGCTTATCGTCGAGAGGTTGATGCTATTGCGGGTCACTTCAAGGGTTGCTAAGTTGAGCACAATGATCGAAGGAAGAATGAGGCAGTTGATGCCTTAAGCCGGTTAGAATCTCAGCGTAAGCCGGTGTCGCCTAACACATTTTTGGATGTTTTGATTAACCCGTCTGTCAAGCTACCTACAGAGGAGGATCTTGCTGTTCCTGATCCGGAGGCACTGGTGGCAGCTCTTCATGTTGTTCCTGACTGTACGGTTCCGTATTTGGCTTACATGGCCTGGGTGAGTTACCTGAGGACGAAATTTTGGCCAGACAAATAACCTGGTGGTCTAATTCAATGACGATTGTCAACGGGGAATTGCACCATCGTAGTGTTACAGGGGTGTTTCAACGTTGCGTTTCTCCTAAGGAAGGCTGTGAAATCATGCGAGAGATTCATGAAGGAGATTTTGGTCATCATGCTGGCTCTAAATCTCTCGTGGCCAAGGCTTTTTGTCATGGGTTCTATTGGTTGACGGCTCATGCTGATGCGGAAGACTTGGTCAGCAGATGTGACATTTGTCAGAAGTTTTCATGGCATGCTCATGTTCCGGCTCAAGAATTGAGGATGATTCCAATAACTTGGCCGTTTGTGACTTGGGGGCTTGATATGGTCGGGTCTTTCAAGAGGTCCAAGGATAAGAAAACCCACCTTTTGGTGGCAGTGGATAAATTTACCAAGTGGGTTGAGGCAGATCCGGTTAGCAAGTGTGATGTAGCAACGGCAGTTCAACTCATCAAGAAGGTGATTTTCCGTTTTGGCTTTCCCCACGGTATCATAACAGATAATGGCACCAATCTGTCCAAGGGTGCTATGAGGGAATTTTGTCAACGAGAGCATACTCGACTTGATGTCTCCTCTGTGGATCACCCTCAATCTAATGGTCAAGCGGTACGGGCTGATCAAGAGATTTTGCGAGGCATCAAGCCCCAGCTTATGATTCCTTTGAAGAGAACATCGGGCTGTTGGGTGGAGGAGTTACCTTTAGTGTTATGGAGCATCAATACAACACCCAACAGATCTACAGGTTACACACCTTTCTTCATGGTTTATGGAGCTGAGGCGGTTCTTCCTAGTGATATCCATCATGATTCGCCTCGAGTGGCGGCTTATGTTGAAGCTGATAATGAGAAGGCACGTCAGGATGCATTGGACTTGTTGGATGAAGAGTGTGATCTTGCGGCGGCCCGTTCAGTGATTTATCAATAGGATTTACGATGGTATCACAGCCGTCGTGTCAAGACCAGAACCTTTCAAGAAGGCGACTTAGTACTCCGGCTTATCCAAGATCAAACTGATATGCATAAACTATCACCGCCTTGGGAAGGACCTTTTGTCGTTAGCAATAATCTGCATAACGGGTCATACTATATGATTGACTTTCGTGAGCACAAGGATTCATGCACATCAGAGGAGGAGACCTGCCGGCCGTGGAACATTGCTCATCTCCGGCCTTACTATACTTGAGGCACCGACTCTCATGATGTACATAGTTTAATGATATAAATATTAGAAACAATATAATAAAGTCGGCATCCCTGACAATTCGGGGCCTCTGTCGTTTTCACTTCCTCGAAGTTGAGTCTTTATCATCATCCTACATGTTTACTTAAGAGGTTGGGCGCCAAAATTCCAGGGACCAAAGAGAGTTGGATGCATAGCATAACTCAAACATAGGTCCTCGATGAGAACAATCCGTAAGTATGTCACTTGGGGGCTTCCTGTTCAAACATAGGCGTATTCAACCAAAGAGAACACAACGTTACTACCCTTTTGACCAGGTTATGTTCAAACATAGGCGTATCCGACCAAAGAGGACATAACCTATGGGTCATCCTACATGTACCCAGCTGCTTCAACTCTATCAGGGGATCCTAATTGACCCGGCGAACTCTTGGTAGTCAATCTTATAAGGCGTATTCGACCAAAGACTTGAGCTTGCTAAGGTTCAAACGCCGGCTGTCATGTGAGAGCATGGCTTACAGATAGTCAGGATAGATCCAGGCTCAAAATGCCGCCTTCCTTGTAACTTGGATAAATTGGCCTGTGATGCAAGATGCAACTCTGACCCCGCGTACTCTAGATAATTCTATCTTTAAAGCAAAGACCTGCACTTGTCTAGGTTCAAATGTTGATTGGGTACTGTGAGAGCCAGCTCACAGCAAGCGCGTACCTTCCAATGGCCAACAGGCTAGTTTCATTGAAGAAGAACGTTTGGCTTGGCGGCCTGCAAAAGCCTTGGATATTTTTTGATCTCTTCTTCTTGGGTTTTTTGTTATTCGTGGGTTTTTCTTTTGCCATACTGATACGTCTCCAACGTATCTACTTTTCCAAACACTTTTGCCCCTGTTTTGGACTCTAACTTGCGTGATTTTTATGGAACTAACCCGGACTGACGCTGTTTTCAGCAGAATTGCCATGGTGTTTTTTTTGTGCAGAAATAAAAAGTTCTCGGAATGACCTAAAAATACGCGGAGAATTATTTTGGAAAATATAAAAAATACCTACGGAAAGATCTACGTCAGGGGGGCCACACCCTGTCCACGAGGGTGGGGGGTGCGCCCCCTACCTCGTGGGCCCCCTGATGCTCCAGCGACGTACCCCCGGACTCCATATATTCACTTTCGGGGAGAAAAATCAGAGAGGAAGAATTATCGCGTTTTACGGTACGAAGCCGCCGCCAAGCCCTAATCTCTCTCGGGAGGGCTGATCTGGAGTCCGTTCGGGGATCCGAAGAGTGGAGATCGTCGGCATCGTCATCATCAACCTTCCTCCATCACCAATTCCATGATGCTGACCGCCGTGCATGAGTAATCTCATCGTAGGCTTGTTGGACGGTGATGGGTTGGATGAGATTTACCATGTAATCGAGTTAGTTTTGTTAGGGTTTGATTCCTAGTATCCACTATGTTCTAAGATTGATGTTGCTATGACTTTGCTATGCTTAATGCTTGTCACTAGGGCCCGAGTGCCATGATTTCAGATCTGAACCTATTATGTTTTCATGAATATATGTGTGTTCTTGATCCTATCTTGCAAGTCTATAGTCACCTACTATGTGTTATGATCTGGCAACCCCGAAGTGACAATAATAAGGACCACTCCCGGTGATGACCGTAGTTTGAGGAGTTCATGTATTCACTATGTGTTAATGCTTTGGTCCGGTACTCTATTAAAAGGAGGCCTTAATATCCCTTAGTTTCCACTAGGACCCCACTGCCACGGGAGGGTAGGACAAAAGATGTCATGTAAGTTCTTTTCAATAAGCACGTATGACTATATTCGGAATACATGCCTACATTACATAGACGAACTGGAGCTAGTTCTGTGTCACTCTAGGTTATAACTTTTACATGATGAATCGCATCCGACATAATTCCCTATCACCGATCCAATGCCTACGAGCTTTTCCCATATTGCTAGTTGCTTATTTACTTTTCCGCTATTGCTATTACAAAAACTACAAAAACACTGCCGTTACTTTTATTGTTGTTACCACTATTACCATATTACTTTGCTACTAAACTACCTTGTTGCGGATACTAAGTTTCCAGGTGTGGTTGAATTGACAACTCGGCTGCTAATACTTAAGAGTATTCTTTGGCTCCCCTTGTGTCGAATCAACAAATTTGGGTTGAATACTTTACCCTCGAAAACTATTGCGATCCCCTACACTTGTGGGTTATCAAGACTATTTTCTGGCGCCGTTGCCAGGGAACATAGCTCTATTCTTTAAGTCACTTGGGATTTATATCTGTTGATCACTATGAAGAATTTGAAGGACTCAAAGACCAAGATCTATCCCTCAACTACGAGGGGGGGGGGGTAAGGAACTGCCATCTAGCTCTGCACTTGATTCACCCTCTGTTATGAGTAAACTTGCGACACCTACTCCTGCTATTGAATCTGATATGTCGTATGTTCTTGATGATGCCACTTCTGCTATGTATGATGAAACTACTTCTATGCCTGATGATACTGTGACACTAGGTGAATTTCTAGATGAACAAATTGCTAAGGTTAGGGAGAATGCAAATATTGAAACTGATAATATTTATGAAAGTGATGATGAAGCTTCTCCGCCTAGATATGAATTGCCTATTGTTCCTGAGGGTTATGTTATGGATGAAGAAACTGCTATAGATTTTCTTGCTTGCAACGATAGATATGATCTTAAGAAATTATTAGCTAAGTTGAAAGAAAAGTCCTTGAATGCTAGAATGAAATATGACCCTGCTTTCGTTACTTCACCTATCTTTGTTACTGATAAGGATTATGATTTCTCTGTTGATCCTGAGTTAATTACTTTGGTTGAATCTGATCCTTTCCATGGCTATGAATCTGAAACTGTTGTGGCACATCTTACTAAGTTGAATGATATAGCCACCATGTTTACTAACGATGAAAAGATTCGTTATTACTATATCCTTAAGTTATTTCCTTTCTCGTTGAAGGGCGATGCTAAGACTTGGTTTAATTCTCTTGATCCTGGTTGTGTGCGTAGTCCCCAGGATATGATGTATTACTTCTCTGCTAACTATTTTCCCGCTCATAAGAAACAAGCTGCCTTACGGGAAATTTATAACTTTGTGCAAATTGAAGAAGAGAGTCTCCCACAAGCTTGGGGGAGGCTTCTCCAATTACTTAATGCTTTGCCTGGTCACCCTCTTCAGAGGAACGATATACTTGATGCCTTTTATAATGGACTAACCGATGCTTCCACAGACCACCTGGATAGTTGTGCTGGTTGTGTTTCCAGGGAAAGAACAGTTGATCAAGCTGAATTACTATTGAATAATATGCTGGCCAATGAAAATAATTGGACACTTCCTGAACCAGCCCCTAAGCCAACCCCGAAGAAAAGGGGTGTTCTATTTCTCAGTCCTGAAGATACGCAAGAGGCAAAGAAATCTATGAAATAAAAAGGTATTAAACTGAAGATGTTAAGAATTTACCACATATTGAAGAAATACATGGTCTTGATAACCCGGCCCAGGTAGTAAAGGTAAATTCTCTTTATAGATTTGATGAAGGTGATATTCCTCGTTATAAGTCTGCTAGCCAATGCTTAGATGAGTTTGACAATTTTATTGTGAAGTAAGTAAACTTCAATGCTTATGTTGGTAGATAATTGCAACGTAATGCTTATATGATTGAACGCTTGAGTGATTATATTTCTAGAGTTAAAGGTGAACTGAAACTCATTAGTAAACATGCTTCTATGGTTACCACTCAAGTTGAACAAGTACTTAAGGCTCAGAATGATTTCCTCAATGAATTAAATGGTAAGAATAATGACTATGTTGTTAGAGTTGCTACTAGAGGTGGTAAAGTGACCCAGGAACCTTTGTATCCAGGGGGCCACCCTAAGATGCACCTAGTTCTTCTAAGAAGAAGAAAAAGGAAAATGATAGGACTTTGCATGCTTCTAATGAACCTGTAGCTGACACACCTGAGAATCCTAATATATCTCTGTTTGTGATGCTGAGACACAATCTGGTAATGAACATGAACCTAGTGATAATGTTAATGATGATGCTCAACCTAGCAATGATAATGATGTAGAGATTGAACCTCCTGTTGATCTTGATAAACCACAATCAAAGAATCAACGTTATGATAAGAGAGACTTTGTTGCTAGGAAGCATGGTAGGAAAGAGAACCATGGGTTCAGAAACCCATGCCTTTTCCTCCTAAACCATCCAAGAAAAAGGATGATGAGGATTTTGAGCGCTTTGCTGAAATGATTAGACCTATCTTTTTGCGTATGCGTTTGACTGATATGCTCAAAACAAATCATTATGCTAAATATATGAAAGATATCATTACCAACAAAAGAAAGATACCTGAAGTAGAAATTTCCACCATGCTTTCCAACTACACTTTTAAGGGTGGAATACATAAGAAACTAGGAGATCCAGGAGTACCCACCATACCCTGCTCCATTAAAGGAAACTATGTTAAAACTGCTTTATGTGATCTTGGAGCCGGTGTTAGTGTTATGCCTCTCTCTTTATATCGTAGACTTGACTTGAGTAAGTTGACACCTACAGAAATATCTTTGCAAATGGCTGATAAATCAACTGCTATACCTGTCGGTATTTGTGAGGATGTGCCTGTTGTAGTTGCAAATGTTACTATTCTAACGAAGTTTGTTATCCTTGATATTCCTGAGGACGATAATATGTCTTTTATCCTTGGTAGGCCCTTTTTGAATACTGCAGGGGCTGTTATAGATTGCAACAAAGGCAATGTCACTTTTCATGTCAATGGTAATGAGCATACGGTACACTTTCCGAGGAAACAACCTTAGGTCCATAGTATCAATTATATTGGAAAAATTTTCAACTATTACTAATGGAGGTTTTGAATTACCTCTGCCTACTATCAAGAAGACATATGATATTCTTCTTGTTGGGGACATACATATCCCCATTGAGGTAACCTAGTGTTATTCGAAAATTCTCCTGTTTCATGTTATTCGGAAAGAGTTTACTAACAAGACCTGATCAACCTTGTTAATGGATTCCTTTTGATGAGCATGAGATGGGCGAATCTAGATAGCACAACCTTCTGCACCCTCCTTTTACTTTCTGTTAATTAGGAGAAATGAAGCAAAATAGTATTTTCTGTCTGTTTCCAGGCTTATCTGTGCAATAAAAAAATACCCCGAAAATAAAAGTTTTCCAAATGCTCTGAAAATTAAATATGATTTTTTCTAGAATATTTGAGAATATATGGCACAGAAAACACAGCGAGGGGAGCCAGCACCTAGCCACGAGGGTCCAGGGCGCGCGCCCCTGCCTCGTGGGCCCCACGTGGCCCCCCACCACTTATTCCTTCACCCATACCCTTCTTCTCCCTCCCAAAAAAATCCCCAACCAGCTCAAACCCGAGTTCTAGCTCTTCTTGCTGCCATTTTCGATCTCCATGCTCAAAGCACCATTCACCAAACTGTTTGGGGAGATTGTTCCTTGGTATGTGACTCCTCTATTGGTCCAATTAGTTTTTGTTCTAGTGCTTTATTTGTTGCAAATTTATGCTACTATGGTGACCTTGTTCTTGAGCTTGCATGTCAAATTTTCTTGGTGCCAAGTAGTTCTAATGCATGATATAGCCTCTAGGCACTTATAGGAGTTGTTGCTATCAATCTTGTTGAGTTTGGTTAACTTTTATTTTGAAGTTACTAAAATTTTTAGAAAATTTCAGAAAAATGGCTAGGAGAAACTTCCAAGGTGGTACTTCAAGGAAGCAAGAACCGAAGCTCGCGTTCCGTGAGCCGGACGATGAACCACCGAGGGATGCTGACACTAGTAGAAAACAGGGCTTTGGCCCAGGCCTGTCCAGCCCATTAGCCCCGGTTCAATCCAGAACCGGGACCAATGGGGGCATTGGACCCGGTTCGTGAGCCCAGGGGGCCGGCCGGGCCACGTGGGCCATTGGAACCGGTTCGTCTGGACCTTTTGGTCCCGGTTGGAGCGACGAACCGGGACCAATGGGTCTTGCTCCTGGCCCACCACCATTGGTCCCGGTTGGTGACTTGAACGGGACCAAAGGCACCCCTTTAGCCCTGGTTCGTAGCACCAACCGGGACCAATGAGGTGCCTATATATACCCCCTCGTTGGACCAAAGGCACACAGCTCTGTTTTTTTTTCTGGCCGAGGGGGAGAGGGGTTAGTGGTGCTCTAGTTCACCTCCTATGCACACAATGTGTTCGATGGAATGCCCGAGCCACACTAGTTAAGCTTTTCTCCTCTCGAAGCTCTATTTTCTCCGAGATTTGTCTAGGTTTAGCGGTCCGTCATGTCCTGTCCCCGTCTTCGCCGCCGTCGATCGCCCCCGCCGATCTCGTCACTGGCACCACCGTGGTGAGCCTCTTGTTATGTCCATGCTTTTCTTACTTTTATTATTGCTTGTTATTATTGCTTTAGATAGATATTTGTCTAATTTTCTTACGTTTATTATTGCTTGTTATTATATAGTGCGATGGTTTTGATATCCGCCCACGTGGGCCCTCGTCCTGTCTACGATTCAGATGTGGTATATTATCTTTAATTTATAACTATTTGTTTTAGTGTTTATGATAGTTATGCCGACCAACCTGACATGGATAGATGTTTTATTATGTCTAGGAGGTAGTTGAACCGGAAATTCCAACCGACCCTCTTGTGGAGAGGTTAAATTTAGTTGAAGAGGAAAACATTTCCTTAAAGAAAAAATTGGAAAAAATGGAGGAGGAGAAGCTGGAATTGGAGTTGCATGTTGCGGAAGTCGTCGATGATCACAAGATCAAGATGGACCCTATTGTCGAGAGGTTAAATTTAGTTGAAGAAGAAAACAAATTCTTGAAGGAAAAAACAAAAAAAATTGAGGACGAGAAGATGATATTGGAGTTGCATGTTGCGGATGTCGTCGATGATCACAAGATCAAGATGGATGCAATGCGGTTGAAGATTAGAAAGATTAGCAAATATGCCATTCATACCGAGGCTTGGTATCATTATGCCGTTGGATCAATTGTTACCTTGGTTGCGATTATGATCGCATTTGTTTTCGCATTGAAATGTTTTACATAGTTTCGATGTGTATGGAGAGCTATATGTTGTTAGATGAGAACTATATATGTATGTACTTTGGTTTTAATGTGATGATGAACTTCTATTAATTTGGTCACTTAATTATCTATTTATGATGTTCTGTAATGGTTTTTGACACACTTAATTATATATAATGCACGCAGATGAACCGGCAATGGATGTACGGTGACAGACACACCTCCGAGTACATTAAGGGCGTGCATGAGTTTCTAAATGCGACTGAGGCAAACAAGCAGAATGGTTTTATGTGTTGTCCATGCACTAAATGTGGGAATACGATGTCTTACTCTAACCGGAAAATCCTTCACTCCCACCTGCTTTACAAGGGTTTCATGCCATACTATAATGTTTGGACGAGGCACGGAAAAATAGGGGTTATGATGGAAGACGGCAAAGAAGAAGAGTACGATGAAAACTATGTGCCCCCTGAATACGGTGATGCTGCAATGGGGGGAGCTGGTGAAGATCAAGAGGAACCAGACGATGTGCCCAATGATGCTGCAACGGGTGAAGCTGCTGAAGATCAAGAGGAACGAAATGATGATCTCCGCCGGGTCATTGTCGATGCAAGGACGCAATGCGAAAGTCAAAAGGAGAAGCTGAAGTTCGATCGCATGTTAGAGGAACACAAAAAAGGGTTGTACCCCAATTGCGAAGATGGCAACACAAAGCTCGGTACCGTACTGGAATTGCTGCAGTGGAAGGCAGAGAATGCTGTGGCTGACAAAGGATTTGAGAAGCTACTAAAAATATTGAAGAAGAAGCTTCCGAAGGATAACGAATTGCCCGACAGTACATACGCAGCAAAGAAGGTCGTATGCCCTCTAGGATTGGAGGTGCAGAAGATACATGCATGCCCTAATGACTGCATCCTCTACCGCCGTGCATACAAGGATCTGAACCCATGCCCTGTATGTGGTGCATTGCGGTATAAGATGAGACGAGATGACCCTGGTGATGTTCACGGCGAGCCCGCCAGGAAGAGGGTTCATGCGAAGGTGATGTGGTATGCTCCTATAATACCACGGTTGAAATGTTTGTTCAGAAACGGAGAGCATGCCAAGTTGATGCGATGGCACAGTGAGGACCGTAAGAAAGACGGGAAGTTGAGAGCACCCGCTGACGGGTCGCAGTGGAGAAAAATCGAGAGAAAGTACTGGAAGGAGTTTGCAAAGGACCCAAGGAACGTATGGTTTGCTTTAAGCGCGGATGGCATTAATCCTTTCGGGGAGCAGAGCAGCAATCACAGCACCTGGCCCATGACTCTATGTATGTATAACCTTCCTCCTTGGATGTGCATGAAGCGGAAGTTCATTATGATGCCAGTTCTCATCCAAGGCCCTAAGCAACCCGGCAACGACATTGATGTGTACCTAAGGCCATTAGTTGAAGAACTTTTACAGCTGTGGAATGGAAACAGTGTATGTGCGTGGGATGAGCACAGACAGGAGGAATTCGACCTAAAGGCGTTGCTATTCGTGACCATCAACGATTGGCCCGCTCTCAGTAACCTTTCAGGACAGACAAACAAAGGATACCACGCATGCACGCACTGTTTAGATGACACTGAAAGTATATACCTGGACAAATGCAGGAAGAATGTGTACCTGGACCATCGTCGATTTCTTCTGACCAACCATCAATGTCGAAAGAAAGGCAAGCATTTCAAAGGCCAGGCAGATCACCGGAAGAAGCCCGCCATGCGTACCGATGATCACGTACTTGCTATGGTCAATGATTTACACGTAATCTTTGGAAAGGGCCCCGACGCACTAGCTGTTCCGAATGACGCTGAGGGACACGCACCCATGTGGAAGAAGAAATCTATATTTTGGGACCTACCCTACTAGAAAGACCTAGAGGTCCGCTCTTCAATCGACGTGATGCACGTGACGAAGAACCTTTGCGTGAACCTGCTAGGCTTCTTGGGCGTGTATGGAAAGACAAAAGATACAGCTGAGGCACGGGAGGACCTGCAATGTTTGCATGGAAAAGACGGCATCCCTCCGAAGCAGTATGAAGGTCCTGCCAGCTATGCTCTTACGAAATAAGAGAAAGAAATCTTCTTTGAATGCCATCTCAATATGAAGGTCCCGACTGGTTTCTCGTCGAATATAAAGGGAATAACAAGAATGCCAGAGAAAAAGTTCCAGAACCTAAAGTCTCATGACTGCCACGTGATTATGACGCAACTGCTTCCGGTTGCATTGAGGGGGCTTCTACCGGAAAACGTCCGATTAGCCATTGTGAAGCTATGTGCATTCCTCAATGCAATCTCTCAGAAGGTGATTGTCGGGGAAACTGATCGCCCACGAACACCTATGGGACCGGAGCCCCTTTTCGGTACGGCAAGGGGGCGGAGGATGCACAAAGAGCGGATCGAAGCATGCACGCGAGCAGTTTACCCAGGTCCGGGCCGCACGAATGCGTAAAACCCTACTCCTGCCTTGGTTTGTATTGTGTTCTTGGCTCGGGAGCGAGAAGGGCTACAATGCTTATCGCTAACAACACCGAGCGTGAGAGTGGTCGAAGATCGGAACCTCCCCTACGTTGCGCATGGGCCTCCTTTTATAGGTCAAAGGGGCCATCGACAGGTGGCAACGCTGATGAGGGCAAAAACGTAAAAGTGGTGGTAGTTGTAACAGTGTATGCATAGTGATCTATACCTAACCCTGACGGCAGGGGACAAGGGCATTAAATGCCCATCGCCGTCGCCCTAAACAGTTCAAAAAAGCGTCCGTCAGGGCGTCTCCGTTCGCCACGATGGTGGCCTCGTCATCGCAGCTCGCCACCGTGTACCCCAGGCTGCACAGCCTTCTGCCACGTGCACCTGGAAGGGTCCCAGGGCGACGCGTGGCCGGATGAGCTGGAGCGCGGGCACGTAGTGGAAGCTTGCCGCGGCTTGCACCTTGCCGCGGTTGTTAACTTTTCGCGCCCGGGAGCTTGTCGCTCTCCGGGCCTTGCCGGGGCGCGCGACGCGCCACGGCAAGTCTCCTGAAATGCCATGGTTTGGCCTTCCTGGTAAGCTCCTCTTGTCAGGGTCTTGTGCTAAATGGGTGGTCTTGAGCCTGGAGCGGCCTTCCCGGCAAGCTCCTCTTGCCGGGGTCTCGTTGCTCTAACTTGAATACTTTGTTCTTGAATGGCTCCGAAGGAACCATAGTGGGCCTTGGCGGGCGCGTGGCAAACCCTGCCACGGGACGCTGCTACTGCCCG
This sequence comes from Secale cereale, assembly GCA_902687465.1. Taxonomy (NCBI): domain Eukaryota; kingdom Viridiplantae; phylum Streptophyta; class Magnoliopsida; order Poales; family Poaceae; genus Secale; species Secale cereale. Next base: position 738,878,228 of record LR738713.1, read on the forward strand.
TGCACAAGTTGGGATACTAAGGTACCCCTACTTTAGTACACCGATAGGAGCCCCCGGGCATGGGCCACACACGGCGCCGAGCGCTGTTGGGCCAGGCCCAAAACAGTGCACGGGCACACGCGGCCCACGGCGTGCCGCATCCCACTCCGTATCCGCCGCGCCCCTCCCTAACGGCACGCGTCGATTGCGGCGTCGTGGGAGAGATCGTGGCCTGTTTCTTTAATGGAGAAAATGCGGAACGTCCCCCTCTCCCCCTTAAAAGCAGGGGAAACAGGGGCAGTTCCTTCCATTCGCTCATTGCTTCTTCAACCTCCAGAAACCCCCGCTGCTCCCCTCCTCCCCGAAGGTTGACAGAGAGCAGCGCTCCGCCCTTCCTCCGCCGCCTCCAGTCTCCCCAGCGCCGTAGACTTCCCTCGCCGTCCCCGCCATGGCCCCGAAGGGCGACAAGGCGAAAGCCGCGAAGACTGCCAGGGCGCTGAAGCTAGCATCAATGCGGAAGAAGATGGCGGTCTTCCCGCCGAGGCTCGGCGCGAGGGAGCTGAAGGACTCCTTCTACCTCTTCTGGTCGAGGGAGACAAAAGCGCACCCGCGCACCAAGGTACTCCCCGCTGAGGCCTGCGACATGTTTCCGGGAGGATACGCCTTTTTTGCTCTATTCTTCTACTGCGGGCTCTGCCCACCGTATTACGAATTCTTCTGCGATATCATGAACACCTACGGGTTTCATCTCCTTGATTTCACCCCAAATGCTGCCTTGACCATGGCCGTTTTCGCACATCTGTGCGAGAACTTTGTCGGAGTCTACCCCAATGTAGTTCTCTTCCGCCATTATTTTATGCCTCGAGTCGAGTCTGGGTCTCCTTTGTCCGACGGAATTTCTTGGATCTTCAGGCTCCATAAGAAAGAGGCCTACTTGACTGGGGAGCTCTGCGGCAAGTGGGAGGAGTGGAGGGCCAACTGGTGCTGGATCATGGAGGATGAACCACAGCAGTTTACTTCCCTGCGCCAAGTCGCAATAGTGCGCGGCAATGACTGGAGTGAACTGGCCCCTGAGGACGACAAGCTGAAGATAGCCATCACTAGGATCCTTCGCCTCCGGCAAGCCAGGCTCACTGTAGGGGTTGTCGGAGCAGATTTCCTTCACCGCCGCATCGCTCCTTTGCAGGAGAGGAAAAGGCCTGCTTGGGAGTTTGGTAACGCGGCAGACTTTATGAGGCTGCGCCCAGGCCTCAACTACAATTTCACTGTCATGGAGCTCAACGGGATGCTCCATGAGTTATTCAAGCACGACCCCAAGCATCCAGAGTGGTTCGCATTGCCGCGGGGCATAGTTCCGCTATGCAACAATTCGTCGCTCAGCCCTATCTGCGCGGCGATGCCGTGGTGTGACTCCCATGGGATTGACCCCACTTGGCGGGAGCCTTCTGACGAAGCCGTGCAAACGTTCTTCGACAACTTGGTGGAGCAGCCAATCAATCTCGACGAGAAGAGAGGCCTCACCCGCGACACCACCGACCAGGAGATGGCTTATATTGCCACCAGGTTGGAAGAGGCAGCCGCAGCCGCGGCCGCGGGCGAGTTTGGTTATACCTTGGAGGAGGCGGATGCAGCGGAGGCGGTAAGTCGGGCCGAGGAGGAAGAGCTCCTCAAAGTGATAAAGCCGGCCGGGCAACCTGCTAGGACAAGCGAGGCCGCCGAGCAAGGCACAGAGTCGAGCGGGCCCGCTAAGCAGGGCGTCGAATCAAGCGATTCTGCCGAAGACTCAGGCGGGTCTCTGAATCTCGACTCCTCTTCTTCGTCCTCGGGTAGTTCTCCGCCACCGGCAAGTCCTCCGGCTCCAGCGAGGAGGCGCCTCCGCAAGGCAGCAGACGTGGCGGGGCAGCCGGCGGGCCAGCAGCCGCAGCGCCGTCCGACACGCGCCACCGCGGCGGGCAAGGCCGCCAAGGGAGTGCCCCGCGCTTCAGCAACGGCTGGAGGAGGATCTTCCCGGGCTGGGGCTAATGCTCCTGCCGCCCCTCGTGCCTCGGCGACAACTGGAGCGGGGTCTTCTCAGACCACCGTCCCTGCTCCCGCCAAGCGGCCGAGGGCGCCTACTCCTCCAGCTCCTCGCGCCGGGACGCGCGAGGCGGATTTTGACTTCTCCGTGCTCAGTTCCGACGAGGAGGAGGAAGAGTAAGTACTGGCAACTCTTGTTTCCTTCGTTTTTTGTTGCTCTTGTCTTGAATTTTCTTTGCCTGATTCTGATTTTGTCTGCCTTCCAGGACCCTGGCCCAGAGGGCGCCGAAGAGGGCCAAGATCCCAGTGGTCGACCTTGAGGACGAGCCCGTCGCGGCAGCAGGGGATGCGCCTGCGACAGGCTTGCCGGACCAGCCAGCTGCTCCGCAGAGCAGGCCCCAGCGCAGCCCCCAGCGTAAGTCTTCTGACCACTCTCCGCTTGTCGGGCGCGCGTGGGCTTTTCATCCTTGTTAATGTTTTGTTTGTTCGTTGACTTGTGCAGAAGTAGAGCAGCAGCCTCAGGAGCGCCAAGAGATCGCTCCCGACGAGCCGCGCGTCTCGACCTCTCCGCCAAGGAGGAGCTCCCCGGCGAGGGAGGGTACTCCGCCAAGGGCGAGTACTCCGCGAAGGGCGAGTACCCCGCCAAGGGCGAGCACCCCGCCAAGGGCGAGTACTCCGCCGAGGGCGAGCACCCCGCCAAGGGAAGGCGCCAGCGGCCCTCCGCCGGCGGGGGCTACCACCACGCCGCCGAGGGAGGACTCCCCGGCAAGGAACCCCGTCGAAGAAGAGGCCCGCGCAGGTAACCCTTGTACTTTTCTTCTCTTGAATTTCTCTTTTTTGGATATTTGCTTGGTAGTTACTTTCTTCTTTCTTCTTCTTTTCTTGTCTTCAGACTCGTCCGCTCTAGAGCCTATGGAGACGGAGGCCGCCACCGAGGAGGATGCGCGCGGCAACACTGGTGACGCCGCGGCTACCGAAGAGGCGATCGGTACTGACGAGCCCGCCGTCGAAGAGGTAGCCAGGGCCGCTGACGCGGCAGCTGAGGAAGGGTCCGGCGGTCTCACTGACGGCCCTGAGGCCTCAGGAGCGTCTGACGCTGCGCCGACCGCCGACCCTGCTGCTGCCGCGGCCGAAACTGGCGCCTACCTGGAGGCTGGAAACGGGGTCTTCATTCAGCTTCCGTGGGCATCTACGTCAGGGGCGCCCGCGGAGGGGGAGGTCTTCGATGGGGAAGTCCTCGCCTCCGCCGGGCTGAAGTTCGTCGACGCGCCCGACAGCAGTAGCGAGCCCGAGGAGGAGCAGCTTCTGCGGAGGCTCCTGGCCCTATATCGCGCCAGGCAGGCCAAGCTGGAGTCCCGAGAGGCTCTGGCCGCCAAGGCGGGCGTCGACTTGGAGAAGCGCACCGAAGAGCTCCGGGCCGCCAACCAGGCGGCCCTCCGATCCTTGGCGGAGGAGCGGGAGGAGCTTGCCGAGGCGCATCAGGCGTTCAAACTCGAGAAGCCGAAGCAGAAGAGCAGCAACGGCTCGCCGCCGAAGAGCTGTCTCGGCGGGAAGGTGAGCTGACGCAGCGGAAGGTCGACCTCGATAGCCACGAGGACGACCTTGCCGCGCGTGAATAGTCCCTCGGCGGAGCTCTGCAGGAAGCGAGGGACGCTGCTGCAGCTGCAGAAACCGCCAAGAGAGACTTGGAGGCGAGGGTGGCGCAACTGGAGATCCACTTGAAAACGAGCGAGGAGAAGGTTGCTGCGCTCACGTCGGAGAGGGAGAAGGACGCCCATAGCCACTCTGAGCTGCAGGTCCGTCTCTCCGACAAGGGCAAGGAGCTCGCCATCGCCAAGGATTCTGTTGCAGACTTGGAGTTGAAGCTGTCCACCCTCACCGCATCACTTGACAGCGCCAGAAATCGGGAGACGAAGCTGAAGGAGGACCTCAGGGCTGAGAGGGCACTGTTGGACAGCGCCGCCCTCTCCTAAAACAACTTCAGGTTGACGGTGGAGCACTGGACCGAGGGGCTTGTCGCCGCCGCCGCTGATATCGACAGGGAGTTGGCGGGGCTGGGGACGGAGCACCTCGGCAACTCCACCGACGAGAACCTCCCTCACAGCGCCAAGCTAAGCTTGTTCTTCAGGGGAGTGGCGCCGGCCCTCGGGCAGCTCCGGGAAAGGATCCCCACGCAGCTGGCGAACGAGGCGCGCAGGCTTTGCACGGGAGTCATGGAGAGGGTGCTGATGAAGATAGCCCACCGCAACCCAGGGCTCAACCTCGATAACGTCCTCAGGACCTTGCCGCCCGACGCCGACCAGGAGGCGCTCAAGACTCTTGTCGCACCCATCGTGGCCAAGGTGGGCAAGATCAAGAGAGTCGACGGCGACCGCGCGGACTAGGTTGTTCTCCTTTTTGCTTCCTTTGTCGCTGCCAGTCATGTTACAAACAATAGTCTATTAGAACAGCGACAAGTCATTTTGTATCATAACTTTATTTTGGATAGTTAATGCAGTGTTATTTCCTTTACTCGACTTCTTTGCTTTGTATGCTTTTACCCTACGCTTTTAGGGAACTTGCCGGCAAAGGGACCCTTGCCACGAGCGCTGAGTGCGGAACTTCAGCAGCCTGCTTGGAATGCCGCTACCGGCAAGAAACCTTGCCGCAGCTAGTCGCAGCACACTTAGGTTGTTGAGCGAACTCGAAAACGAAGTAAGGGCGCGACACTTGTCGCAGCACACTTAAGCCGTTGAGCGTGCTCGAAACAAAGTAAGGGCGCGGCTAGCTACGAGTAGGTTCCTCCACGCACAGGTTTTCCATACAAAGTGCGGTCGTTCAAGGAAGATAACCTTAAAAATTTAAAAATTTGAATGCTCAAACTTTTGCAACTTAGCTTTTGTGCGTCGTTTGCTCCCCGGCAAAGGCAATGCTTTCTTGAACGGCACTTGGTCCATACCACTGTCTCCTTCCCCCCCGGCAAACTTGTGCGCGAGGAAAATTTCTTCTGCTTGAGAGAAAAGAAAAAAGGGAGGAAACATAGATATGGAGCCTTGCGGCTCGTTATTGCTTACCGGGGGTGCGTGTTGCACAAAGTGTCATATAATATATGCAAGAAAAACGAAAATGCATGAAACGACAAGTTGTGCGAGGCACAAAAGTTTTACTGATGCACGGGGTCTGCGCCCGGCTTTGTACAAAGGTTTACATGCAGCAGAGGCAAGACTTGTACAAAAAGTGGTTGCCGGAGCGGATCACGGCAACCGCGCCTTATGGGTGAAACTTGCGAAGATGCTCAATGTTCCAGGAGTTGCTCACCGGTAAGCCCTCTTCGGTCTCAAGGCGGACAGCGCCGGGCCTTGTGACTTGTCTCACCCGATAAGGGCCTTCCTACTTCGTCGTCAACTTGTTGGAATTCTTGGCGGACTGAACGCGCCGAAGAACAAGGTCGCCTTCCTCGAGACTTCTGGCTTTAACTTTGCGGCTGTGGTAGCGACGCAAAGCTTGCTGGTATCGAGCAGCTCGTACAGCAGCCTGAAGACAGTCCTCCTCGAGGAGCAGTGCGTCATCTTGCCGCAGCTGTTCTTGCTCGAGCTCATCATAAGCGAGCACTCGAGGCGACCCGTATACGAGTTCCGTGGGGAGAACTGCCTCTGCTCCATAGACAAGAGCAAAGGGTGTCTGTCCAGTGGCTCGATTTGGTGTCGTCCTGATTGACCAAAGAGCCGCCGGCAACTCCTCAATCCAGTTTCTTCCGCATTTGTGCAGCCTGTCGAAAGTTCTTGTCTTGAGCCCGCGCAGCACTTCAGCGTTTGCCCTCTCCGCTTGACCATTGCTCCTCGGTTGAGCAACAGAAGTGAAGCAGACCTTGGCGCCAAGGTCTTGGACGTATTGCATGAAGGTGCGACTTGTGAATTGTGTGCCGTTGTCGGTGATGATCCTGTTAGGGATTCCGAAACGGCAAACAATCGACCTGAAGAACTTGACTCCTGACTGTGCGGTCACCTTTCTCACTGGTTCCACTTCCGGCCACTTAGTGAACTTGTTGATGGCGACGTACAAGTACTCAAAGCCCCCGACTGCGCGGGGAAAAGGGCCGAGGATGTCGAGCCCCCAGACCGAAAATGGCCAGGACAAAGGGATCGTCTGTAGAGCTTGAGCTGGCTGATGTATTTGCTTGGCATGGAACTGGCACGCTTCACACTTGGTTACTTGTGCAGTTGCATCCTGGAGGGCTTCTGGCCAAAAGAAACCTTGCCGGAACGCCTTGCCGGCAAGTTCCCTTGCGCCAATGTGGTGGCCACATATGCCTCCATGTATCTCTGCCAACAGCTTTTGCCCATCTTCCCGGGGAATGCACTTCAATCTAACACCGTTGAGTCTTCTTCTGTACAATTCATCGCCGACAAACTGATACATACTTGACTGCCGCGTTATTCTTTCTGCTTCTTCTGGCTCTTCGGGAAGTTCTCCAGTTTGAAGGAAACGGACAATCTGCTGCGCCCATGCTGGAGCCTAAGGCTCAACAACAAGGACTAAAGGCATCAGTGCTGCTGCGGGAAAGTCAGCTTCTACGGCAAGAAGATGTGGGTCGGCCGGAGCTGGACGTTCCCCGGCAAGCTTGCCGGGGAAAAACTTGTCGGGAACGCCTGCTTCAACTGTACAAACCCTAGGGTCTGCAGGAGCAGACTGTTCCTCAGCAACTTTGTCGTTGATCTTGGGGACCTTGTTGGCAGCGGCTTCGGGAAGCTCTGCCGGTAAGTAGTCACCAGAGACCAACTTTCTCTTCTTACTTTGTCCAATTGATGGTGTAACGGATGGTTGAGTTAACTTGACCACAAAGATCCCTGGTTCCACAGGTAGCTTTAGTGCAGCACACTTTGACAGGCCGTCTGCGACGTCATTTTGAGCTCTTGAAACGTGCTCCATCTGTAGGCCTTCAAAGTGCTCTTCAAGCTTTCTCACTTCGTCGACGTAAGCTTCCATCAATGGACTCTGGTAGCTCTTGTTCACTTGGCGGACAACCAACTGCGAATCACCCCGCACAATCAGCTTCTTGATCCCAAGCTCTGCTGCGATTCTGAGGCCGGCAAGCAAACCTTCATACTCTGCAGTATTATTCGTTGCTTGCTCCTTGGGAAAGTGCATCTGAACGACGTACTTGAGGTGCTCGCCGGTGGGCGCGACAAGCAGCACGCCAGCGCAGGCGCCTTGCAGCGAGAAGGCACCATCAAAGTACATTATCCATTCTTTGCTCGCTTCTTTAACGGGGATGCTTGTCTCTGTAATTTCTTCATCCGGCGTTGGTGTCCATTCCTCTATGAACTCTGCCAATGCTCTGCTCTGGATAGTAGAAGTACTTTCAAACTTGAGGCCGAAGCTTGACAGCTCCAGTGCCCACTCGACAATCCTGCCTGTTGCTTCTGGATTTTGCAATATCCTTTTCAGCGGAAAGCGAGTGACCACTGTTATCTCATGTGCTTGGAAGTAGTGGCGCAGCTTTCTCGAGGCCATGAGGAGGCCGAAAAGCAGCTTCTGCTCCCCAGAGTATCTTGACCTAGCCCCCTGCAAGAGGGAACTGACAAAATAAACTGGGCGCTGCACCATCTTCTTCCGCACCTCTTCTTGCATCTGCACAGACTCATCCTTGTCGGGGCGAGAGCTTGTCGGGGAAGCCTCTTGCTTGTCGCTGGATGTGCTTGTCGGGGCTGTGGGCTCCTCATCTGCCTCCCTTTCCGCCACTAACGCAGCACTAACCACTTGATTGGTTGCTGCTAAGTAGAGCAGCAACTTCTCTTGTGGCCTAGGTGCGACAAGTATTGGAGTGGAGGACAGGTACCCTTTCAAGTCTTGCAGCGCTTCCTCCGCTTCCGGAGTCCATTTCATTGGACCTGCCTTTTTCAAGATTTTGAAAAACGGCAGGGCGCGTTCTGCAGACTTAGAAATGAACCTGCTGAGAGCAGCCACACAACCGGCAAGTCTGCGTACATCCTTGACGCGCTTCGGAGCTTCGATCTGCTCAATGGCTTTGATCTTGTCGGGATTGGCTTCAATCCCCCTCTGGGACACAAAGAACCCGAGAAGCTTGCCGGAGGGGACTCCGAACACGCACTTCTCGGGGTTAAGCTTGAGTTGTATCTTGCGCAGATTCGCAAAAGTTTCATCTAGATCCTGAATCAGGGTATCCTTGTTCTTGCTCTTGACCACTATATCATCCATGTAAGCTTCTACATTCCTGTGTATCTGTGGCTCAAAAGCAGTGTGGACTACCCTCGCAAACGTTGAACCTGCATTCTTCAATCCAAAGGGCATGCGTATGAAGCAGTAAGTGCCACATGGAGTAATGAACGCGGTCTTCTCTTCATCTTCTTCAGCCATAAATATCTGGTGGTATCCGGAGTATGCATCAAGGAATGAAAGCAACTCACATCCAGCCATGGAGTCAACGATCTGGTCAATGCGCGGCAAGGGAAATGGATCTTTGGGACAAGCTTTATTCACATCAGTGAAGTCTATACAAAGCCTCCACTTCCCATTTGCTTTGCGCACGACAACAGGGTTGGCCAGCCACGTGGGATGAAGTACACCTCTAACAAGGCCTGCCGCTTCCAGCTTCTTGATTTCTTCCGCGATAAACTCTTGGCGCTCCACCGCTTGCTTTCTGACCTTCTGCTTGATGGGCCGTGCGTGAGGACAAACGGCAAGCTTGTGCTCAATCACTTTCCTGGGAACACCGGGGATGTCAGACGGTTGCCATGCAAACACGTCGACATTCGCCCGCAGGAAAGCAACGAGCGCGCTTTCCTATTTGGGATCGAGCGTGGCACTGATGGTGAAAGTACCACGAGTGCCGTCCTTCTTGGCGGACACCTTCTTGGTTGCAGGTGGAGCTGCCATTCCTTTCTTGCACTTGCCGGTGGTGCTCGATGGTGCGTCCTCAATGGCAGCGCAGCACTCCGAAGAGGTGCGTTTGCCGGAGTGGGCCCAGAGCTCTTGCCGGACTTAGTCTTGTTCTTCCCCCCGGGAGCTTCAGCGGCAAGTGCCTTGCTATCTGTAGCAGCTGCTGCGTCCCGATAAATCTTGTCGGCGCAGATAAGCGAGTCCTTCTTGTCGCCGGGGACAGAGATGACGCTTATCGGGCCTGGCATCTTGAGCATGTTGTAGGCGTAGTGAGAGGCTGCCATGAACTTGGCGAGCGCCGGACGGCCAAGTATCCCATTGTATGGCAACGGGATATCGGCAACGTCAAAGGTGATCCTCTCAGTCCTGAAGTTTAGCTCTCCGCCAAAGGTTATTGGCAGTGTGATTTTTCCCTTCGGCTTGCTCCTTCCCGGGTTGATCCCTTGGAACGTGTCGGTCTCCTCGAGCTCGCTGTCGGGGATCTGTAGTTTCCGGACCACAGCAGAGGAGATCAGGTTCAGGCCGGCCCCGCCATCAACCAGCATCTTGGTGACCTTGAGGTTGCGGATAGTTGGTGAAACCAACATCGTAAAACACCCGACCGCAGTTGGGCGGTCAGGGTGATCCTCAATGTCGAAGATGATGGGCGTGCTGGACCACTTCAGGAGTTTGCGCGACTCGACGGGTGGCTCTGCTACATTAACTTCCCGCACCCATTGTTTGAGCTGGAGGTGGGAAGTATGCAGAGAGGCACCTCCATCGATGCACAGAACTTCTGTGGCCTTCTGGAACTCCTGCTCGCTGTTGTCTCCGTCCTCCATGTCTTCGTCGTTGTCTTCGTCTTCGTCCTTGTCGCGGCCGCGGGGAGGTCTATCTCCTTGCCGCTGCTTGGCTTTGCCGCGGCGTCCTCCCCGGCCATTGAATGGCCGCTTCTTGCCGGACTCTCCTCCACCTCCCTAGGCCTTCTCCTTGTGGCGTCGCTCGTACTCAGCCTTCTGCTGTTCGACGAGGTACTCGACCCTTTTGCAGTTCTGGAGATCGTGGCCCTTGGTGCGGTGGATCTTGCAGTACTGCTTGTCGGAGCCGTCCTGCTTGTCGGCGGCTGCTACAGTGGCATCTTCCTTGCCGGAGCCACCAGCCTGAGCTTTCTTGGCGCCAGCCTCCTTGCCGGACTGCTCAACGACCAGTACTTCCTTGTTCTTCTTTTTCTTGTTGTTCCGCCGCAGGTTTTTCCTTGCCGGGGCGGCATCCCCACTATCTGTTCCCCCTGCTCCAGTATCATCCCCAGGGAGTCTCCTCCCCTCTTCAGCGCGCGCGCACTTGTCAGCCAGGGCATAAAGCTCGCTGACGTCTCGGATCTTGCACATCGCCATTTCCTCCCTCATCCTGCGGTTACGCACGTTTTGATGGAACGCACTAATAACCGCGGTAGGGTGGACGTCCGGGATGTTGTGCTGGACGCGGCTGAATCTCTAGATGTACTTTCGCAGGGACTCTCCTTCCTTCTGGGCAAGTATATGAAGGTCGCTCTCCTGGCCATGGGGCTTGTGGCCACCTGTGAAGGCGCCGACAAACTGGTGGCACAGGTCGGTCCAAGAAGAAATAGAGTTCTCCGGCAAGTGCATGAGCCAAGATCTGACGTTTGGCTTGAGCACTAGGGGGAAGTAGTTCGCGAGTATCTTCTCGTCTCGTCCCCCGGCAGCCTACACCGCGATGGTGTAGATGCTGAGGAACTCTGACGGATGTGTTTTACCGTCGTACTTCTCGGGTACGTCGGGCTTGAAGTTCTTCATGCTGGGCCACTGGACTTGTCGCAGCTCACGGGTGAACGCAGGACAACCCGCCGCGTACGGCAAGTCGCCTGGTTCTCCGGGCGCGTGCACGTCGACAGCGGGCCCAGCGCGCTGGTCGGATTGCCGCCGCGCTTCTCTTCGACGCTCGATGCGACTTCGAGCGTCTTCTTGTCGTTTGTCGTCGAGGACTTGGCGTTTATCGCGGCGAGCTCGTGGATCCGACGATGCTGTGGAGTCGTCGTCGATGTTGATCCGGCGAGTCGGCAATTTCGGCCTTCGGGGCGGGGAGTGCACGGTGGTTGCACCCCCGGCGGTCTTGTCGCCATCAGCCCGCGCCTGGCTAACTTGCCGCGGCCGCGACGTCGTCGGCTGCTGCGGAGTGTCGTTATTGGTGAAGGCGATGAGGCTTTGGATGGTGGCCCTCCAGTCGTCGGCCTTGTCTGCCGCTGGAGGGAAGTCGAGGAGCAGCTGAGCTCGGGCTAGAGCTTCTGCTGGAGTGGAGGGGAGCGGTGGCGAGCGGTGCGAGGAGTGAGATATGCTCGGACTTCTAACTGCGTTAGAAGGAGCAAGGTCTCGTCCCGGCGACCGCGCCTTGCTCGTGCTAGCACGTTGGCCTTGAGCGTCCCGCGACCCGCCAGCCTGACCTTGTCCCAGCAAGCGTATGGTACCTTGAGTACCACGTCGCTGCCGGTCCGGCACCTCCTGAGAGGGGCGCGGTGCGTGTACGGACGCCGAGGTCTTGGAATGCGCACGGTCGTCCGTCTTGTCCTTGGACTTGGCGACGCCGTGAGTTTCCTCGCCGGCGTCAGCCCTTCCGCCAGCGTCTACCCCACCAACCGTCGGCTCTGGTGGTGGTGGGATCGACGCGGACGGGCCTGCTACCTCCGAAGCCTTCTTCTTCGGCGGCATGTCGATGAAGTAGATGAAGTTGCTGAAGTTTTCGCTCGCGTGAACACTGGATCGGGTTCACACAACCTCGACGCACCCCCTACCTGGCGCGCCAAAGATGTCGGGGAAACTGATCGCCCACGAAGACCTATGGGACCGGAGCCCCTTTTCGGTACGGCAAGGGGGCGGAGGATGCACAAAGAGCGGATCGAAGCATGCACGCGAGCAGTTTACCCAGGTTCGGGCCGCACGGATGTGTAAAACCCTACTCCTGCCTTGGTTTGTATTGTGTTCTTGGCTCGGGAGCGAGAAGGGCTACAATGCTTATCGCTAACAACACCGAGTGTGAGAGTGGTCGAAGATCAGAACCTCCCCTACGTTGCGCATGGGCCTCCTTTTATAGGTCAAAGGGGTCACCGACAGGTGGCAACGCAGTTGAGGGCAAAAACGTAAAAGTGGTGGTAGTTGTAACAGTGTATGCATAGTGCTCTATACCTAACCCTGACGGCAGGGGACAAGGGCATTAAATGCCCGTCGTCGTCGCCCTAAACAGTGCAAAAAAAGCGTCCGTTAGGGCGTCTCCGTTCGCCACGATGGTGGCCTCGTCATCGCAGCTCGCCACCGTGTACCCCAGGCTGCACAGCCTTCCGCCACGTGCACCTGGAAGGGTCCCAGGGCGACGCGTGGCCGGATGAGCTGGAGCGCGGGCACGTAGTGGAAGCTTGCCGCGGCTTGCACCTTGCCGCGGTTGTTAACTTGTCGCGCCCGGGAGCTTGTCGCTCTCCAGGCCTTGCCGGGGCGCGCGACGCGCCACGGCAAGTCTCCTGAAATGCCATGTTTTGGCCTTCCTGGCAAGCTCCTCTTGTCAGGGTCTTGTGCTAAAGGGGTGGTCTTGAGCCTGGAGCGGCCTTCCCGGCAAGCTCCTCTTGCCGGGGTCTTGTTGCTCTAACTTGAATACTTTGTTCTTGAATGGCTCCGAAGGAACCATAGTGGGCCTTGGCGGGCGCGTGGCAAACCCTGCCACGGGACGCTGCTACTGCCCGTGCACAAGTTGGGATACTAAGGTACCCCTACTTTAGTACGCCGATAGTGATCGATCCAGAAATCGAACCAAGGCTAACGAGTGATGTGGCGCAATGTTTTGTCAGTTTCGAGCTGGTGTTCCCACCATCCTTCTTCAATATCATGACACACGTCCTAGTTCATCTAGTCGACGAGATTGTCATTCTGGGGCCCGTATTTCTACACAATATGTTCCCCTTTGAGAGGTTCATGGGAGTCCTGAAGAGATATGTCTGTAACTGCGCTAGGCCAGAAGGAAGCATCTCCATGGGCCATCAAACAGAGGATGTCATCGGGTTTTGTGTTGACTTCATTCCTAGCCTTAATAAGATAGGTCTCCCTAAATCGCGGTACGAGGGGAGACTGACTGGAAAAGGCACGCTTGGAAGGGACTCAATAATATGCAGGGACGGATATTCTTGGTCTCAAGCACACTACACAGTTCTACCGAACTCTACATTGGTGACTCCGTATGTCGATGAACACAAGAACAGTCTGCGCTCCAAACACCCGGAGCAGTGCGACGACTGGATTACATGTGAACACATCAGGACTTTCAGCAGTTGGTTGGAAACACGTCTCAGAGGTGACAACACTGCTTGTGATGAGTTGTACTTGTTGTCCAGGGGACCATCTTTGACTGTATTGATTTACAAAGGATACGAGATAAATGGGAATACATTTTACACGATTATCCAAGATCAAAAGAGCACCAACCAAAACAGCGGTGTCCGCTTTGATGCAACAACCGAGAGGGGAAAAGACACATATTATGGTTACATAGTGGACATATGGGAACTTGAATACGGACATGATTTTAAGGTCCCTTTGTTTAAGTGCAAATGTGTCAATCTGTCAGGAGGCGGGGTACAGGTAGACCCACAGTACGGAATGACAACAGTGGATCTGAAAAATCTTGGATACACTGACGAACCGTTCGTCCTAGCCAATGATATGGCACATGTTATCTATGTGAAGGACATGTCTACCAGACCGAGAAAAAGAAAAGATAAGGAAGCGAATACATCATACGATGAGCCAAAGCGCCACATAGTTCTTTTAGGAAAAAGGGACATCCTGGGAGTGGAGGGCAAGACAGACATATCCGAAGATTATGAAAAGTTTCATGAAATTCCTCCCTTCAAAGTCAAGGCTGACCCAAGCATCCTGATAAACGATGAAGATTATCCATGGTTACGGCGCAATAAGCAAATGACACAAGCGAAGAAAAAGTGAAGACTTTTTTCCGCAACTATTATGATGATACCATGCCAACTTTGTAACAGACGAGTATGATACCATTATCCGTTTGTACTATTCAAATTTCAATACTACTTGCACTAACAGAAAGTTTGTAATTGGTTTTACCAGAAAGAATTAAAAAATAAAGCAAAAAACAAAAGAAAATAAATAATGCAGAAAACAAAACAAAAAAACTTGCAAAAAAATAAAAATAGCAACAATAAGTATTTTGTTGTAAGTAGAAACAAAATAAAATAAAAAAAGCAACAAAGAAAACAAATAATTTCAAATTTAAACTATTCAAATTTGAATACTACTTGAACTAACAGAAAGTTTGTAATTGGTTTTACCAGAAAGGATTAAAAAATAAAGCAAAAAACAAAAGAAAATAAATAATACAGAAAACAAAACAAAAAACTTGCCAAAAAATAAAAATAGCAACAATAAGTATTTTGTTGTAAGTAGAAACAAAATAAAGTAAATAAAGCAACAAAGAAAACAAATAATTTCAAATTTAAACTATTCAAATTTGAATACTACTTGCACTAACAGAAAGTTTGTAATTGGTTTTACCTAAAGCAATAATATTCACAAAGAAACTCTAAATGCAGCAAAAAAACAACTTAGAAATAAATAAAGCAGAAAAGGGAAAAAAATAAAAAAATTGGGTGCTGCCCAGTGAGCCTGCAAGGCCTACAGCCCAGGATGCATCTGGACTATAAGGTCCAGCAAGCTCACAGGGAAGCGCGCAGAGTTAGGCCCAGAAGCCTGCAATAGAGGAGTTCAATACAGCCACCGCAGTGGGGCTTATAAACCACTCCGAGCCCCTGTCAACTAGCGAGGTGGGACTAAAGATTTGCGCCGCGGGGCAGGACAAGGGCTTTGGTCCCGGTTGGTGGCACCAACCGGGGCTAAAGGGGGGCATTGGTCCCGGTTCGTGGCTCCAACCGG
>LR738713.1:738916426-739116951 GCA_902687465.1 Secale cereale
TTGTGGATCGCCGAGCAGTCGAGGGTCGAGGGGTCGAGAGGTTGCCTAGCTAGTGTCAAAGTATTGAAGAAATCCATGACTTCATCATTTGCCAGAAGTAACTGGGGCATGTTGGTACGAAGTTCTGCAAAGTTGTTTTGGAACGGAGTTCCTGATAGGATAATCCGTCTTTTGTTACGAATTATCCTATCTGGGACTCCGTTCCAAAATAACTTTGGAGAGCTTCGTACCATCATGCGACTGTTACTTTCGCCTAATGATGAAGTATTGGTTTTGTTGAATCCTTTGACACTAGACAAAATGTGACATGAGGGGGTCTAGGGTTGTGGATCGCTGAGCAGTCGAGGGTCGTCCAGGGGTCGAGGGTCGAAGCTAGTTCTACGTTTGCCATTAATATATCCATCTGTCATGTTTGAATAATAATTGGCATGTTGTAAATATTTGTAGAAACTATGGACGACAACACCCGAGACGAAGCACAAGAAGCGATGTTGATGGACATAATCGCAGACGGACAAGATGTCGTCTTGTCGTTTCTCAACGACACCAATGAGCTGCTGGAAAGAGAGGAAGATCTTGGTTATGATATTGATGGCTCCGGTGACCCAATGCAGATGGAAGAAGTAGACCGTGAGGACGGCTCCGGTGACCCAATGCCGGTGCAAGAAGGAGACCGTGATGCTGGCTCCGGTGACCGAACTGAGTCCGGCCAGCAGGTATATATATTAGTTAAGCCTGTGGTGACTAGTTAATTGATGCATTCATTAACTCTCGTCTTTGTTCCTTTTTCTAGCCCTCCGGATCGAGCAAATCTTCGGTAAAGAGACGAGGCGCGAAGAAAAAGTTGACGTCGGATGAAAAGTTTTAGATCTTAGAAATCTCGCGCTCCGGCGAATCGATTGAACCCATCCGGACAAAGAACGCATTTGTTAATCAGTGCGGGGTTCTGGTTAGGGACAAGATCCCGATCAGCATCCAGCAATGGTTAAAGCCGGCTACAGAAGACGCTCAGGTGTCTTATGTCACTGATATGCAGAAAGAAGATCTTTGGACTAAGCTGAAGTCAAATTTCACCCTACCGCCAGAGGATGATCCGGCGAAGCCAGTTAAAGAGGAATTAATCAAGTCTGCTGCTCTTAAGAAGATGGCAGACCAATTGAGGGCGTGGAAGAAAAAACTGAATAAGTTTGTCCGCGAAAAAGAGACTCCGGAATTCGTGGGCATATATGAGAAGATCAAAGATGACTGGCCCGCATTTGTGGCCTATACGACATCGGAAAAGAGTAAGAAGATGTCGGCGACAAACCAGAAAAATGCTGCGAAGAAGAAGCATCACAATCACACGGGGTCAGGTGGCTACCTCAGAGCGCGGCCTAAGTGGGCCAAGGCTGAGAATGATCTGCTTCAAAAAGGGATCGAACCAGAGACAATGAACTGACCAGACCGTTGCCGGACTTGGTTCTTCGGGGCTGGCGGAACCTTGGACCCTGTATCAGGGAGGTGCATTTGGACGGACAAGCAATTGGAAATTCCACTCAGGAAGCTTCGGCACTATATCAAAGCAGCGCAGGAAGGGACGTTCTTCCCCGACAGAGAGAACGACGAGCTGACAATGGCCCTCGGCAATCCTGAGCACCCTGGACGGACACGAGGCACGCCAGGCTCCGTACCGTGGAGTGCTGGGTTTCCGGACGCAGGCGGTTACAAATGCCACGAGAGGAGGAAGAAAATGCAGCAGACCGAACTGCATGCGCTACGCGCCAGAATACAAGCGATAGAGGAACGAGAAGCAAATCGGGACAAAAGAATGGCCGAAGCTTCCCCCGAAGCTACCCCGCCATTTCAGCGGAGAAGCAGCGTGGCTTCCACCGAGCTGCTTCAGCCGGAGCATGTCTTGACGGCTACTGCCAGCTATCCCGTGGATGCTATCACGGAGGTACAAAATTGCCACCTTATGACGCAGTGGATAAATATGAAGGTCAAGGCGGCTGCTGGCTCTGTTTATCCTACTGGACCCGGCGACACTTTTCACTGCCGGCCGATTCCAGAAGGATATGCTAGGGTGATGGTGGATGAAATTACGGAGGGATTTGAGGAGCTCCAGCTTGACCACCCTACCAGTGAAGGGGAGACTCGGCTGGGTTCTTCACTGAAGACTCCATGCCTATGGCGGAAGGACCTCATCAACATTCTCAACTGGACGCCTCCGCCTCCTCCTCCTCCGGCGAGTCAGGGCACTCCGCCTCCTCCACCGCCTCCTCCACCGCCTCCTCCTCCGGCGAGTGACGATCAGGGCACTCCGGCTCCTTCTCCGGCGCGTGGCGGCACTCCGCCTCCTTCTCCGCCTGCGCCGGCGCGCCCGAGCAGCCAGCCTCCTCCTTCTCCGCCTGCGCCGGCGCGCCTGAGCAGCCAGCCTGCTCCTCCTTCTCCGCCTAGTCAGCAAGGGCGGAAGAGACCTGCCGCCGCTCCGGCTGCTCCTGCTCTGGCGCGTAAGCGAGGAAAGAAGACAGCCGCTTCGTCTGGTCTGCCGACGTCTAGCAGTACAGCTAGAGGCGGAAGGCAATGCAGATTCGGTCCTTCTCTCACGCCTCTAGAGAAGTTACCATACGAGAGGTCCGACGAGGAAAACACGAAGATCGCTGAAGGCGAAGTGAAGGACTGGCTTGAAGGGTTGAAAGCACAGAGACATCCACCTCCGGAGGAGAAGATAGATCCGGTGAAAGCAAAGCGCACTCTTGCTGCCCTGAAGAAACCAGCGAAAAGTAAGCCGAAGGACAACTATGACCGCATTATTGAAAAGTCATTTCACGAAGAGAAGCGGTTAGGAAGTACTAAAAGTGATCAAAGGTTAGCAGAAGGACGAGCTGGGAAACAAATTGCCCAGCTTGGCGAACAAGCGGACCAATCGTGCCCCCCGCTCAAGGTGTCTAGCGACATGGTCGCTAATGATCCGAGGATGGTGCCCGGTTATAGCAATCTTGGAGATTACCTGTCCGACGATGTACATTATGATTTCTTGGAGTTGCAGATACAAAGATATGAGTACGGGAAGCCTCTCGTCAAAAAAATGAAAGATCTCTATCAATGAATATGCGAAGATTGCATGATTGGTACTTGAAAATCTGTAGAGAGTCTGGGGGGAGGGATAGTTTGTATGTGAGAGTTAAACCGGAGCATGACCTCGTTGGAATTGAACTGTTGCCTATTCCATTTAAGGAGTTCTATCAGTTTTTCAATCAATTTGCCCTCGATAAAGCAACGGTCACTTGCTACTGTCTGTAAGTAGTACTGCTTCTGTCATTAAGTCTCTCTATATAGCTCAGCTCTTTCATTGCATGTATTTATAATTATCCTCACTATATTATGCAGATTGAAGATCATCGAATTGAAGAAAAGACAAGTCGGTGATATTGGGTTCATTAACACATACCTCATATATGAAACCGAGGTTAAATGGCGTGCCTCAGATACCGAGACCAACTTGCTACGATCGTTGGTGGTAAATGAAAACAAAGATATAATACTCTTTCCTTACAACTTCAAGTGAGTGTTACTGTCTTGTGCATATTTGGTTTCCCTTATATATCAGTCAAGGTTATAGTAATGTGATTGATGAGTTCATGCATGCGTGCGCATCTTCCACTATATTCTCTTAGAGATTAAGCTTGAGCGGGGAGTAGTAACTGTCTTGGACTCTAAACGTAAAGATCCCAAGGAGTATGCGGACATGACTCAAATGCTCGACAGGTAAGTTAAATCGATCAATATTATCCACCATGCATATCAGCAACTTTGTTCATTTCTGATATCAAGTAATTGTTTTCTTTGTCTGGCATGGTTTGGAGAAAATTCACCAAAAAAGCTCCGGGACTGCCGAAGAAGCTAGAATTTAGACACCCGAAAGTAAGTACAATATAGTAGCATGTTCCGCGCATCTCCTATATCTTGATTCAAGCGCTAGTTTCAATAATACCATTTGGCATTCTTGCTTATCAGTTTGATTGACCTCTATTTCTTGTAAAGTGGTTGTGGCAGGAACCCGGGAATGATTTCTGTGGATACTACATTTGCGAGTCCATCCGCCACACGACCTGTGAGCGGGGCTACTCTGAAGCACAATTTGAAGTGCGTAAGCAATTAATAATATTCACAATTTTATTTCATTACCATCATTTGAAGTGCGTAAGCAATTAATTAATAATATTCACAATTTTATAGCATCATTTCATGTATTGACCCCCTTCTTCAAATTAGATGTTTCGGATGCAGGATGAACTCCTAGCACCACATCGTCTGCGAGCAATTCAAGAGGAATTGGCGGCATTCTTCCTTGAACACGCGATCGCGCCAGACGGAGAATACTATCTGGACCATGCGTCCATCTTATAGGAGATTATATTTGTAAGAGATAATTATTGTATATATGTACCCGGTAGTGTCGGATAGATATACGAGAACTTGTTGTTCGACCAATCTCTCGGAGAAGGAGAGGTGGTCGATATTACTTCTCTCTGTATGCATATATATGTTGATTACGATCTTCTGTTTCCTTCGTTTGCTTACTAGCTAGCTAGCTAGCGTGTCTAGTCCTCTCTATACGTATGTGTAGTACGTAGCATCGACCAAGCACGGACATAAGAGAGGACACTTCTCTCTATTAATTAGCTAGCTAACACAATATATGAAACACCTAAATTAGACCCCCAAAACCTCCCAACCCTCCCCCCTCCCCTTTCAAAAAAAAAACATAAACCACAGCCACAGAAATGCTGACGCGTGGATGCCTTTTGGTCCCGGTTGGTGCCACCAACCGGGACCGAAGGCCCTCCTGCCTGGGCTCCGCGCACAGGCCACGTGGAGACCCATCTGCCCCGGTTCTGGATTGAACCGGGACTAAAGGGCCTGGGCATTAGTACCGACCCTTTAGTCCCGGTTCAAGAACCGGGGCTAAAGGCCCTAATGAACCGGGTCAGATGTCCCTTTATCTACTAGTGTGATGTGCGGCCTTGTGAATGGTCGTCAGATGAATTTATGGGTCAAGCTGGCATCAAAGATGAATTTTACGCATACATGCGTAACGCTGACCTCGAGGACTTCATACAAGATAAGTGTCCTCAATACCATGGCTTAACTGATAGCTTTGTGAGAAGGTTTAAATTTTCATCTTCACATAATTCTCACACTATCCTGTTTGACCTTTATGATAAATCTTACACCATGGACTTAGAGGATTTTAATGATGCTTGTAAGCTCCCGCAGTGGGGCAGTATGGGTGATCCTTGCAAATCTGAATATAGAGATTTCCTTGTTAGTATCACTGTGGGGGAATCTAGAGAAATCACACAAGCTACCATAGGGAGCATTCATTTTTCTGCTATTCATTACTTTGCTCTCTTTATTGGTAGATGCATAAATGGTAAAGATGAGGCTTGCCACATGTGTGTCCCTGATCTTAGTGTTCTCAAGAGTGCTATATTAGGTGATAGACAATATAACTTGGGAGCCATTGTTGCACGTAGGCTACATCATAATGGTTTGCATAGAGATTTATTTGGTGGGATTTATGCCACTCGCATAGCCCGCCGTCTTGGTGTGCATGTCCATGAAAATGATGAACCTTTACTGCCTGCTTATTTGGATTACAATGCCATGACTAGTCACCGGTTTATAGAGAGGGATGAACAATCCCTCAAATATCAACTAATCTTTAACAGGCGTCATGCCGTCCATATTGCTCTTCCAGCCCCTACTTTGTTTGACTTTCAGGCAAAAGGGAGATATACTATAACCACGGAGGAGGCAAATGAGTATCATAATATGATGGAAGCAGTCTGCCTCCAAACTGCAGCTCAGCAGGCAGTAGCTTCTGCATCTCAGTACAACACCAACTACAACTTTGGGTATCCGTCAGGCCAATACTGGCCATAGACCAACTTAGCCTAAAAAGCCTAAGCTTGGGGGAGTACGTGTTTCTCACCAACTTTACATTCATGCTCACACACTTATTCTAGTTGTCGGTGCTCACACTCTTTCATTGTACTATCCATGCTTAGTTTCAATTCTTTTTCTTAGTCTTTCTCTCGTGTGTTAGAAAAACCTTAAGAAAAACAAAACAAAAATATTAGTCGTAGCTTTTAGCTAGTTTACTTTCCTTGCTTGTAGTAGCTGCGATTAAAAGAAAACCCAAAAAGATTTCTCGTTCTTCTTTTGCTTGTTGGGAGCTTTCCCGTGTAAATAGTTTCTTTTCTATTCTTTGGGGGTCAAGAGTAGAAGACCATGATTAAAATTCTTAGTGTCTCTCATATGCTTTATTGTTGATTTAACCTTGAGCCATATTACCTTGCCTTCTCTCTTGTATTAAATGCTCGCAGATTCTAGCTTAGTCCAATGCACGTACACTATTATTATTATCCACACCATTCAGTCGTGCGAGTGAAAGGCAATAAGGATGATATATGATGAACTAATTGAGATGAGAAAAGCTGGTATGAACTCGACCTCTCTTGTTTTTGTAAATATGATAGTTCATCGTTCCTGATTCAGCTTGTTATGAATGAAACATGCTTGCAGTGACAAATAGAGATCATAGCTGCCTATGCCATTTTTAATTAGCTATGAGTTTATAATGGTCTATCTAGTGTGCCAACATGATATTAAAATGGTTGTGATGTGGTATGATGGGTGGTATCCTCCTTTGAACGATTCAAGTGGTCTGACTTGGCACATGTTCATGCATGTAGTTGAAACAAAATCAACATAGCCTCCACGATATTTATGTTCATGGTGATTTATATCCTACTCATGCTTGTATTCATTATTGATTAATTTTAATGCATGTTCATGACTGTTGTCGCTTTCTAGTTGGTCGCTTCCCGGTCTCTTTCTAGCCTTCACCTGTACTAAGCGGGAATACTGCTTGTGCATCCACTTCCATAAACCCCAGAGTTATTCCATATGAGTCCACCATACCTTCCTATATGCGGTATTTACCTACCGTTCCAAGTAAATTTGTATGTGCCAAACTCTAAACCTTCAAATGAAATCATGTTTTGTATGCTCGAACAGCTCATGTATCAACTAGGGTTGTCTATATCTTCAATGCTAGGTGGATTATTCTCACGATGAGTGCACTCCGCTCATCATTCATGAGAAAATGGCTGGTAACCGGGATGCCCAGTCCCATGCTCAAAATCATAATAATTAAACAAAACTCCCCCAGGGTTGTTGTCGGTTTGGACGGTACCGGTTGTTTCGGACCAGCCGTGGAGTGTGCTTGTTGGTGGTTGCGGGAGTTTAAACTCTACCATTCTGTTTAGGTATCGCCTATAATGTGCATAGCATGGAAGATATCAAGATTCTTGGTTGTTATGTTGACAATGAGAGTATACCGCTCAAAATATTATTCATCTCTATTTAAAAATCGAGCTTTGGCACCTCTACAAATCCTTGATTCCCTCTGCGAAGGGCCTATCTATTTACTTTTATGCTGAGTCATCATCCTCTTATTAAAGAGCACCAGTTGGAGAGCACCTATGTCATTTGCATGTATTACTATTAATTTGCATTGAGTATGATCATGTCTGGATCTCTTTTACCATGAATTACAATGTCTAGTCAGTCCTTGATCCTTAAAGGTGCTCTGCATTTATGTTTTGCGGTCTCAGAAAGGGCTAGCGAGATACCATCTTGTTATATCATATCATGATTGTTTTGAGAAAGTGCTGTCATCCGAGGTTTATTATTATTGCTCGCTAGTTGATTATGCCATTGATGTGAATAGACATGAGACCTAAAAGTTATTGTGAATATGGTTAGTTCATTATCTTTGCTGAAAACCTGAATGTTGGCTTACATATTTGCAACAACAAGAGCAAACAGAGTTTGTCAAAGTTTTTCTTTATCACTTTCAGTTTATCAACTGAATTGCTTGAGGACAAGCAAAGTTTTAAGCTTGGGGGAGTTGATATGTCTCCAACGTATATACTTTTCCAAACACTTTTGCCCTTATTTTGGACTCTAACTTGCATGATTTGAATGGAACTAACCTGGACTAACGCTGTTTTCAGCAGAATTGCCATGGTGTTGTTTTTGTGCAGAAATAAAAAGTTCTCAGAATGACCTGAAAATCCACGGACAATTATTTTGGAAAATATAAAAATTACATGCAGAAGGATCTACGTCAGGGGGACCACACCCTGTCCACGAGGGTGGGGGGCGCGCCCCCTCCCCCTGGGCACGCCCCCTGCCTCGTGGGCCCCCGATGCTCCACCGACGTACCCCCGGACTCCATATATTCACTTTCGGGGAGAGAAAAATCAGAGAGGAAGAATTATCGCGTTTTACGATATGGAGCCGCCGCCAAGCCCTAATCTCTCTCGGGAGGGCTGATCTGGAGTCTGTACGGGGCTCCGGAGAGTGGAGATCGTTGCTACCTCTTGAGCTTGCATTGTATTCCCTCGAAGAGGAAAGGGAGATGCAGCACAGTAGCATAAGTATTTCCCTCAGTTCTTGAGAACCAAGGTATCTGTAATGCCCAGGATGGGACTATACCTCCTACGTGTCGAGGCACGACTTAAAGGTATAAGCCCATTCTGGAATGATCCCAAGTTTGGTATCTTGGCACGACTCATGTAAAAATAGGGATGAAATTGCAAAAGGAGATAGTTGGCTTACACTCGCCACTTCACACAATACATTACATAAGCAAAACATCATTCAAAAACATCACAACCCGACTACGGGCGAAGATCCAAAAGAAAGATACCAAAACAACATAAAGCCACAGGTCCGAATCGCCCCTAGTAGAAACCACTACTGATCGTCGAAAACATCACAAGCATACGGCCACTCTCTTCATCGAGCTTCAAGTGAAGTACTTGAACCAGCTCCTGCATCATTCTCGGCTGAACCTGCATCTGGTGTTGTAGTATCTGTGAGCCACGAGGACTCAGCAATCCCATAACCATGGGTATCAAGACTAGCAAAGCTTTATGGGTAGGAGGAGGTAAAGTGGTGAGGTTGCAGCAGCGGCTAAGCATAATATGGTGGCTAGCTTACGAGTACCAGAATAAGATGTAGCATCTACGCAAATGGTCGCAAACTAGTAGTGATCGCTAAAGATCCTGAACTACCTACGAGTCAAACATAACCCCACCGTGTTCTCTTCTCAAAGTGAAAAGAGACAGTCACGGTTACTCACACAGTTGTGTGTTATACTTCGGATCCTCTGTCAAGTTTTCTACAACCGGACATTAACAAATTCCAATCTGCCACATAACCGCGGGCACGGCTTTCGAAAGATCATAACCCTGCAGGGGTGTCCCAACTTAGCCCATCACAAGCTCTCACGATTAGCTGAAGTGATAAATATAATATCATCACCCCTTATCTTAGGGAAATCTGATCAGGCTCGGCTTCCTGGTGCACAAGACATTTCGGCAATGGTAAAACAAGTCCAGCAAGACCTCCCGGCGTGCCGACACCCTGATAGTAGCCGCGCGTATCTCGTCTCAGGCCACAACCGGATGGGCGATCCTACAGGTTATACCAGATACCTCGGGTTTCTCCGAGGCGGCCCCGCAGTCTCCCCGTTTGGGACCAACACCATCAGCACTGGCCCCCCCTGTTATGTAGAATTAAGAACCCGGGGACGCGACCCCCTATGCAAATTTAATTAATTAATTAAGTTGTTATTATGAGGCAAAATAAAACCAATGTTGGGCCTTGCTGGAGGAGTTTTATTCAAAGACGAACTGTCAAGGGGTCCCCATCCACCCATCATGTAAGGAACGCAAAATCAAGGAACATAATGCCGGTTTATCGGCGCCTAAGGTGGCATGAGTGGAACAAAACACCGAGCAAAAGGCCAAGCCTTCCAACCATGCCCAGTATATAGGTGTGTTAATAATAATAATAGATATTGTGATATTCCAACAACAAGTTCCCTCCTGGAACGATCTTCATCTTCACCTGCAACTAACAACGCTATAAGAGGGGCTGAGCAAGCGGGTAACATAGCCAAACAGTGGTTTTGCTAGGAAGGTGTCAAAATGTTAGAGGTTTCATGGCAACAAAGAGAGGGCTGACAATAAAAGATGGGTAGCGCGACATGTAACGATAGCATCGAGACAACTAAGCATGGCAATGGTAGTAAAGGTATCCAAGGGTATGATCATCTTGCCTGGGATTCCGCAGGGAAGAAGAACGGATCCATAAGTAGACAGAGCAACATAGTCGAGCGAATCCTCACAACTCCGGAACGAATCCGAAGCTAACAAGAGAAGCAACCGGAAAGAAGCAAACAAAACGGTAAACACACAAGCATAGACATGGCATACGATGCACATCCAAGTATGATGCATGTCCGGTTTAAATATGCATGGCATGGCAGAGTGCACAAACAACACTACAAGTTAAGTGGAGCTCAATATGCAACGAGTTGCATATTGACGAAACACCACATGTTATTTATTTAGTTGACTCTCGTTTATTTACAAGACAAGATTAAATGTTTGTTAACATGGCAAGAGGTAAAACAAAAGTAAACTACCTATCTAGACAAATTAGATGAGGCCGAAAATAACAACAACAATTCCAGAAAACCCCATATGCATGTTTAGCAATTTTAAACAAACAACAATTCACACATATAATGTTGTTAACATGATGCGGATGACATGATCAAGTCTATGCAATTTTTAGGAAAAGTTAACATGAAGAGATATGAAGTCTTGTCACCATGGTGGAAGGAAAGGTGCCACGGCAACGATCCGAAAATGATGGATTCAGTGGAGCTTTCCTCAAAAGTTGCTGGCCCGTGATCAAGCATGATTTTTACGCCCTTTGCTCCCAATTCCACGCAGGAAATATTGATCTCACAAGCATTAACGATGGCCTTATTACCTTGATCCCTAAAGTTCAGTCACCTACAACCGTCAATGATTTCAGACCGATAACTCTACTCAACTGCTGCCTGAAACTGCTCACCAAACTGTTGGCTGATCGATTACAAAAGGTAATTCTCAGACTTGTTCATCGTAACCAATATGGTTTTCTCAAAGGAAGAACCATCCAAGACTGCCTAGCTTGGGCCTTTCAGTATATTCATCAATGCCAAGCCTCCAAGGAAAAAATCATTCTTCTGAAGCTAGACTTTGCTAAAGCTTTCGATACAATTGGGCACGACCCGATGATCAACATCATGCGTCACATGGGCTTTAATGAGCGATGGCTTAACTGGATACAATGCATTTTCTCAACTGGGCGATCCTCGGTCCTACTTAATGGCGTGCAAGGCAGACAATTTCACTGTAAGAGCGGGGTACGCCAAGGTGATCCACTCTCCCCCCTACTTTTCGTCATCGCGGCCGACCTCCTGCAAGCTGCCATTAACCAAGCCTTCAGGCAAGGACGCATTCGCCTCCCCTTTCCTTGCCCTGGCCAAACAGATTACCCAGTTATTCAATACGCTGATGACACAATACTCGCCCTACCCGCATGCCCCACACAAGCAACAACGATAAAAAACATCCTATCTGACTATGCAACTTCCATTGGTCTCAAGATCAACTTTAACAAGTCCACCCTCATCCCTATTAATCTTGATGGCAACTCCACTGCGGAACTTGCGGACATCTTTGGCTGTTCAATTGGCACCATGCCTTTTACGTACCTTGGACTACCCATGGGCACGACAAAACCCACGGTACAAGACCTAATGCCCCTAGTATGTAAAACGGAGCGAAGACTCACTGCCACTATCTCCATGATGTCATACGGTGGAAGGCTCTCTTGGTTAAATGCAACTGTCACCTCGGTCCTGATATATGCCATGTGCACAATCAAAATCAACTCCCAAATTCTGGAAATGCTGGATAAAATCAGACGCAAGTGTCTTTGGAACAAGATGACAGAACATGGTGAGAAATGCAACTCCTTGGCCGCATGGGACTTAGTTTGCAAGCCAAAGAAACACGGTGGTTTGGGAGTCCTCAATATCAAACTCCAAAATGAAGCATTACTCATGAAGTTCCTACATAAGTTTTATAACAAGCTTGATGTACCATGGGTACACCTTATTTGGGACTCCTACTATCAAGGCAAAATCCCTCATGCCCTCGACCTAATGGGGTCCTTCTGGTGGCGTGATATACTTAAACTTACACCTCTCTATCGTGGGATCTCCTGCGTTCAAGTGGTTGATGGAGCGTCTGCTCTCTTGTGGAAAGATCTATGGCTACCAGAAACATCGCACCCTCGAGCCTTCTCCTTTGCCAGAGATGAAGACATATCTATCAACAAATTCTTGGAGAGCACGACACTGCATGATACATTCCACTTACCCCTATCACCAGAAGCTTTCGAGGAAGTTCAACACCTGAAGCGCCTGTCCACCCATCTGAGCCCCTCCACTTCATCCACGGATGTCTGGTATTACACCTGGGGAGCAGCTGACTTTAAAGCTGCTGATTATTACAAATTCTGCTTCAGACACACCCCAAAGCACCCAACTTTCCAACTACTGTGGCGATCCAAATGCACAATGAGAATAAAGGTATTCGGCTGGCTCTTGTTAATCGATCGGCTTAATACAAGAAACATGCTCAAGAGAAGACACTATGACATTGGAGATGTCCTTGATTGCCTCCTTTGCGGTCAAAACACCGAAGAAACGGTTAACCACATGATCTTCACGTGCCCATTCAGTAGGGCGTGCTGGGAAAAAGTTGATATTCGTTGGCCCACGTCAGACTCCAGACTTGACTTACTTGATCAGACCAATAGGGGAGACTCTAGACCCCTCTTCATGGAAATCTTCCTAATAGCAGCGTGGAGCCTATGGAAAGAACGCAACAACAAATACTTCAGAAGAATCAACCCCAGTACTACGTCCTGGTTGACACGTTTTAAGGAGGACTTTAGCCTACTCCAGCACAGGGTAAAAGACTCTCAAAAGGCCTCTGTAATTGCCTATTGTAACTCTCTAAACTAGCTCTCTACACACCTACTTGTCTGACCTTTTAGCAAACACCTCATTCAACTTGCCTGACACCTCACCTCCCCCTCCCCTCTCTTTGAGGTAAAGGGACAGGGGTTGAAGTGCACATGTAGTTGCAATACCATATGTAACACAATTGTAACACCCCTGTATATTTATATACATATACAGTAGGAGCCTCTCCTACTGTCATTTCCTCAAAAAAAAAACGATCCGAAAATGATGTAACGGCAACATCTTTGTTCCGGTAACTCGTTGAGAGACCGGTGCAAAAGGTGACGGAGAGCGTGAGCGAGTCGAACAAGATGAAAGGTGGGGTGATCCCGTCACCGGGTTCCCATGAGTCGGCGACGAGGCAACCGAGGAGCATGACAAAAGACGATACGGGCACGGAGCACACAAGTGGAGCATCTCATACAACACAACAAGCATTCCACGGTTCATCGTCTCGGGGTTATACCTTCGAAACGTTCGTTCTCGGAGGGGTTCGAGTCGTCGAGGGACGTAGTGGAAGTAGTGGTACACGGGTCGTAGAGGAAGTAGGCGTTCTCGAGGTCGTAGTGGAAGTAGATGTTCATGGTCATCGGTAGGGTACTTGTCGCATCGCCGAGCGTAGTGGTACTTGACGCGTTCATCTTGTGTAGTCGTACTCGTTTCTTCACCGAAGGTAGTCGTACATGTTCGTAGGCGTTCGGATATCCGTAGATGTACTTGTTTCACCTCCGGGCGTAGTCGACCTTGGCGTTTTTGAAGGGGTACTTGGCGAAACCCTGTAGTCGTACACTTGGCGCCATCTTGGTCTTGGCGTCTCTGGAAGAGGAACATGGCAGATCCGATGCACACAAAAGAAAGAACACGCTCAAGCTTCACGGAGGCAGCATCAAGGGGGCGATGGACAAGTGGCCGGCTTTGGCCTTGGCGTGAAGCAGGTGAGGCGGAGCTCCTGTTCATGGAGGAAGAAGAGGCCAACCAGGAGGGTCGCTGCAACAGGGTGCTCCGGCGAGGCACTTGGCGAAGGAGGGGCACTGCTGGTGGCCCGGAGGTGAGGCAGGGGCAGCGCCGGTGCTGCTGGACGACGCGGATCCTGGCCGGGCCGCGGGGCACCAGGGCGAGGAGGCACTGATGAGGCCGGGGCAATGCGGAGGGAGGCGCTCGGGGGGTGAGGCGCAGGCGCCTTGGCTGAGGCGCGGTGACGATGTACCTGGCCGCTGGAGGGAGACCGGAGGGAGGCGCGCAGGGGCCACGGCGCGGTGGCACTCGGCCTAGCGAGGCTGGAAGGACGGGGCGCGGGCGCTGGGCCTTGCTGGATGACGGGACGAGGCAGGGGAACGAGGCCCCGACCGCGGGCGCTGCGGGCTCGGCGCTTGGGAATCGGGCGCTGGAGCCCTGGTGATGCGGGGCGGCTCGCGGGGAGATCGAGGGAAAGCGAGGGGGTTCGGGAGCGAGGGGACGAGGGAATCGGCCTCTGGTGGCGCGAGGGGAAGCGAGGAGGGACGGGGTCGAACGAGCGGTCGCACAGGGAGGAGAGCAGGGTGCGGCTTGGGTTTAGATGGGGGCGCGGCTGGAGGCTCGGCCTCTGGAAAAGATGGGCCAGGGGGCCTTAGGGAGGAGTTGGGCCGGCCTGCGGCGTACTGGGCCGGCTTGGCAGCTAATTTTCCAAATACAGAAAAAACAAGGAAGAAAGAGAGAGAGAAAAATAAAGAAGGGTTAGGAACAGAATTTGGACATGGGATTAATTTTCTCGGACTCATAAAAATGAGCGTGGTCCGAGAAAAATAGAAATGGCAAGATCGAGGTATAATTCAAACATATTTGAATTTAATTCAAAAGAGTTTGAACTAAGACTTGATTATTGAAGTATCCAAAAATGTTCGGATTTTTGGAGGAGCCTCGATAAAACGGATAAGAATTATAGGGAAGGTTTGACGGTGAAACTTGAAGCAAAAGAGGCCTGGAGAATATATGCAAGTGTGTTATAAGTGATTCCAAGGAATGGAATATTTATTTAGCTCCATATATTAGGAGGATATGTTATAAAGAGAAATCACACGTCCCTCGATTTAAATGGATCGAAGATCCACACGATTTATTTAAGTTGAGATGCAAAATTAAAGTCATGATGGCATGATGACCTGATGCAAAGCAAAAATAAATAACGCAAGCCCAAATGAAACACACGGGAGAACCTGGAACATCTGGAATCTCTGGAATCTTCTGGGACGTCGGTCTTCGGGCGTCACAACTCTCCCACACTAACAGAGGATCTCGACCCGAGATCCTAGAGATGGCACCGGGTAGAAACGAAAAAGAAGAGGTAACAAAGTTGCTTCTTTGACAAACGAGTGAAACCAAAGAACCATGAGAGGTTGAACAAGTTGAATAAGAGTACAAAGGAGATGAACGAAGATGAAAACACTCCGTTAGAAAAGAGGAACAAGGAACATTATGAGAACCTTGTGGGTTGAAAGACATGAAACAAGAGCTCACGAACCAAAAGAATAAGAAACTGCAACGGTATAGCCAAGGAATAAGAATGACAGAATTTGGACAGCACTCCGTCTGAAAATGGAAGGAATTAACAAGAACTTGAGAAGATGGATGATCTTGATGAAATCGACAGCATATTGCCTCTGAAACAAATGAAAGAATGGCACAAGGGGTAAGAAGGATTCAGACAGCACTCCGGTTGAAAAGATAGGAAAAACTAGATAAGATGACGTAACTTGAATGAAGAATACAACACTCCGGTTAAAAAGACAAGCAAGGGAAGAATATGATCTTGAAAAGAAAACAAGATGATGGTCAAAGAGAGCAATATCACAATTCCTCCGGAATGAAAGAATAGATGCAAGATCGTTGGGAAGAAAGAACGGAGAAGAAAATGACAACTTCTCTCAAAATTGAATTTGAAAGAGCATCCTTACGAAGAAGGGTTGAACGGAGTTGATTTAAAAAAAATCAACAACGAAAACGAATAAGCTTGATGTGGTCTTATGGAAAACATCTCAAAATTATGAGGTGACAACCGGCCACTGACGAAAAACATTTGATTGGATTGAGATCAACAAGGAGACGATAAACTTATTTCACCGGAATGATAAATGAAGAACTTGGGTCATTTATAAGCACCATACTAGCAACAATTCTCAGGGAAAGCTCTTAGGTGAAATATAACCCAAGATAACTCCAACGAATAATTGAAGGGTTGAAAAGATCTCCTGAACAAGGAAAAATGATGGTTTTAAATATTTCATTCTTGATAACTCGTGAATCATAATTCATGAAGGAATTGACAAGAATGACATAACACCACCTCAACAGATAAGGGAGCAAGAATTGCACTTGGAAAGCATGATGAAGAATGCTTGAGCTCCAACAAGAATCTTGATGAAGACTTCAAGGATGAATTAAAACATGGTGAACCACCATGAGAACTCCGGTAATGAAAGCATGAGAAGTGAAAGATGAAAAGAATAAGATTCAAGGCCTGCGAAGAATTAGATGGAGCTTTGAAATGATGTAATAGAAATAACTTGAAGCTCCGGACAACAAGATGAAAAACTTAGAACCGAGAATATGATATGATGAACAAGCTCCAGACAAAAGAATTAAATCACCTTGAAGGAATAAGAATAAGAATTATGTCATGCATCTCCTTCACCAATTTAAATTGATGACAACCAAAGGATTTGGCATACTACTTATTCTTCTTGAAAAGGATTGGAGAGAGATATGGCCAAACTTGAGAATAATCTTGAACGCCTCACCGGTAGGATTATGAAAAGAACAAATGAATTAATACGATAACAAGGAAGAGTAATCTTGAACGAACCACCGCGACAATTATGGAGACGAACGAAGAGACATCAATGAAGAATATTTGGAGGACGAAGTTGAAAACTGAGAACGAAGAAATCTTCTGAAATGATGGCCTTCGGAGGATCACAATGGAAAGGATTCATGAAGAATCTTGAGAGAACGGGCCAAGATTTAAGAGAAACACTTCTCCGGTCTCCAAATGTTGAGAATGAAGACGAGAAATGCCATAAGAATTGTTGAGCACTCCGGAATGAAGAATTAAAAAATGTTGAACCAATGATGAAAAGAATTTGAAAGCGATCTTGGAGAAGGCATGTGACTGATGGGAATCATTCTTACGTCACACTTTGAAAAGAATTTCAAAATAACTCCGGAAAATAGAAGAGTCAGGTAAGATCTTGGAAAAAGACCTGTGGGTTAGGGCCCACTAAAGAAATCACCGTTGAAAAAGATTGCTTAAGACATATAGCACCGGTTGAATTAAATGGCTTGAAGCTCAGAATAGTTTGAACGGATTAAGAATGGAATTATGAACCTTCTGAGTTGTCTTGTACACTCCGGATAAGAATATCAAGAGGAGAATGTCGGGGGAAACTGTCCTCCCACGAACACCTATGGGACCGGAGCCCCTTCTACGTTGCGGTAAGGGAGCGGAGGAAGCACAGAGAGCAGATCGAAGAGCACACGCGGGCAGTTTACCCAGGTTCGGGCCGCGCGGACGCGTAAAACCCTACTCCTGCCTTTGGTTGTATTGAGTTTTTGAGCTCCAGAGCTTGAAGATCTACAGTACCAGCTGCACCGAGCGAGGGATTGTGTGAGTTTCAGAGTTCCAACCCCCTCTACGTTGTGCATGGGCCTCCTTTTATAGTTCAAAGGGGTCACCGACAGGTGCCAACGTAGAAGAAGGTAAAAATGTAAATCTGGTGGTAGTTGTAACAGTGTTTGAACAGTGGTCTTCACCTAACTTTGACAGTGGGGGACAAGGGCATTCAATGCCCGTCACCGTCGACCCCAAAAGCGTCCGCCCATGCGTCTCCGTTCGCCACGGCGGTAGCTTCGCCACCGCGGCTTGCCACCGTGTACCCCAGGCTGCACAGCAGTCTGCCACGCGCCCCCGGAAGGGCCCCAGGGCGACGCGTGGACAGACGAGCTGGAGCGCAGGCACACAGTGTAAGTCTCCCCCGGCAGGAACCTTGCCGGGGTCATTACCTTGCCGGGCCCGGAAGCTTGCCGCTTTCCGGGTCCTGCCGGGGCGCACGATGCGCCGCGTTATCTCCTCTTCAGATGCCGTTTTCTTGGCCTTCCTGGCAAGCACCTCTTGCCAGGGTCTTGTGCGGAAAAGATGACCTTGAGCCTGGTGCGGCCTTCCCGGCAAGCTCCTCTTGCCGGGGTCTTGTCTCTTAACTTGTATACTTTGTTCTTGAATGGCTTCAAAGGGACCAGAGTGGACCTTGGCGAGTGCGTGGTAAGCCCTGCCACGGGAAGCTGCTACTGCCCGTGCACAAGTTGGGGTACTAAGGTACCCCTATCTTAGTACACCGACAGGAGCCCCCGGGCCTGGGCCACACACGGTGCCGAGCGCTGTTGGGCCAGGCCCAAGACAGTGCACGGGCACACGCGGCCCACGGCAAGCCGTATCCATCCCCGCATCCGCCGCATCCCTCCCTAACGGCACGCGTCGATTGCGGCGTCGTGGGAGAGATCGTGGCCTATTCTTTAATGGGAAATGCGGAACGTCCCCCACTCCCCCCTTAAAAGCAGAGGAAGCAGGGGCAGTTTCCCTCCATTGCCTTCATTGTGTCTTCAATCTCCAGAAACCCCCGTCGCCCTCTGCTTCCGCAAAGGTCGACGGAGAGCCGAGCTCTACTCCCTCCGCCGCATCCAACACCCGCAGCGCCGGCGACCTCCTAGCCTCCCTCCTTGCCGCCCCCGCCATGGCTCCGAAGAGTGACAAAGCGAAGGGCGACAAGGCGAAGAAGGAGAAGTCCGAGCAGGCGGCGAAGTTAGCAGCCATGCGGAGGAAGAGGGTGGTCTTCCCGCCGAGGCTCGGCGCGAGGGAGCTCCGGGACAAGTATTACTTGTTCTGGGCGAGGGAGACGAAGGCTCATCCCCGCACCAGAGTCCTCCCCGCCGTCGCCATCGACATGTTCCCCGGCGGGTACTTTTACTTTGCCGCATTCTTCCACTGTGGTCTGTGCCCTCCGTTCTCGGAGTTCTTTTGTGATGTGATGAATACGTACGGCCTCCACCTCCTCGATTTCACCCCCAACGCCGTCCTCACCTTGGCCGTTTTCGCACATCTGTGCGAAAACTACGTAGGAGTCCACCCAAATGTAGCTCTCTTCCGCCACTTCTTCACGCCTAGAGTAGAGTCCGGATCCCCACTCTCCGGCGGCATCTCATGGATCTTTAGGTTGAACAAGAAAGAGGCGTACTTGAAAGGGGAGCTTCGCGGCAAGTGGGAGGAGTGGAGGGCGGATTGGTGTTGGGTTCTGGAAGAGAAGCCTGAGCCGTTTACCTCGCCGCGCAAGACTCCAATAGTGCGCGGCAAGGATTGGAGCGAATTGGCCCCGGAGGACGACAAGTTGGAGATTGCCCTCATTAGGATTCTTCGTCTCCGGGCCGCCAATCTGACTGTGGGCGAAGTTGGGGCTGATTTCCTCCGCCGCCGCATCGCCCCCCTGCAGGAAAGAAAGAGACCTGCTTGGGAGTTCGGCAACGCGGCAGACCGCATGAGGCTGCGCCCCGGGCTGAACTACAATGTTACCATCCTGGAGCTGAAGGGGATGGTCCGGGAACTGTTTAAGCATGACCCCAAGCATCCAGAGTGGTTCAAGCCATCGGTGGGAGTGGTGCCATTATGCAACAACACCTCCCTCAGTGCCATACGCGCGGTGATGCCCGAGTGCGACTCCCACGGGGTCGTCCCCACTTGGCTGGTGCCTTCAGCGGAGACCGTGCAAGCCTTCTTCGACAACTTGGTCGAGAAGCCCCGCAACGCCGAGGAGAAGAAGGGCCTCACCCGGGACACCACCGACCGGGATATTGCATATATTGCCTCCAGAATGGAGGAGGCCGCTGCGGCTGCAGCCGCAGGTGAATTTGGGTACACTGTGGACGAGGCAGAAGCAGCGGACGCGGTGAGCCAGGCCGAGGAGGAGGAAATCCTCAAGTTTCTGAAGATTGCGCCCGAGGAGTTTGCCGGGGAGCCTTCCGGGAAGCTTGCCGGGGCGAGCGGGTCCGCCGGGCAGGGTACCGAGTCCAGCGGGCCCGCCGAGGAGGAGGAGGACGCCGAGTCCGGAGATTCTGACGAAGACTCCGGTGGTTCTCTGAATCTTGACGACGACGCCTCCTCATCCTCGGAGAATTCGCCGCCACCACCAAGCCCTCCGCAGCAACAGAAGAAGCGCCTCCGCAAGGCCGCTGAGCCGGCGAGGCCACAGGCGCCTCGACAGTAGCCGAAGCGCCGCGCGATGCGTGCCACCACGACGAGCGAGGTCGTCAAGGAGGCGCCCCGAGCCCGAGCGTCAAGCGGAGGGGGATCTTCCCGGAGCGGCTCCGGAGTACCTTCTGCCCCTCGGTCCTCGGCGACGACCGGGGCTGGGTCTTCACAGCCCACAGCCCCGGAGCCTGCTAAGCACCCGAGGGAGCCTTCTCCTCCAGCTCCTCGTGCTGGAGCGCACGAGGTGGGGTTTGACTTCTCCGCCCTCAGCTCCGATGAAGAGGAGGAAGAGTAAGTACTTGTTATTTCCTTGATTTTGTCTTGGTTCTTCTTGATTGGTTCTAATTCCGATCTTGCTTGGTTTCCAGGACCTTGACCCAGCGGATGGCGAAGAGGGCCAAGATCCCTGTGGTCAACATCGATGACGACGAGCCCGTCGCGGCGACAGATGATGTGCCAGCGACAAACTTGCCGGACCAGCCTGCTGCTCCGGAGAGCAGCCCCCAGCGCAGCCCCCAGCGTAAGTCTGGTATTCATTTTTCTGTTTAACGGGCGCGCTTGAGGTTATTATCCTTACTGATATTTTGTTGTCTTGTGCAGAAGTGGAGCCGCAGCCGCAGGAGCACCGGGAGGTCGCCCCCGACGAGCCGCTTGCTCCACCCTCCCCGCCAAGGATGAGCTCCCCGGCGAGGGACAGTGCTCCGACAAGGGTGGGTACTCCGCCAAGGGCGAGTACCCCGCCAAGGGCGAGCAGCCCGACGAGGGTGAGCACCCCGCCAAGGGAGGGCGTAAGCGGCCCTCCGCCAGCAAGGGCTACTACTCCACCGCCAAGGGAGAATTCCCCGGCGAGGGACCCCGTCGTCGAAGAAGCTCGCGAAGGTAAACCTTGTAATTTCTTCCTCTTGGATTCGCCTTTTTGGATATTTGCTTGACGATCTTCTTTTTCTTTTTCTTCTACTAGATCCTCCCGCCTTGGAGCTGATGGAGACGGAGACCACAGCCGAGGAGGGCGTGCATGGCGACGGCGGCAACGCCACTACTGCCGAGGGAATGGCTGGAGCCGACGAGCCGGCCGTCGAGGAGACCGCCCCGACCGCTGATGCCGCGGCTGGGGAAGGGACCGGCGACCGTACTGCTGGCCGGAGGCCGCAGGAGCGTCGGACGCTGCACCGGCCGCCGACCCCTCCGCCTCCGCGGACTGGTCGGGTGTCTATCTGGAGGCCGCCAACGGGGTCTTCATTCAAGTCCCGTGGGCGTCCTCGTCTAGGGCACCCGCGGAGGGAGAGACCTTCGATGGAGAGGTTCTCGCCTCCGCCGGGCTGAAGGTTGTTGATGCGCCCGGCAGCAGCGACGAGCCCGAAGAGGAGAGACTCCTTCGTCGGCTCCTGGCCTTGTACCGGGCCAGGCAGGCGAAGTTAGAGTCTCGGGAGGCTCTGGCTGCCAAGGCTGGTGCTGACCTGGAGAAGCGCGCCGTGGAGCTCCGTGCCGCCAACCAGGCGGCCCTCCGGAACTTGGCGGAGGAGCGCGAAGAGCTTGCCGGGGCGCAGCAAGCATTCGTCCTTGAGAAGGCCGAGGTCGAGGAGCAGCAGCGACTGGCCGCCGAGGAGTTGTCTCGGCGGGAAGGAGAACTCAACCAGCGGAAGGTCGACCTCGACAATCACGAGGACGACCTCACCGCCCGGGAGCAAGCCATCGGCGAGGCTCTGAAGGAGGCGAGAAACGCCGCTGCTGCCGCGGAGACTGCTAAGAAGGATCTGGAGGCCAAGGTGGCGCAGATGGAGCTGTTCTTGAAGGCGAGTGAAGAAAGGGTTACTGCGCTCAACGTGGCGCGGGAGAAGGACGCCCATACCAACTCTGAGCTGCAAGTCCGCCTCTCCGAGAAGGGCAAAGAGCTCACTGACGCCAGGAACTCCATTGCTGATTTAGAGCTGAAGGTCTCCACCCTGACTGACTCGCTCGACGCCGCCCGGGACCGCGAGACGAAGCTGAAGGACGAACTCCGCAAAGAAAGGGCCTTGGTGGAGAGCGCCGCCGTCTCGCAGAACAACTTCAACCGGGCAGTGGAGCAGTGGACTGATGAACTCGTCACCTCCGCCGCCAACATTGATATGGAGATGATGGCGCTGAGGGTGGAGCACCTCGTGTACTCCCCGGACGAGAACCTCCCTCACAGCGCCAAACTGAGTCTGTTCTTCAGGGGAGTGGCGCCGGCGCTTGCGCGGCTGCGGGAGAAGATCCCCGTGCAGCTGGCCGACGAGGCGCGTCGACTCTGCATGGGTACCATGGAGCGGGTCTTGTCGAAGATTGTCTACCGCAACCCAGGGATCAACCTCGTCAACATCCTCCGCACCTTGCCGCCCGAAGCTGACCAAGAGGCGTTGAAGGCCCAAGTTGCCCACATCGTCGCCAAGGTGGGCAAGATCCAGAGGATCGACGGAGACCGAAGAGACTAGGCACCTTGCTTCCTTCGCCGCTGTCAATTAAGTCATAGGTAGTAGTTGGTTAGAAACAGCGGCAAGCCATCTCTGTAATATATACTTTTATTTTGGATGATCAGTGCAATGTTATCTCCCTTGCTTAGTCCCTTCACTTTGTACGTTTTCCACCTTACGTTTTTAGGGAACTTGCCGGCAAAGGAACCCTTGCCGCGAGCGCTGAGTGCGGGACTCTTAGCAGCCTGCTGGCAATGTCCTTGCCGGCAAGAAACCTTGCCGCAGCTAGTCGTAGCACACTTAGGTTGTTGAGCGAACTCGAGAACGGAGTAAGGGCGCGACACTTGTCGCAGCTCACTTAAGCCGTTGAGCGTGCTCGAAACAAAATAAGGGCGCGGCTAGCCACGGGTAGGTTCCTCCGCGCACAGGTTTTCCATACAAAGTGTGGTTGTTCAAGGAAGACAACTAAAAATTTGAGTTGCTCAAATTCTGGGAACTTAGCTTTCATGAATTGTTTGCTTCCCGGTAAGGCTTTCCTTTCTTGAACAGCACTTGGTCCACACTTTTATCTCCTTCCCCCCGGCAAACTTGTGCGCGAGGAACATTCTTTCTGTTTCATAGAGAAAGGCAGAAAAGGAGGAAATACAAGTACAGGGCCTTGCGGTTCGTTACTGCTTACCGGGGTTGCGTACTGCACAAGGTGTCAGATGATGTATGCAATTAAAAAGGAAGGCATGAAATGACAATTACTGCGAAGCACAAAAGTTTTACTGATGCACGGGGTCTGCGCCCGGCTTTGTACAAAGGTTTACATGCAACAGCGGCAAGACTTGTACAAAAGGTGGTTGCCGGAGTGGATCACGGCAACCGCGCCTTATGGGTGAAACTTGCGAAGATGCTCTATGTTCCAGGAGTTGCTCACCGGTAAGCCTTCTTCGGTCTCAAGGCGGACAGCGCCGGGCCTTGTGACTTGTCTCACCCGATAAGGGCCTTCCCACTTCGGCGTCAACTTGTTGGAATTCTTGGCGGACTGAACACGCCGAAGAACAAGGTCGCCTTCCTCGAGACTCCTGGCCTTGACCTTGCGGCTATGATAGCGACGCAAGGCTTGCTGGTATCGAGCAGCTCGTACAGCAGCCTGGAGACGTTCCTCCTCGAGGAGCAATGCATCATCTTGGCGCAGTTGCTCTTGCTCGAGCTCATCATAAGTGAGCACTCGAGGAGACCCGTATACGATTTCCGTGGGGAGAACTGCCTCTGCTCCATAGACAAGAGCAAAGGGTGTCTGTCTGGTGGCTCGATTTGGTGTCGTCCTGATTGACCAAAGAGCCGCCGGCAACTCCTCTATCCAGTTTCTTCCGCACTTGTGCAGCCTGTCGAAGGTTCTTGTCTTGAGTCCGCGCAGCACTTCAGCATTTGCCCTTTCTGCTTGACCATTGCTCCTTGGGTGAGCAACAGAAGCAAAACAAACCTTGGCGCCAAGGTCTTGGACGTACTACATGAAGGTGCAGCTTGTGAACTGTGTGCCGTTGTCGGTGATGATCCTGTTAGGGATTCCGAAACGGCAAACTATTGACCTGAAGAACCTGACTGCTGACTGTGCTGTCACCTTCCTCACTGGTTCCACTTCTGGCCACTTTGTGAACTTGTCGATTGCTACGTACAAGTATTCAAAGCCCCCGACGGCGCGGGGAAAGGGGCCGAGGATATCGAGCCCCCAGACCGAGAAGGGCCAGGACAAAGGGATCGTCTGGAGAGCTTGAGCTGGCTGATGAATTTGCTTGGCATGGAACTGGCATGCTTCACACTTGGTTACTTGTGCAGTTGCATCTTGGAGGGCTTCTGGCCAAAAGAACCCTTGCCGGAACGCCTTCCCGGCAAGTGCCCTGGCGCCAATGTGGTGGCCACATATGCCTCCGTGTATCTCTGCCAACAGCTTCTGTCCATCTTCCCTAGAAATGCACTTCAACCTGACACCGTTGAGCCTTCTTCTGTACAGCTCGTTGCCAACGAACTGGTGCATACTCGACTGTCTGGTTATCTTCTCTATCTCTTCTGGCTCTTCGGGAAGTTCTCCAGTTCGAAGAAAACGGACGATTTGCTGCGCCCATGCTGGAGCCTGGGGCTCAACAACAAGGACTAAAGGCATCAGTGTTGCTGTGGGAACCTCAGCTTCTACGGCAAGAACCTGCGGCTCTGCCGGAGCTGAAGGTTCCCCGGCAAGCCTGTCGGGGCAAGACTTGTCGGGAACGTCTGCTTCAACTGTACAGACCCTTGGGTCCGCAGGAGCAGACTGTTCCTCAGCATTTTGGTTGCTGATCTTGGGGACCTTGGCGGCGGCTTCGGGAAGATCCGCCGGCAAGTAGTCGCCAGAGACCAACTTCCTCTTCTTTCTTTGCCCAACCGATGGTGTAACGGATGGCTGAGTTAGCTTGAGCACGAAGGTCCCTGGTTCCACAGGTAACTTCATGGCGGCACACTTTGACAGGCCATCTGCAACATCATTCTGAGCTCGTGGGACGTGCTCCATCTGTAGGCCTTCAAAGTGCTCTTCAAGCTTCCTCACTTCATCGACGTAAGCTTCCATCAGAGGGCTCTGGTAACTCTTGTTTACTTGTCGGACCACCAATTGTGAGTCTCCCCGCACAATCAATTTCTTGATCCCAAGTTCGGCCGCAATCCTGAGGCCGGCAAGAAAACCTTCATACTCAGCAGTATTGTTGGTTGCTTGCTCCTTGGGAAAGTGCATTTGGACGACATACTTGAGGTGCTCTCCGGTGGGCGCTATGAGTAATACGCCAGCACCGGCGCCTTGCAGCGAGAAGGCACCATCAAAGTACATTATCCACTCTTTGCTTGTTTCTTGGACCGGGGTGCTTGTCTCTGGAACTTCTTCATCTGGTGTCGGGGTCCATTCTGCTATAAACTCTGCCAAAGCTCTACTCTGTATAGTTGAAGTACTCTCGAACTTGAGACCGAAGGTCGACAGCTCCAGTGCCCACTCGACGATCCTACCTGTTGCCTCTGGATTTTGCAATATCCTCTTCAACGGAAAGCGAGTGACCACTGTTATCTCGTGTGCTTGGAAGTAGTGGCGCAGCTTTCTCGAGGCCATGAGGAGGCCGAAAAGCAACTTCTGCACCCCAGAGTATCTTGATCTAGCCCCGTGCAAGAGGGAACTTACAAAATAAACTGGGCGCTGCACCATCTTCTTTCGCACTTCTCCTTGTTCCTGGGCAGACTTGTCCTTTCCGGGGCCAGAGCTTGTCGGGGAAGCTCCCTGCTTGTCGCTGGATACGCTTGCCGGGGATGTGGGTTCCTCATCTGCCTCCCTCTCCGCTACTAACGCAACACTAACCACTTGATTGGTTGCCGCTAAGTACAGCAGCAACTTCTCTTGTGGCCTAGGTGCGACAAGTATTGGAGTGGAGGACAGGTATCCTTTCAAGTCCTGCAGCGTTGCCTCCGCTTCCGGAGTCCATTTCATAGGACCTGCCTTTTTCAAGATTTTGAAGAAAGGCAGGGCGCGTTCTGCAGACTTTGAAATGAACCTGCTGAGGGCAGCCACACAACCAGCAAGTCTTCTTACATCCTTGACGCGCTTCGGGGCTTCAATCTGCTCGATGGCTTTTATCTTGTCGGGGTTGGCTTCAATCCCCCTCTGGGACACAAAGAACCCGAGAAGCTTGCCGGAGGGGACTCCGAAGACGCACTTCTCGGGGTTTAGCTTGAGCTGTATCTTGCGCAGATTCTCAAAGGTTTCTCCTAAGTCTTGAATCAGGGTATCCTTGCTCTTGCTCTTGACCACTATATCGTCCATGTAGGCTTCTACATTTCTGTGAATCTGTGGCTCAAAAGCAGTATGTACCACCCTTGCAAATGTTGAGCCTGCATTCTTCAATCCAAAGGGCATGCGTATGAAGCAGTATGTGCCACATGGAGTAATGAATGCAGTCTTCTCCTCATCTTCCTCAGCCATGAATATCTGGTGGTAGCCTGAGTATGCATCGAGAAATGAAAGCAACTCACATCCAGCCGTGGAGTCAACAATCTGGTCGATACGCGGCAAGGGAAATGGATCCTTGGGACATGCTTTATTCACATCAGTGAACTCTATACAGAGTCTCCACTTCCCATTGGCCTTGCGCACAACAACTGGATTGGCCAACCACGTGGGATGGATTACGCCTCTAACTAGGCCTGCTGCTTCCAACTTCTTTATCTCCTCAGCAATGAACTCTTGGCGCTCCACAGCTTGCTTCCTGACCTTCTGCTTGACGGGCCGCGCGTGAGGACAAACAGCAAGCTTGTGCTCAATTACCTTCCTGGGAACGCCGGGGATGTCAGACGGTCGCCATGCGAACACGTCGACATTCGCCCGCAGGAAGGCAACGAGCGCGCTTTCCTATTTGGCATCTAGCGTGGTACTGATGGTGAAAGTACCACCAGTGCCGTCCTCCTCGGCGGACACCTTCTTGGTTGCCGGTGGAGCTGCCATTCCTTTCTTACACTTGCCGGTGGAGCTCGATGGTGCATCCTCGATGGCAGCGCAGCACTCCGAAGAGGTGTGTTTGCCGCAGTGGGCCCCAGAGCTCTTGCCGGACTTGGTCTTGGTCTTCCCCCCGGGAGCTTCAGCGGCAAGTGTCTTGCTGTCTCCCGGTAGATCTTGTCGGCGCAGATAAGCGCATCCTTCTTGTCGCCGGGGACAGAGATGACGCTTATCGGCCCCGGCATCTTGAGTATGTTGTACGCGTAGTGGGAAGCCGCCATGAACTTGGCGAGCGCAGGACGGCCAAGTATCCCATTATATGGCAATGGGATATCGGCAACATCGAACGTGATCCTCTCCGTCCTGAAGTTGAGCTCTCCGCCAAAGGTCACTGGCAGCGTGATCTTCCCCTTCGGCTTGCTCCTTCCCGGGTTGATTCCTTGGAACGTCCCGGTTTCCTCGAGCTCGCTGTCGGGGATCTGCGGCTTCTTGATCACAGCGGAGGAGATCAAGTTGAGGCCTGCCCCGCCGTCAACCAACATCTTGGTGACCTTGAGGTTGCGGATAGTTGGTGAAACCAACATCGGCAAGCACCCGACCGCGGTTGTGCGGTCAGGGTGGTCCTCAAGGTCGAAGATGATGGGCGTGCCGGACCATTTCAGCAGCCTGCGTGATTCGACGGGTGGCTCTGCCGCATTCACTTCCCGCACCCACTGCTTGAGTTGTCGGTGAGAAGTGTGCAGAGAGGCACCTCCATCGACGCACAGAACTTCTGTGGCCTTCTGGAACTCCTGCTCGCTGTTATCTCCATCTTCCATGTCTTCATCGTCGTCTTCGCCCTCATCCTTGTCGCGGCCCCGGGGAGGTCTGTCACCTTGCCGCTGCTTGGCCTTGCCACGGCGTCCTCCCCGGCCATTGAACGGCCGCTTCTTACTTGGCTCTCCTCCGCCTCCTTGGGCCTTCTCCTTGTCGCGACGCTCGTATTCAGCCTTTTGCTGCTCTACGAGGTACTCTACCCTCTTGCGGTTTTGGAGGTCATGGCCCTTGGTGCGGTGGATCTTACAGTACTGCTTGTCGGAGCCGTCCTGCTTGTCGGCTGCCGCTACAGGGGCGGGCTCCTTGCCGGAGCCACCAGCCTATGCCTTCTTGGCGGAAGCTTCCTTGCCGGACTTCTCGACAACCAGTACTTCCTTGTTCTTCTTCTTCTTGTTCCGCCGCCGGTTTTTCCTTGCCGGGGCGGCATCCACGCTGTCGCTTCCTCCTGCGCCGGCATCCTCTCCGGGGAGTCTCCTCCCCTCTTCAGCCCGTGCACATTTGTCAGCCAGAGCGTAAAGCTCGCTGACGTCCCGGATCTTGGTCATGGCCATCTCCTCCCTCATCCGACGGTTACGCACGTTCTGGTGGAACGCGCTGATAACCGCGGCAGGGTGGACATCGGGAATGTTGTGTTGCACGCGGCTGAACCTTTGGATGTATTTGCGCAGGGATTCTCCTTCCTTCTGGGCAAGGATGTGGAGATCGCTCTCCTGGTCGTGGGGTTTGTGGCCACCCGTGAAGGCGCCAACAAACTGGTGGCACAAATCCGCCCAAGAAGATATGGAGTTCTTCGGCAAGTGCATAAGCCAAGACCTGACGTTTGGCTTAAGCACGAGCGGGAAGTAGTTGGCTAGGATCTTCTCGTCGCGTCCCCCGGCAGCCTGCACCGCGATGGTGTAGATGCTGAGGAACTCCGAGGGGTGCGTCTTGCCGTCGTACTTCTCGGGTACGTCGGGCTTGAAGTTCTTCATGCTGGGCCACTGGACTTGCCGCAGCTCTCGGGTGAACGCAGGGCAACCTGCCGCGTACGGCAAGTCGCCTGGCTCACCGGGCGCGTGCGTGTCGACAGCTGTCCCAGCGCGTTGGTCTGATTGCCTTCGGGCTTCTCTTCGATGCTCGATGTGGGTTCGAGCGTCCTGTTGTCGCATGTCTTCGAGGACTTGGCGCTGATCGCGGCGAGCCCGCGGATCCGACGACGCTGTGGAGTCATCGTCGACGTTGATCCGGCGGGGTGGCGATTTATGCTTCCGCGGCGGGGAGTGCACGGTTGTTGCACCCCCGGCGGTTTTGTCTCCATCGGCCTTCGCTTGATCGACTTGCCGCGGCCGTGATGTTGCCGGCTGCTGCGGCGTGTCGTTGTTGGCGAAGGCGATGAGGCTCTGGATCGTCGTCCTCCAGTCTTCGGCTTTGTCTGCCGCTGGAGGGAAGTCGAGGAG
Organism: Secale cereale; assembly: GCA_902687465.1. NCBI lineage: Eukaryota > Viridiplantae > Streptophyta > Magnoliopsida > Poales > Poaceae > Secale > Secale cereale. The sequence continues at coordinate 738,945,858 of LR738713.1, forward strand.
CAGCTGAGCCCTGGCCAGGGCTTCTGCTGGAGAGGAGGGAAATGGTGGCGAACGGTGCGAGGAGCGAGACACGCTCGGACTTCTAACTGCGCTAGAAGGAGCATGCTCTCGCCCCGGCGACCGCGCCTTGCTCGTGCCAGGACGTTGGCCTTGAGCGTCCCGTGATCCGCCGGTCTGTCCACGTCCCAGCAAGCGTATGGTACCTCCGGTACCACGTCGCTGCTGGTCTGGCACCTCCTGAGAGGGACGTGGTGCATGAACAGACACCGAGGCTTTGGAGTTCGCCCGGTCGTCCGTCTTGTCCTTGGACTTGGTGGCGTCGTGAGTCTCCTCGCCGGCGACCACCCTTCCGTCGGCGTCTCCTCCACCAACCGTTGGTTCCGGTGGTGGTGGGATTGACGCGGACGGGCCTCCGACCTCCGAAGCCTTCTTCTTCGGAGGCATGCTGATGTTGTCGATGAGGTTGATGAAGAGTGCACCCGCGTGAGCGCCGGATCAGGTTCGCACAACCTCGACGCCCCCCTACCTGGCGCGCCAAAGATGTCGGGGGAAACTGTCCTCCCACGAACACCTATGGGACCGGAGCCCCTTCTACGTTGCGGTAAGGGAGCGGAGGAAGCACAGAGAGCAGATCGAAGAGCACCCGCGGGCAGTTTACCCAGGTTCGGGCCGCGCGGACGCGTAAAACCCTACTCCTGCCTTTGGTTGTATTGAGTTTTTGAGCTCCAGAGCTTGAAGATCTACAGTACCAGCTGCACCGAGCGAGGGATTGTGTGAGTTTCTGAGTTCCAACCCCCTCTACGTTGTGCATGGGCCTCCTTTTATAGTTCAAAGGGGTCACCGACAGGTGCCAACGTAGAAGAAGGAAAAAATGTAAATCTGGTGGTAGTTGTAACAGTGTTTGAACAGTGGTCTTCACCTAACTTTGACAGTGGGGGACAAGGGCATTCAATGCCCGTCACCGTCGACCCCAAAAGCGTCCGCCCATGCGTCTCCGTTCGCCACGGCGGTAGCTTCGCCACCGCGGCTTGCCACCGTGTACCCCAGGCTGCACAGCAGTCTGCCACGCGCCCCCGGAAGGGCCCCAGGGCGACGCGTGGACAGACGAGCTGGAGCGCAGGCACACAGTGTAAGTCTCCCCCGGCAGGCACCTTGCCGGGGTCATTACCTTGCCGGGCCCGGAAGCTTGCCGCTTTCCGGGTCCTGCCAGGGCGCACGATGCGCCGCGTTATCTCCTCTTCAGATGCCGTTTTCTTGGCCTTCCTGGCAAGCACCTCTTGCCAGGGTCTTGTGCTGAAAAGATGACCTTGAGCCTGGTGCGGCCTTCGTGGCAAGCTCCTCTTGCCGGGGTCTTGTCTCTTCACTTGTATACTTTGTTCTTGAATGGCTTCAAAGGGACCAGAGTGGACCTTGGCGAGCGCGTGGTAAGCCCTGCCACGGGAAGCTGCTACTGCCCGTGCACAAGTTGGGGTACTAAGGTACCCCTATCTTAGTACACCGACAGAGAATGATTAATTGGTGCACCGGAATAAGAAAGCATTGTGAAATGAGGGAAAGGATAAGATCAACACCGAAATCTTGAATTACATCCACCGGCAGAATTTGAGAACAAAAGAATGATGAACTTGAAGCTCTCGAGCATCTTCACGATAAATCACCGGATAAGAACATTGAAGGAAATGAATGAAGAAACCTCACATGAATAAAATGGATACTTGATTAAGAATTCTGGCTCCAAGAAGAAGAAGGGTGGGAGGGCGGGTAAAACAAAGACAACTTGAGATGAATGAAACAGACAAATCATCAGATTTCTCAACGGCGTCCGTATGGAATAACTTGAAGAGAAGGCACACCGGTTGGAAAAGAATTAACATGAAAATCTCGATGTTCAAGAAGAATTAGCACTCCCATAGAAATATGAGAACACCGATTAGGAAAGGTATGGAATCAACATTTGACATCGAAGCAACTCGAATACCAGAATCAAAACGAAACAAAGGATAGATATGTTGCAACAGAATCTTCACAATATCATCTGAGCAAAGAATGAACGAATGAATTCCGCAGGTACATCAACTTGTCGAGAAGCCACTTGGAAGAACAAAAGATAAATAAAAGCAACAAGGAGCAGATAGAACAAATACAAGATAGAAGCTTCGTTCCACATATTCGTGCTGAAAGCTCACGGAACGTGTTACAAAAGGGTTTTGCAATCCCCAGATCAGCATAGCCAAGGACCCTTTAAGATGCAACTCCCGATCGGAACAACGCCCATAAACCACTTCACTCAATGTAGAACCCTGAACTCCATATCATGCATTCGTTGGAAGAATGCCTACGAGCTACTAGATGAACCCACCTATTAATTTCCGAAAGTTTCCAGTTATGCAATCAGGTGTTGGGGATACAGTGGAAGCATCGCGCACTCAACTCTAATCCTACATCCAGCTGTATCCATCCTTCAACACATAACCAGTTATCTCTGGAAACCGTTTACCTCGGACCTTCGAAACGCATCTACTATACAAGCTATGGCAATACTCCCGAACTACCTCCCCAGTACTGGGTGATGTCGGGGTTATATTGCCACTAACCGCATAGGAGAGTTTTCGATGTCGGCCGTCTTAAGTATTCTAGAACTGAGGCGATATATTTGTGACGACAACACCTCGGAGCTCAACTCCCCGGGACACTGCCATAACCCCTAATGATAGGAGGCATCGAGAACAATGTTCTCGTCACAAAGATATCGGAACAATCCAAACAATACTCGCGTGATCCTAAAAAAAAAATTGGTGAATTTTGAGAGTAGAAGAGACAAGAGTAATCGTCAGGAGACCTCACCAGAGTGAAAAGAGATGAGGACCAAAAGAAGTCCTACTCTCCGATATACATATAGGACTCAAAACATTTTCAAGTGTGTGCCTAGACTCAACCGTCAACGATTCGATCAAACAGTGGGGGCTTCTAGGTCGGAGAAGGCTCTGAATACCAACTTGTAATGCCCAGGATGGGACTATACCTCCTACGTGTCGAGGCACGACTTAAAGGTATAAGCCCATTCTGGAATGACCTCAAGTTTGGTATCTTTGCATGACTCATGTAAAAATAGGGATGAAATTGCAAAAGGAGATAGTTGGCTTACACTCGCCACTTCACACAATACATTACATAAGCAAAACATCATTCAAAAACATCACAACCCGACTACGGGCGAAGATCCAAAAGAAAGATACCAAAACAACATATAGCCATAGGTCCGAATCGCCCCTAGCAGAAACCACTACTGATCGTCGAAAACGTCACAAGCATACTGCCACTCTCTTCATCGAGCTCCAAGTGAAGTACTTGAACCAGCTCCTGCATCATTCTCGGCTGAACCTGCATCTGGTGTTGTAGTATCTGTGAGCCACGAGGACTCGGCAATCCCATAACAATGGGTATCAAGTCTAGCAAAGCTTTATGGGTAGGAGGAGGTAAAGTGGTGAGGTTGCAGCAGCGGCTAAGCATAATATGGTGGCTAGCTTACGAGTACCAGAATAAGATGAGAATCTACGCAAACGGTCGCAAAATAGTAGTGATCGCTAAAGATCCTAAACTACCTACGAGTCAAACATAACCCCACCATGTTCTCTTCTCAAAGTGAAAAGAGACAGTCACGGTTACTCACACAGTTGTGTGTTATACTTTGGATCCTCTGTCAAGTTTTCTACAACCGGACATTAACAAATTCCAATCTGCCACATAACCGCGGGCACGGCTTTCGAAAGATCATAACCCTGCAGGGGTGTCCCAACTTAGCCCATCACAAGCTCTCATCATTAGCTGAAGTGATAAATATAATATCATCACCCCTTATCTTAGGGAAATCCGATCAGGCTCGGCTTCCCGGTGCACAAGACATTTCAACAATGGTAAAACAAGTCCAGCAAGACCTCCCGGCGTGCCGCCACCCTGATAGTAGCCGCGCGTATCTCGTCTCAGGCCACAACCGGATGGGCGATCCTACAGGTTATACCAGATACCTCGGGTTTCCCCGAGGCGGCCCCGCAGTCTCCCCATTTGGAACCAACACCATCAGCACTGGCCCCCCCTGTTATGTAGAATTAAGAACCCGGGGACGCGACCCCCTATGCAAATTTAATTAATTAATTAAGTTGTTATTATGAGGCAAAATAAAACCAATGTTGGGCCTTGCTCGAGGAGTTTTATTCAAAGACGAACTGTCAAGGGGTCCCCATCCACCCATCGTGTAAGGAACGCAAAATCAAGGAACATAATGCCGGTTTATCGGCGCCTAAGGTGGCATGAGTGGAACAAAACACCGAGCAAAAGGCCAAGCCTTCCACCCATGCCCAGTATATAGGTGTGTTAATAATAATAATAGATATTGTGATATTCCAACAACAAGTTCCCTCCTGGAACGATCTTCATCTTCACCTGCAACTAACAACGCTATAAGAGGGGTTGAGCAAGCGGGTAACATAGCCAAACAGTGGTTTTGCTAGGAAGGTGTCAAAAGGTTAGAGGTTTCATGGCAACAAGGAGAGGGCTGACAATAAAAGATGGGTAGCGCGACATGTAACGATAGCATCAAGACAACTAAGCATGGCAATGGTAGTAAAGGTATCCAAGGGTATGATCATCTTGCCTGGGATTCCGCAGGGAAGAAGAACGGATCCAGAAGTAGACGGAGCAACATAGTCGAGCGAATCCTCACAACTCCGAAACGAATCCGAAGCTAACAAGAGAAGCAACCGGAAAGAAGCAAACAACACGGTAAACACACAAGCATAGACATGGCATACGATGCACATCCAAGTATGATGCATGTCCGGTTTAAATATGCATGGCATGGCAGAGTGCACAAACAACACTACAAGTTAAGTGGAGCTCAATATGCAACGAGTTGCATATTGACGAAACACCACATGTTATTTATTTAGTTGACTCTCGTTTATTTACAAGACAAGATTAAATATTTGTTAACATGGCAAGAGGTGAAACAAAAGTAAACTACCTATCTAGACAAATTAAATGAGGCCGGAAATAACAACAACAATTCCGGAAAACCCCATATGCATGTTTAGCAATTTTAAACAAACAACAATTCACACATATAATGTTGTTAACATGATGCGGATGACATGATCAAGTCTATGCAATTTTTAGGAAAAGTTAACATGAAGAGATATGAAGTCTTGTCACCGTGGTGGAAGGAAAGGTGCCACGGCAACGATCCGAAAATGATGCAACGGCAACATCTCGGTTCCGGTAACTCGTTGAGAGACCGGTGCAAAAGGTGACGGAGAGCGTGAGCGAGTCGAACAAGATGAAAGGTGGGGTGATCCCGTCACCGGGTTCCCACGAGTCAGCGACGAGGCAACCGAGGAGCATGACAAAAGACGATACGGGCACGGAGCACACAAGTGGAGCATCTCATACAACACAACAAGCATTCCACTGTTCATCGTCTCGGGGTTATACCTTCGGAACGTTCGTTCTCGGAGGGGTTCGAGTCGTCGAGGGACGTAGTGGAAGTAGTGGTACACGGGTCGTAGAGGAAGTAGGCGTTCTCGAGGTCGTAGTGGAAGTAGACATTCATGGTCATCGGTAGGGTACTTGTCGCATCGCCGAGCGTAGTGGTACTTGACGCGTTCGTCTTGTGTAGTCGTACTCGTTTCTTCACCGAAGGTAGTCGTACACGTTCGTAGGCGTTTGGATATCCGTAGATGTACTTGTTTCACCTCCGGGCGTAGTCGACCTTGGCGTTTCCGAAGGGGTACTTGGCGAAACCCTGTAGTCGTACACTTGGCGCCATCTTGGTCTTGGCGTCTCTGGAAGAGGAACATGGCAGATCCGATGCACACAAAAGAAAGAACACGCTCGAGCTTCACGGAGGCAACAGCAAGGGGGCAATGGACAAGTGGCCGGCTTCGGCCTTCGCGTGAAGCAGGTGAGGAAGAAGAGGCCAACCAGGAGGGTCGCTGCAACAGGGTGCTCCGGCGAGGCACTTGGCGAAGGAGGGGCGCTGCTGGTGGCCCGGAGGTGAGGCAGGGGCGGCGCCGGCGCTGCTGGATGACGCGGATCCTGGCCGGGCCGTGGGGCTCCAGGGCGAGGAGGCACTGACGAGGCCGGGGCGATGCGGAGGGAGGCACTCGGGGGGCGAGGCGCAGGCGCCTTGGCTGAGGCGCGGCGGCGCTGTACCTGGCCGCTGGAGGGAGACCGGAGGGAGGCGCGCAGGGGCCAAGGCGTGGCGGCACTCGGCCTGGCGAGGCTGGAAGGACGGGGCGCGGGCGCTGGGCCTTGCTGGATGACGGGGCGAGGCAGGGGAACGAGGCCCCGACCGCGGGCGCTGCGGGCTCGGCGCTTGGGAATCGGGCGCTGGAGCCCTGGTGATGCGGGGTGGCTCGCGGGGAGATCGAGGGAAAGCGAGGGGGTTCGGGAGCGAGGGGACGAGGGAATCGGCCTCTGGCGGCGCGAGGGGAAGCGAGGAGGGACGGGGTCGAACGAGCGGTCGCACAGGGAGGAGAGCAGGGTGCGGCTAGGGTTTAGATGGGGGCGCGGCTGGAAGCTCGGCCTCTGGAAAAGATGGGCCAGGGGGCCTTAGGGAGGAGTTGGGCCGGCCTGCGGCGTACTGGGCCGGCTTGGCAGCTAATTTTCCAAATACAGAAAAAAAAACAAGGAAGAAAGAGAGAGAGAAAAAGAAAGAAGGGTTAGGAACAGAATTTGGACATGGGATTAATTTTCTCGGACTCATAAAAATGAGCGCGGTCCGAGAAAAATAGAAATGGCAAGATCGATGTATAATTCAAACATATTTGAATTTAATTCAAAAGAGTTTGAACTAAGACTTGATTATTGAAGTATCCAAAAATGTTCGGATTTTTGGAGGAGCCTCGATAAAACGGATAAGAATTATAGGGAAGGTTTGACGGTGAAACTTGAAGCAAAAGAGGCCTGGAGAATATATGCAAGTGTGTTATAAGTGATTCCAAGGAATGGAATATTTATTTAGCTCCATATATTAGGAGGATATGTTATAAAGAGAAATCACACTTCCCTCGATTTAAATGGATCGAAGATCCACACGATTTATTTAAGTTGAGATGCAAAATTAAAGTCATGATGGCATGATGACATGATGCAAAACAAAAATAAATAACGCAAGCCCAAATGAAACACACGGGAGAACCCGGAATATCTGGAAACTCTGGAATCTTCTGGGACGTCGGTCTTCGGGCGTCACAGTATCAATCCAGTAGGAGACCATGCGCGAGTCCCTCGCACCTGCACAAACAAATAAGAACTTCGCAGCCAACGCGATAAGGGGTTTTCAATCCCTTTACGGTCACTTACGAGAGTGAGATCTGATAGAGATGATAGTTTATATTTTTGGTATTTTTGGTTTAATAAAACAGCAAATGAAAGCGGTAAAAGTAAAGCAGATGTAGATTGATATGTTGAGAATAGACCCGGGGGCCATAGTTTTTTCTAGTGGCTTCTCTCATGATAGCGATATTCTACGGCGGGTAAACAAATTACTGTCGAGCAATTGACAGAAAAGCGGATAATTATGAGACTATCTAGGCATTATCATTGTATATAGGCATCACATCCGAGACAAGTAGACTGAATCTTGCCTGCATCTACTACTATTACTCCACACATCGACCGCTATCCAGCATGCATCTAGTGTATTGAGTTCATATGAACAGAGTAACGCCTTAAGCAAGATGACATGATGTAGAGGGATAAACTCAAGCAATATGATGTAAACCCCATCTTTTTATCCTCGATGGCAACAATACAATACGTGCCTTGTTGCCCCTACTGTCACTGGAAAGGACACCGCAAGATTGAACCCAAAGCCAAGCACTTCTCCCATTACAAGAACTATAGATCTAGTAAGCCAAACCAAACCAATAATTTGAAGAGACTTGCAAGGATATTATGAGCACACATAAAAAGTTCAGAGAAGAACCAAATATCTTTCATAGATAACCTTGATCATAAACTCACAATTCATCGGATCTCGACAAACACACCGCAAAAAGAGATTACATCGAATAGATCTCCTCGAAGACCGAGGAGAACTTTGTATTGAGATCCGGAGAGAGAGAAGAAGACATCTAGATACTAGCTATGGACCCGAAGATCTGTGGTAAACCACTCACAACTCATGGTGAGGGCGATGATGAGGATGATGAAGGCCTCCGTGATGGATCCCCCTCTGGTGGAGCACCGGAACATGCTCCAAGATGGGATCTCCATGGGAACAGAAGCTACTGTGGTGGAATTAGGATTTTCTCTCTGTTCACGGAGTTTCTGGGGTGCATGGACTTATATAGGAAGAAGGAGGGCATCGGGGGACGCTCGAGTGGGCCTCGAGGCAGGGGGCGCGCCCTGGGAAGGGGGGCGTGCCCCCCACCCTCGAGGGCCACTCGATGCTCCCCTAACATGGTTCTCAAGTTCCTCTGGCATGATTTTCTCCAAAAATATCTCTCGCGATGGTTTCATTCCGTTTGGACTCCGTTTGATATTCTTTTTCTGCAAAACCCTGTAATAGGCAAAAAAACAGCAATCTGGACTGGGCCTTTGGGTTAGTATGTTAGTCCCAAAAATGATATAAAAGTGACTGAGAAAGCCCATTAAACATCCAAGACTTCATAAATAATAGAATGCAAAAATCAAAAATTATAGATACATTGGAGACGTATCAATCGTCGCCATCGTCATCATCAACCTTCCTCCATCACCAATTCCATGATGCTCACCGCCATGCGTGAGTAATCTCATCGTAGGCTTGCTGGATGGTAATTGGTTGGATGAGATTTACCATGTAATTGAGTTAGTTTTGTTAGGGTTTGATCCCTAGTATCCACTATGTTCTAAGATTGATGTTGCTATGACTTTGCTATGCTTAATGCTTATCACTAGGGCCTGAGTGCCATGATTTCAGATCTGAACCTATTATGTTTTCATGAATATATGTGTGTTCTTGATCCTATCTTGCAAGTCTATAGTCACCTACTATGTTTTATGATCCGGCAACCCCGAAGTGACAATAATCGGGACCACTCCCGGTGATGATCGTAGTTTGAGGAGTTCATGTATTCACTATGTGCTAATGCTTTGGTCTGGTACTCTATTAAAAGGAGGCCTTAATATCCCTTAGTTTCCAGTAGGACCCCGCTGCCACGGGAGGGTAGGACAAAACATGTCATGCAAGTTCTTTTCCATAAGCATGTATGACTATATTCAGAACACATGCCTACATTACATTGACAAACTGGAGTTAGTTCTGTGTCACTCTAGGTTATAACTTTTACATGACGTATCGCATCCGACATAATTCCCCATCACCGATCCAATGCCTACGAGCTTTTCCCATATTGCTAGTTGCTTATTTACTTTTCCGCTATTACTATTACAAAAACTACAAAAACACTATCGTTACTTTTATTGTTGTTACCACTATTACCATATTACTTTGCTACTAAACTACCTTGCTGCAGATACCAAGTTTCCAGGTGTGGTTGAATTGACAACTCAGCTGCTAATACTTAAGAGTATTCTTTGGCTCCCCTTGTGTCGAATCAACAAATTTGGGTTGAATACTTTACCCTCGAAAACTGTTGTGATCCCCTACACTTGTGGTTTATCACGTACGTTTTTTGCAAGTTAGGCCAAGCTGCCTCTACTTATGACTCATATTTGAAGCAGCTCTGGGTCTCTGCAACCCGACCTAATGATCGGCTCTAAGCCGCCAGAAGATAACAATCTTACATTTGGAGCGATAGCTCTACAAGAACCTAATTGCATGGAGCTGATAAGCCGGCAGTCTAAACATACAGTAGAGGTATGATTATTTTTCAATAGTATTAAACATGGTAATTAAGCCGACCCTGATTATGGACTATCTATCCCCAGTGGCATCGGTCGGACATCATGACCCGCCCGACGGTAAACCGCCAGGGCACTTGTTATTTGTTTGTGTGCAGGATAAGGTTTAATTTGATCTGCATAAGTCAGCACTATCATAGGGATAAATTGGTGTCTTCTCAACTGGCGGGTCAACAATATTATGCAAAAGCAGAACCGTGCACAATGGCACAACAGATTAAAGTTTTACTACCCTATTACATGACTCCGTGAGCCAATCAAAATAAAGTGTTTTCTAAAGGATCAAGTATGTAAACCGCCCGACGGTTCACTCTTCCTGGCCTTGCTACTTTGAAGCTTCTGGATTACCCTTCTCCGGTTCTTCGTCCTCCTCTATCTGAAAGTTTGGTGACGACCAATTGATGCTAGCCAAAGCTTCAAATTCAGCTTCATCATCGATAAGTTCAGACGGGTCAATTTCAGGGACGAAAGTATGCTTACTGAATAGAGGGATTAGCTCCATCACTTTGTAAGCCGGAGTGGGCATCTTCTGGTTCTCTATGCTTTAAGCCGGCTGATATCTTGACAGATTTGTTTCACTAGCAATCATGCTGGCCAGAGGGCGTATATCTTTGACACAGGCAGCAAAGTCTTTTTGATCAAAAGTCGTGCCATCTTCTTTCAGACTTGGATAGCCAGTGGCTAAGTCTGCTTGGTCTAACTCTGGTAGCCACGCCTTGGCCCGACTTAAAGTTGTTATGGCACATGCTCTCGCAGACGAGCGCTTCATCTCATCAATCCTGGGAGGCAGCACCGAAAGTTTGTTCAAGATATCTATTAAAAGAGTAGGTGTCTGGTTGGACGGAGAGACGGTAACCAATGCACACTGAGCTCCGGTATATAATTGTTCAACAAGTGTATAAACAGCTTTCAGTTTCACGAGCGTCTCTTTGGCAAGATTGCTGCTTCGGCAGCCTACATAAGTCATAAATTGGTTAGCGGCGGTTTATGCTATCAAAGGAAAGATTCAATTTTCAATAGGCGGCTTACCAAAGATAGCTGAAACCATTTGAGATACACGATGTTTTAAGCCGGTGAGCTCAGTGGTCACCTCTTCAAGAGTTGCTTCTACCTTTTCGGCTCGCTGTGTCAAGGCGGTTCTTTCTTCAGCCCAATCAGTTTTCTCCATTTCAAACTTGGCTTTCAGTTCTTCCGTTTCAGCCACACCAAATTGAAATTTTGATTCAGCCTTCTGGGTCTCAGATTCTTGAAACTTTAGTCGGCCCTTTGCATCATCTAACCGCGATTGCAATTCAGGAGTGGTATCCTGTATAAACAAGGAGTTACGAAACACATTATTATCAGGGTTACAAGAATTGGAGTCCCAAGCCTTTTGCAAGCAACAACACTTGGCCTTGGGGGCTAATGGCTGCCGAAGTGTTCTTTATGTGTCGGTTCATATCAATAAAGTCCCAAGCACTTTGCAAGCAAGAGTACTTGGAACTTGGGGGCTAATGCATATTGCTTCTTCTTTATTGTTCATCTATGCTAAACCGGTAGTAGTGTAAACATTGACAGCCAGCCTATGAAGGGTATGCAGGCAAATTCTGGAAATGCACAATGATGAATAGGACCGACTCATTCATACTAATTAAGCCGGCCCTTGGGGGCTACAAATGCAGCGTTCATCAAAGTCAGATTTCCTATAATGATGTGTGCCGACTATGGAAGGACTTTATTAAACATACTCATGCTATTCTAAGTCTACAGCATATTCAATTCTATCATATCCAATAGACGTGGGGGCTGGAAGGATGTATATGATTTAGTCAAGATTCATACCTCAAATTTCTTATGCATCTGCTTCACCATGTCAATTTCAAGATCACGGCTGATGTGCACTTGACTAAGATAGCCGGAAAGCACTTCACTACTGCTCAGTTGTGCATAATGAGTCATGTCAAACCTTACTTTCCGCTTCTCAGCAAGTTCTTGTTTGGCAGTGTGTTTGGCTAGAACAGTTAGATTGCCCGGTTCTCTAAAGCCGGTGCCAATGATCGTCACATCGTCAGTCTGTTTTTCTGCCGGCCTAGTTGGAGTTGATGGTTCAGCATTTACAGATGTGATACTCGTGTGATCAAGAGAGACGTCAGGAATTTTAGGAGGAGCGTTGTGAGCAGTTTCCTCCGTTGGTTTTTCAGCATCTGTCGCTGAGACTTGCTGCTCCGACTCAAAGATTTTAGGATCAGTTGCCGGTTTAGTCGCTATTTCTTTCTTACAGGGCTTGGCTTGGCCACTCCATAAGTTAAGATAAATCAATACAAAGTTATAAAGATATAAGGAAGAGCGGAACAAGGAATAATTGTTACCCAGGGGCAATCTTGAAAGCTGGCAGCTGAGTTTGAGATGAATCATCAGACGAAGAGCAAGAGACCTCCTCGTAGTTTGAATAGGAAGAGTTCAGTGGTTGCCGAATGAGACCCGCCAGCGGGTAAAAGTAGTTTGAGTGAGGAAGGACCTCATTTTGACGTTTCCATTGAACCGGAGTAGTCGGTAAGCCAGAGGACAGCTCTTCACCTCCGGTGTTCCGAGTTTGACGCCAGTTCTCGTGATGCTGTTGCTTCAAAAGAAAGTGAGGATCCAAATGAGCTAAGGGGTGTGAAAATCTTACTTTCCGGGTTACTCGTCGAATTTTTGGTCTTGGAAAGGTTTCTGAGCCAGAGGATATAGTAATTACCTCTTCTTCGGCAGCCTGGCTGGCCCCCGTGTCGTCCTGGCAATAATCAGTGTCAATAAGATAATTGAAAAAGGAGCCAAGAGAGTCAAGGTCTACCTTCTACTCAGAGCTGTCATTTAGTTCAAACAATTCAGAAGTACTTGGTTTCTTCTTTGTCTTTTTAGCGGCTTTCTTGACAGCCCTGGTGTCGTGGAATTGTCACGGCAGATGTCCTGGGGTGAGGACTTAGTCGTGAGGCCAATGCATCTATGTAGTAGCTTGAGAGAGGTTGAGCGGAATCGAGAGACGCAATGCAAGACAAATATTTAGACAGTTTCGAGCCCCGGGAAACATCATCCTGTGATAGCCCTACATGCTGTTTGAGGCTAGATCTTATTATGACCCTCATGGAGTCGTTGTAATGGCCGGATCTCCTTTAGTTGTGTCTAGCCCTAAAGAATATGGAGCTTCTAACTTGTGAAAATCTTGTCCCACTTGGGGAGCGCTGCCCCTCCTTATATATGTTTAAGGGGCGGGTTAGATATGGAGTCCTAATAGGATTAGGACTAACTTATGTTCTATTACAAAACGGCGTACAAGTCCGGGTCTTGCTTCCTTGTACAATAATTATTCCTCTCGCCTTCCATCTTGAGATGGCCCACCAGAGTATAAGTTGGCCTGCTAGGCCTTGGGCCTTGTCATCCATCTGACCCGCCCACCGGGTCACCAGTGAGTTACAATATCCAAACGGGTTGCCTGTAAACCGCCATGTTCGGGCGGATCGCTAGTGAGTCGCCAAGCTCCACCAGGGTCTCTGCTGAGTCGCCAAGTCCGACCGGGTCATATTTCCTGCCGGGTCATACCGCGGGGTATATCCCCGACATTAGCCCCAGTTTAATTTGGATCCATGTTAAACTTGATCCTTCCTGCAACATAAACACGACAACAAATTTGACAGGTTGTGCTCTGGGTTAAAAATTCTTGTAAGCTGGCATCTGGTCATCTTTAAATCCTTGTTATTTCCTCCTTAATATGTATCCGTGATCTCATAGCAAACCTCCTTAGCAGATATGTTCAAACATTGCCAATGCAAAAAATCCGAGCACTTCTTCTGAAAAATCCGGGTCAATAGACCAGCTTCATAATCAATTTGCTGACGTTGGTTTCTCATAGAGAAATATTGTAAGAAATAATCCACTTGAGTCAGCTTCTAATGCTTTAACAAAAAATATTGGTCTTTGAAATACTCATCTGATATTCAGCCGGCTTGAAGATGTAGAACCTGTCGGTTTATCCTTGCCAAAATTGTCGGGTTATAAAAACTGATGATTCCGGGTTATGACTATTGCCGACGCCGGGTCATAATTATTGGTGACGCCAGGTCATGATTGTTGCAGACACCGGGTCAATCTAGTTTATTCAAAACTAAGAATTTGAAGATGTTTCTCCCTTATATCCATATTACCTGTAGCCCCCAAGTGTCGGGTTGTCATGCTTGCAGCTACCTGGGACTTGTAATTGCCTGATGCCCATAAAAACTTCAACCAGTGTAGCCCCGAAGGGTCGGGTTCTTTTGCAATAATGAGCAAGGACTTTGTAAATATGATTATGTAGACTTGAACAGCAACGTGTAGCCCCCAAGGGGCGGCTTAGTAAGCTAATACTGAGATGTGACTTCATAAAAAGCAACATCATATGATGTAACCCCCACCATGGGGCTTGAACCCACGTCCACAAGGTTAAGATCTTTGTTCTTTACCAACTGAGCAGTGGACCCTTCAATATAATGGATTAAGACTTGAATTGTTGACAGGAGCAATTGGTAGCCCCCAAGGGCCGGCTCATTACAATGTGATGAGTTGGGTCTTCAATAAGGTGAGCAAAAAATGACTTTGCATTAGCCCCCAAGTGCCATGGTGCATGCTAGCAGTGACATGGGACTTGCATATTTGATGCAATCTCAATTTGAATAATGCAGCCCCCAAGTGTTGGGTCGTAAGCCTGCAACGACTCGGGACTATTCCCTTCATTGTAGAATAAAGCATATCCATTGATAAGATAATAGCCATTGCGCGAAAGCGACTTTGAAAACCTCAATTATAATACTGGTTCTTGATAACCGAAAAAATCCAGCCATGTTGGCTATTTAAGACTTGAATAATATGATCTGGTTTGAAAACCGGTTCCTGCAATATAAATCAGTATATCTATGCACATATGATGCATGTTATGATGATGCAATATATGATGATGTATGCGTATGATGCAATGTATGATGCATGTATGATGATGTATGTGTACAATAATGAAAAAACTTCAATGAAACTTGCTGGAGCCACTGGAGTATCCTTGCTTTCTGTAGCCGGCTCTCACAGATACCCAATCGACACTTGAACCTGGATAAGTTCAGATATGACTTATCGAGGTACGCGGGGTCAGAGTTGCATCAAGAAAACAGGCAGGTTTAACCAAGTTTCAAGGAAGGCGTCTTGGGAGCCTGGATCTATCCTGACTATCTGTAAACCGTGCTCTCACATAACAGCCAGACGTTTGAACCTTAGAAAGCTCAAGTCTTGGTCGAATACGCCATATAAGACTGATCGCCAAGAGTTTGTCGGGTCAATCAGGATGACCTGATGGAGTTGAAGCAGCTAGGTACAGGTAGGATGATCCATAGGTTATGTCCTCTTTGGTCGAATACGCCTATGTTTGAACATAACATGGTCAAATGGGTAGTAACGTTGTGTTCTCTTTGGTCGAATACGCCTATGTTTGAACAGGAAGCCCCCAAGTGACATACTTGCGAGAGATGGATATTCTCCTTGAGCCGGAGTTGTAAACTGGATATTGAGAGCTTCACAGCTTTGTGGGAGACAGATTTCATTTGAACCGGATTTGGAAACGGATATTGAGCCAGAATCGTCATTGTGAACCGGAAATTCTTCTGACGGCCCTTAAACTTTCATCCATATAGCAGCAATCTCCGGGGCCGGGTTATCTTTCCCTCTAATGACCTGGGGTTAAGGAATTTGTTGAAACCGGCAAGACTTGGCCGAGTCATATCATTGTAGCCCCCCGAGTCTTGAGACTACTCGAGGAGTTGGCTTGAGACTCTCCATATTTCCCATAGCATAAGGTGTATATCATTGGTGTTGATAGCACGATATGAATCCATAGAAGGTTGAGGTGACTGCGGCGGGTTATAAATGATCCGTATGAGCCGTGTCAGCAACTTGGCCAATGGTTCCTTCCAACTAACTATTTGAAGTTTAACCAAAACTATAGTGGCAGCGACTTATGCATCAGCCCATTGAGCTATCCAGTACAGACGGCGGCTGAAAATATATGATAATTTGCCTCCAATTCATTGAAAGAAAACCAGGCTACCCAAGTAGTGACTGGCTCATACTCAATAAATAGCTCACGCGGACAGGTGCGGCCGGTGTATTGATGTAGACCAGGCCGCGAGAGACGAACGGTAAAGACGATTGTGGCATGAGAGGCGGTACAGAACGATGAACCGGCCGCGGCGCTGTAAGCCGGTACAGACAGGCGAGCAAATCACCGGCGCTGTAAGCCGGGTGGAAGGGCGAGTCAACCACAGGCGTTGTAAGCCGGGTGGACGGGCGAATCAATCGTAGGTGCTGTAAGCCAGGCGGACGGGCGAGTCAACCGTAGGCGCTGTAAGCCAGGTGGACGGGCGAGTTACCCAGATCATGTTTGATGTAAACTGGTCTGCATAACGACAGCTTGTAGTAGAGTGCGAGTCAACAAGGGTGGCTCAGTGGCGGGTGGCTCAGCGGCGGCGGCTCTCCCGCGGACATTGGTGAATGACATGCTCCAATCTTTAACATGTAGTAGCACAAATATCACATCGATAAATAATTCTCTAAAATACTGCAACGGTGAGACAATCTTCAGTCCAACCGATAAATAATCCTCCAACATATTGTAGCGGTGAGACAATCTTCAGTCACACCGATAAATAATCCTCCAACATGCTGTAGCGGTGAGACAATCTTCAGTCACACCGATCCAAAATATTGTAGCAGTGAGACAATCATCAGTCACACCGACCCAAAATACTGTAGCGGTGAGACAATCTTCAGTCACACCGATCCAAAATACTATAGCGGAAAAAACTCATATCGAACCCAGCGATTTGCGGCAACTGCTTAAAACCAATGCCTCAATCTGACTACTTGGTGACGTCGCATCAGATTCTTGTTCGGACTCATCTGCAGTGGAAAAAATAATTTGTGCCATAATTCAATGGGTTGTCGGGCCACGCGTGAGGCGTCGTACGCAAACCTAAAATTTCTATGACTCTCATATCTGCCGACTCCACAGGTTTCATCCATAATTCTGATCTCCCAACGATAAATTTTGCTGGCTCTTACAGTGAACACTTGCCCTGATATGTCAAGTCGAAAATTATCCGCCGTGGAGTTGCAACCATGATGACAGAGGCGGCGGCTTAAAACACGGCACCGAGCGGCTCAGGAAGGATCCTCCGGTTCATGTTTGTCCAATTTTTTTAATGCAACTTGACTCTTTCTTTATCCCGTCGGGTTAGAATTTTCCCTCATTTGGTGCGTCAACGAGTCAAGATGGAAACGGCGGCCTAAGGCCACTAGGCACGTCTTTGTAGTGAATAATTGTCCTCCATAAACAAGTACTTCAGACCAAGGCAAAGAAAAACTGATCTTTGATAAAAAATAATATGTGATAATAAAACAACCTAGATGGATATCACCTGATTTGCCCAAATGACATACAAAGGGAGCACATCGGCTTATGACCGCATCAGTGGGGGCGGCGGTTCTGCAACTCGCAGATGACGGCCTAAAGCGTGGCTCCGGGCGGGTCAAGACCAGTAACAGCACAGCAGGAGCGGCTCAACGCGGCCTCGACGGCTCAATAAATGCTAGTGCAAAAGTGATGTTTGGTGCGCGCCCCTTATGAGACACCTTTGTAATGAATAATTGTCTTGCGAAAAAATATCACAGACCAAAGTAACTATTCTTTGACAAAAAAGAATATGTGCTAACAGAACAAATTTGGATGAATGTCACCTGATTCGCCCGGACAGACAGATGAGTCGGCCGTGGCATTGTAAGCCAGTGTGAACTGGTGCGGGAGTCCGTTGAGTAACGACAACCACCTGTTCTAAATGATGTTTGCGTGCCTCCATCTCCACGGTATAATATCACTATGTAATAAATAATTTCCCTGCACATAAAATATAGCAGGGCAAAGTAGTTTTGCTCAAATGATTTAATATGTTCTTTAAAAATAAATAGGGTAAATAAACCTGGTATTTTTCATCGGGTCCACAGTGAGGCGCAGCGACAGCGGCTTGCAACAGATGCGAGCGGCTCAGCGATCCGGTAGAGGTGGAGACATCGAACGGAAACACCGCAACTGGCGGCTTGAAGTGAAAAATCCAACGAAGGTTGCTTGCGAAGGAGCAGAAACGGAAGCGGCTCAACCGCTGAGGTGCGCTGGCAGAAACGGCAGCTTGTACGGATGGTAATCCGGCGGAGATAAGTGGTGGCTCAAAACGGCGACTTGGAGAGAGGCCATTAGGGCGGCTCGTGGTTGGCTCGTAGTGGCGGCTCAACGCCGCGGTGGCACGGCGGCTCTCCGTATGTTAAGTAGAACCAGGAAAATCTTGATTTTTGAAACGGACGCTTGCCATACATGAACAGCGAGACCCAATGGCGGCTCGGAAGTGGTTGGTCAGCCTTCCAAGATTGCGGCGGCGATTCGGACTCGGTGACTTGTCTCACGGCCAAGGTGACCCGGAAGCAAGGCAAGGTGGCTCAGCGCTTTAACACCACAAGGGAAGCGATTCGAAGCCGGGTCAACTCGGCCTGGACGAGGTGACTACGATGCAGAAGCATGGCCAGGGCGATTCTTGATGGAAGTCAGCACTCGAGTATTAATTGAAGTACTAGTACTTAAGCCAATGAGCTACTTTACTCATGCCAAACGGAAAGGTTCCCGCTAACACGGGGATTGATGCCCCTGACGACAGCTGGCTGCCTTCGTTTTTTTATGATTGTCGAAAAACTAAGAACAAACACAGTGACGTATGGGCTTCATACAACAGTTTGCAATAGAAATCAATCACCGATCGCAAAAAATATTGGTGGCGACGGTGCACAGACGAAACCCTAATTTCTCTTGATCTCAATATCTTATACGTCGGGTTATCCAGACAACTACTCCGCGCCGGGTCTTCTTTATATGTCCAATCGCGAGCTTCTCGATCCCTGAAGAGATCCCTCCAAGAACTCAACAACACCGTGCACAGGCCCCACAGTGGGGGCCAACTGTCGTGGAATTGTCATGGCAGATGTCCTAGGGTGGGGACTTAGTCGTGAGGCCAACGCATCTATGTAGTAGCTTGAGAGGGGTTGAGCGGAATCGAGAGACGCAACGCAAGACAAAGATTTAGACAGCTTCGGGCCCCGGGAAACATCATCCGGTAATAGCCCTACATGATGTTTGAGGCTTGGTCTCATTATGACCCTCATGGAGTCGCCGTAATGACCGGCTCTCCTTTAGTTGTGTCTAGCCCTAAAGAATATGGAGCTTCTCACTTGTGAAAACCTTGTCCCCCTTGGGGAGCCCTGCCCCTCCTTATATATGTTGAAGGGGCGGGTTACATATGGAGTCCTGGTAGGATTAGGACTAACTTATCTTTTATTACAAAACGGGATACAAGTCCGGGTCTTGCTTCCTTGTACAATAATTATTCCTGTCGCCTTCCATCTTAAGCCGGCCCACCAGAGTATAAGTTGGCCTGCTGGGCCTTGGGCCTTGTCATCCGTCTGACCCGCCCACCGGGTCACCAGTGAGTTACAATATCCAAACGGGTTGCCTGTAAACTGCCTTGTCCGGGCGGATCGCCAGTGAGTCGCCAAGCTCCAGCAAGGTCTCTGGTGAGTCGCCAAGTCCGGCTGGGTCATACCGCGGGGTATATCCCCGACACCTGGCCTTCTTGGCAGCCTCATGATCATATGACTTCTTCCAGAAATCTGATTTAGCCTGTGAATGTCGGCAAGTTTGAGTTAACAAGGGAATCACATAATAAAGCAAGAAAGGTTAAAAATAAGACTCACATCTGGTGCCGGATTAAGCTTGCAGAAAGGGTTCAGACTCACTTTGCTGCAGTCTCTCAGGCCTTCGTTTAGGAGAGTCTTGGTCATTTATGTGATTGTATCCTTAGTTAAGTCCAAGGGACTGTGGCGTAATGGATCTTTGGTCTCGCCAGTATAAGCACACATTAAACCAGACCTACGGCTCAAAGGAATGATTTGCCAGGCAACCCAACACCGGACCAAGTCAATTCCGGTTAGCCCATTTCCCAGTAGGGCCTTGACCTTTGCAAAAGTGGGAGCAAGTTTCTTGCGTTCCGCGACGGTAAGTTTTCCAGCAAGAGGATGCTTTGGGTCCAAACGCTGGACACGATAACCTGACAGCGGATTCTCATCAGCCGGGGAGGCGTCTTTGCAATAAAACCAGGTTTGATTC
The DNA here is from genome assembly GCA_902687465.1 of Secale cereale. NCBI lineage: Eukaryota > Viridiplantae > Streptophyta > Magnoliopsida > Poales > Poaceae > Secale > Secale cereale. The sequence goes on from LR738713.1 coordinate 738,966,001, forward strand.
CAATCTTTGGGGAGACTCGGCAGACAAGCATAGGGGAAGATATAATATCTTCTTTGTTGAATTGAGATGGCGCCAAGCTCCAAGCTGGGTCCGTTCGTGAACTCATTTTGGCGGTTTAAATAAAAATATTCTTTGAAGAGCTAGATGCTGGGCTCCTCTTGAAGATACACTTCGCAGAAGACTTGGAAGTTGCAGATGTTTGACACGGATTTGGGTCCGATGTCTTATGGATGGAGCTCAAAGAAGTGCAGAACGTCCCGGAAGAACTTAGAGTCAGGTGGTGAAAAGCCCGGGTTCATGTGATCAGTAAAAACAATAACTTCATCGTCCTTTGGATGAGGTCTCTCTTCACCCGGTTTAGGGGCGCGGTAATGCATGACGAATTTTTTCGGCAAATACTCAATTTTGACAAAATCATCAAGTGTAGCCTCGGTGACAACAGAAGGAACCCAGTTGCACGTAGTGACTGTCTTCGGGGGCATTGTGAACAAAGAAGCCTAAAAGATGGAAACATTTTGCTTGTTTAAAATTGGTTCATTAAGCCAGAAATCAGACTACGACATATGTTCAGCACAACGGCTTAAATGGGGCCTAATGACATATAGGTAACAATAAACCGGTGAGGAAAGCCGCCATGACAAGTACTGATACTCAAGAAGTGTCAAAAAGCAGATTTTACTAAGTGTTCAGACAAAAAGGTTTCACAGATTGGAGCTATGAGTTAGTGAAGGAAATATGCCCTAGAGGCAATAATAAAGTTATTATTTGTTTCCTTATATCATGATAAATGTCTTTTATTCATGCTAGAATTGTATTAGCCGGAGATTTAGTACATGTGTGAATACATAGACAAAACAGTATGTCCCTAGTATGCTTCTACTAGACTAGCTCATTGATCAAAGATGGTTATGTTTCCTAGCCATAGACATGAGTTGTCATTTGATCAACGGGATCACATCATTAGAAGAATGATGTGATGGACAAGACCCATCCGTTAGCTTAGCACTATGATCGTTTAGTTTTAATGCTATTGCTTTCTTCATGACTTATACATGTTCCTATGACTATGAGATTATGCAACTCCCGTATACCGGAGGAACACCTTGTGTGCTATCAAACGTCACAACGTAACTGGGTCATTATAAATATGCTCTACAGGTGTCTCCGAAGGTATTCTCGGTGTTGGCATAGATCAAGAATAGGATTTGTCACTCCGAGTGTCGGAGAGGTATCTCTGGGCCCTCTTGGTAATACACATCATAATAAGCCTTGCAAGCAAATGACTAATAATTTAGTCACGAGATGATGTATTACGGAACGAGTAAAGAGATTTGCCGGTAACGAGATTGAACTAGGTATTGAGATACCGACGATTGAATCTCGGGCAAGTAACATACCGTTGACAAAAGGAACAACATATGTTGTTATGCGGTTTGACCGATAAAGATCTTCGTAGAATATGTAGGAGCCAATATGAGCAACTAGGTTCCGCTATTGGTTATTTACCGGAGATGAGTCTCGGTCATGTCTACATAGTTCTCGAACCCGTAGGGTCCGCACGCTTAACATTTGATGACGATCGATATTATGAGTTTATGAGTTTTGATGTACCGAAGGTAGTTCGGAGTCCTGGATAAGATCACGGACATGACGAGGCGTCTCGGAATGTCCAAGATGTAAAGATTGATATTGGACGACTATATTCGGACACAGGAATTGTTCCGGAAAGTTTCGGAAATAACTGGAGTGCCGGGGGGGTTATCGGAATCCCCCGGGGGAATGTTGGGCCCTAGTGGGCCATAGGGGAGAAAGAGGGCAGCAGCCAGGAGGTGGCGCGCCCCCTCCCAAGGGGCACTCCGAATTGGACTAGGGGAGGGGGCGCGGCCCCTCTTTCCCTCTCCTTCATGCCCCCTCTCTCCTTCTTGGTGGACTCCTACTAGGAATAGGATTGCAATCCTATTCCTAGTAGGATTGCCTCTCCTCGCGCGCTATAGAGGGATGGTCGGCCTCCCCACTTGCTCCTTTATATACGGGGGCAAGGGGGCACCCTAGTACACACAAGTTGATCAGTTGATCTCTCCCAACCGTGTGCGGTGCCCCCCTCCACAGAAACACACCTCGGTCATATCGTTGCAGCACTTAGGCGAAGCCCTGCGACGGTAACTTCATCATCTCCGTCACCACACCGTCGTGCTGACGAAACTCTCCGCGAGGTTCTACTGGATCAAGATCTCGTGGGACGTTATCAAGCTGAACCTGTGCTGAACGCGGAGGCTCCGTACGTTTGGTGCTTGATCGGTTGGATCGCGAAGAAGTTCGACTACATCAACCGTGTCACTAGACGCTTCCGCTTTCGGTCTATGAGGGTACGTAGACACACTCTCCCCTCTCGTTGATATGCATCTGGTAGATAGATCTTGCGTGATCGTAGAATTTTTTTAAAATACTACGTTCCCCAACAGTGGCATCATGAGCCAGGTCTATGCGTAGATGATATGCGCGAGTAGAACACAATGAGTTGTGGACGATACTAGTCATACTGCTTACCAGCATGTCATACTTTGTTTCGGCGGTATTGTGAGATGAAGCGGCTCGGACCGACATTCCGCGTACGCTTACGCGAGACTGGTTTCACCGTTATGAGCACTCGTTGCTTAAAGGTGACTGGCGGGTGTCTGCCTCTCTCGCTTTAGCTGAATCAAGTGTGGCTACGCCCGGTCCTTATGAAGGTTAAAACAGCACATACTTGACGAAAAATCGTTGTGGTTTTCGTATGCATAGGTAAGAACGGTTCTTGCTAAGCCCGTAGTAGCCACATAAAACTTGCAACAACAAAGTAGAGGACGTCTAACTTGTTTTTGCAGGGCATGTTGTGATGTGATATGGACAAGACATGATGAGTTATATGTTATTGTACGAGATGATCATGTTTTGTAAAGTTGTCGGCAACTGGCAGGAGCCATATGGTTGTCGCTTTATTGTATGAAATAATGTCGCCATGTAATTGCTTTACTTTATCACTAAGCGGTAGCGATAGTCGTGGAAGCAATAGTTTGCGAGACGACAACGATGCTACGATGGAGATCAAGGTGTCGCGTCGGTGACGAAGGTGATCATGACGGTGCTTTGAAGATGGGGATCAAAAGCACAAGATGATGATGGCCATATCATGTCACATATTTTGATTGTATGTGATGTTTATCTTATTATGCTTCTTATTTTGCTTAGTACGACTGTAGCATTATAAGATGACCCCTTACAAAATTTCAAGGTATAAATGTTCTCCCTGAGTATGCACTGTTGCGAAAGTTTGTCGTGCCGAGACACCACGTGATGATCGGGTGTGATAAGCTCTACGTTCAAATACAACGGGTGTAAGCCAGTTTTGCACACGTAGAATACTCGGGTTAAACTTGACGAGCCTAGCATATGCAGATATGGCCTCGGAACACTGGAGACCGAAAGGTCGAGCGTGAATCATATAGTAGATATGATCAACATAAGATGTTCACCATTGAAACTACTCCATCTCACGTGATGATCGGACATGGTTTGGTTGATTTGAATCACGTGATCATTTAGATGACTAGAGGGATGTCTATCTAAGTGGGAGTTCTTTAGTAATATGATTAATTGAACTTTAATTTATCATGAACTTAGTCCTGGTAGTATTAGCATATCTATGTTGTAGATCAATAGCTCACGATGTAGCTCCCCGTTTGTTTTTATATGTTCCTAGAGAAAACTAAGTTCAAAGATGTTAGTAGCAATGATGCGGACTTGTTTCGTGATCTGAGGGTTTTCTTCATTGGTGCACAGAAAAATTATGTCCTTGATGCACCGCTAGGTGATAGACCTATTGCAGGAGCAGATGCAGACATTATGAATGTTTTGACAAAAGCTCGGTATGATGACTACTTGATAGTTTAGTGCACCATGCTTTACGGCTTAGAACCGGGACTTCAAAAATGTTTTGAACGCCACAGAGCATATGAGATGTTCCAGGAGTTGAAATTAGTATTTCATACTCATGCCCGTGTTGAGAGGTATAAGACCTCTGATAGTACTTTGCCTACAAGATGGAGGAGAATAGCTCAACCAGTGAGCATGTGTTCAGATTGTCTGGGTGCTACAATTGCTTGAATCAAGTGGGAGTTAATCTTCTAGATAAGATAGTAATTGACAAAATTCTCTAGTCACTATCACAAAGTTAGTAGAACTTCATGATGAACAATAATATGCAAGGGATGACGAAAGTACTTCTTGAGCTCTTCGTGATGCTGAAATCGGCGAAGGTAGAAATCAAGAAAGAGCATCAAGTGTTGATGGTTAATGAGACCGCTTGTTTCAAGTAAAGGGCAAAGGGATAGAAGGGGAACTTCAAGAAGAATGACAAGCAAGTTGTCACTCCCGTGAAGAAACCCAAAGCTAAACTCAAGCCTTAAACTAAGTGCTTCTTGTCGTGGAATTAGCACGGCAGATGTCCGGTTTAGAGGACTTAGGTGTGAGGCCATCGCGCGGGTTAGCTTGAAGAGGTTAAAGCATACAAAGGACACAGAGGGTTTATACTAGTTCGGCCCCTTCGATGAAGGTAAAAGCCTACGTCTAGTTTGGTGTGATATTGCTTGGGCGTCGATGAACAGGGAGCGGATTGCTTGCATGTGTCTCGACGGGTTGTTGCTTGTCCTTGAACCATCGCCGGGTCGTCCCTTTATATAGGAGGCGACGCCCGGTCCGGTTTATAGAGTCCCGAGGCCGGTTCATAATCGTGTCCGCCTCGGTCTCTACTCTTCCTATCTTACACCTCAAGTTACATGATATGACGGTTTATAAACTATAAGCTTTACACATGGGCCCTAAGCCTTTGTGGGTTGTAACCTATGTACATATTCTACTGGGCTTTGTAATTAATACAACCAAACTAGTGTAATCCGGATCTTCCTGACCGGTTTATACCTGCTAGTAATATCCCTGACATTAGGCCCCAGATTGATTTGAACTTGTTCAAGTCATTCTTCTATGTCTTCGCATAAATTTCTCCTCTGCAGCTTATCTGCTTCATAAACCGGCCATGACATCATCTCCAGGAATTATCTTAATCCGTCGTGACATCACCTCCGCATTTATTGCTCACCTCTGTTTGTTACCTTCGTTAAATTCTATCTCGAAAATCGAGGCGACAGCGTAATCTTTATGCAATCTCTGACCTCCTCGATTCCTGCGCTTGCTATTTCACCTCATCAGCTTATAAATACCGCTGAGGTCTGCCTTCTTTTCCCCCTTCTGTCTTCGTCTTCCTCCGTCGCACGAAGCTCCGCCGCCGCTCTTCGAGCCCGTCGCCGTCGTCGAGCCAGCCTGCTGCATCACCCTGAATCGCGTCCAGAGCAACTCACCGTCGTCTGCTTCTTTACAGGTATTCCTTATTCCTTACTGTAGCTCCCAATCTAGGGTTCCTCCATAGCTTCCGCCATGAAACTTTGAAGCTTCGCTGTTCTTTGAAGCTTCGTTGTTCATCCCTGTAGGTTAACCTTGCGGTAGATTCAAACCTGACTTAGATTCGTTTTAAGTGCGCTCCTGCTCCGCACTCTCGCCTTAAGTTCCTCCAGCTTAACAGCTTAGATTTGATCTGTAGAAACTTCCGCGGTTCTTCCTGTATAAGACTTGTATTTATTCCATCTTTTCTTACGCTTCAGATCCATTTATACTTCAGTCTTCTATGAAAACTATTTCCTCGACTTGTAGATCTGTAGATGTAATCATGTACATTGTAATTGACGGTTCAGCTTCTGCTTTCTTTATCATCATAATCCGGTAGTTACCTCACTCTTATATACTCCCGGACTAGTAATACCATTAGCCCCTTGTGTAAACCGGCAATTTAGATCCACAACTTTATATAATGTTCCGGCTTAATTGTGGCAATTGGTAAACCGGATTCTGTATTGTGCTTTTCAGCATTTACTTATTTCGAACGATGGCCAAGCAGTGTGTTGTGTGCAGCCGGGCTCCTTCCCGCATCACTGAAGAGGATCTAACGAACGCCGCTTCAATAGGTATTCTGGGTCCTAAGAATGTTCTGCACTGGCGGGCCACAGAAAATGAATGTCCACCTACTCCTAAAGAAGGATAGGTTATTGTTTTCTTTGATCACCTGGCCCGAGGTTTTAGCCCTCCCGGTTCAAACTTCTTCCGGGACGTATTAGCCGCTTTTCAGCTCCATCCTCAGGACATAGGTCCAAATTCTATATCAAATATCTGCAATTTCCAAGTTTTCTCGGAAGCCTATCTTCAAGAAGAACCTTCAGTGGATCTGTTCAGAGATTTTTTCAACTTAAACGGGCGGACAGAATTTTCAAACGGGCCGCATCAAGAATTGGGTGGCGTCAGCATTCAAAAAAGGAAGGATGTGAGCTTCCCTCACGCTGCCCTTCACACGCACCCCAAGGAGTGGAACCAATCGTGGTTCTACTGCATAGATACTTCACCTGAAGGAGAAAACCCACTGTCGGGTTATCGTGCGTATCGCTTACCAACGGATCACCCTTTGCCGCATCGCCTTAGTGCCCCGGATCGTGCCCGGTTTGCTCCTCAGCTTTCTAAGCTCAGGGCCTTTGTGGCCAACGGCTTAACCGGAACAGACTTTGTCTGCTGCTGGCTTACTTGGAGCATTCTTCCGCTGAGCCGGCGCCCAGGTCTGATGTGTGAGTATACTGGTAAACCGGATGACCCTCTGCGCCATATTGATATAATACTTCCTGAAAAAGAAGTCGCTGAATCCGCGAAGAAAATGGTCAACGTTTCTCTGGAGGAGTGCAGCCGGACCGGCTTAGCTCCATTCTGTGAAAATAATAAACCGCCAGTAGTAAGTTCTTTCTGATCTTTTCAATTTGTTCTGATCTGGTCATATCAATTGTCTTCCATTTATTTCCTATCTTTTGCACAGGCCAACGACCCCTTCTGGAAGAGGAAACCCTAAGATAAATCGGCCAAACAGCCACGCCGGAAGACGTTTGTTGTTAAGAAGAAGAAGGCGGTTGCTGCCTCCGGTTCACATCTTGAGGAAGATGATCCGGATTCTGAGGTATGAGTTGATCCTGATATGTTTTAATCTCCTTTTATCCAAATTTATGTTAACAGTGCCTTTCCACAGGATCTGGCTGAGGGAAGTAAAGCGGTGGAAGTTGAGGTAATCTCTCTTTCTTCAGACTCAGAACCGCCACCCCCCAAAATCCACCGGGTGTCCCGGAAATATCCTTTTTCTCATCCTTACGCTCAACTGGACCCCAAATTTCTTTTGAAGAAGCAGCAGCATGAAGCACGCCGGACCACGCATCACAGTGGCCACGTGGTGGAATCCTCCGGAATACCTCTTACTCCGGCACGCATGCGCCGTTCTGAGGTTTTGCTTTCTCCAACTCTTCTTCATCCAAAAGTCGGGCTCATACGTAAACCACTTAAACCGTCTGATCCTAACTATCAGGAGGCTCCCTTGTCCTCTTCTGGCGAGTCGACTGCCACACAGGTCCCTGTGCTGAAGACCGTGCCCGGGTAAGTCCCTTTCCATCATCCGGTTTATCTTTACATTTTCACCCTTATGATTCTTATCGTTCTTTTGATTTTTATCAGCAAGCCGAAACCTAGCAAGAGGGCGAAAGCCACCAAGACGGCCGCCGAAACTGCTACTGCTAAACCGGCCGCTGATCCGGAAGAAGTCATCCCTCTAGAAGATAATCCTGCAGCTCAATTTGATGACCCTACTCCCATGGATCGTGATGATATTGCTGCTCCGGAGGATGTTAATACGGAGAACATAGTTGAGCCTGCGAGCCCTGTCTGGGTTAGCTCTCCTCGGGCTAATCCGGCTCCTGCTAGCCCGGCACCTACTGCTGCTCCTATCCAACCGACTGTCGCTTCATCCACGGATTGTGAGATTATCGGATCAGGCTTTACTACTCCTGCTGAGCCTGTCATCTTAGCCAAGCACACTACCAAAGAGGAAAGACCTCAACAAGAAAAAGGCAAGTGGAGCATGGACTTATCCAGCTACGCCCAGTTGAGTGCCCAGGAACTTCATTTCGGGTATTTGAACCAGCTTTTTACTAGCCGCGATTATGAATCCGGGTTGGCTAACATGATGAAGGATAAGTACGAGGTAATTTCCTTCACTTGTCTTTGTTTTGTGTTCTTTGCAATCCTGTCTGTAGGCCATAGTAGCCCCCAAGTGCCGGTTTAGCGTCGTTGTAGGTGAACCGGGACTTCCAATGTACTTGCAAATGAACTTTACATTAGCCCCCAAGTGCCAGGGGTATAACTTGTTTTATGCACTTGGGACTTGTCTGAAATTTTCTTTTGGTACTTCAACTGCACATTAGCCCCCAAGTGTCAAGTGGATAACTTGTTTATATGCTTGAGAGTTGTCTGAAATTCTATTTTAATCCATTTGATTTCCTTGTAGGCTGACTTGACCCGGAGGGCTGCAGAGGTAACTGATCTCCGGAATAGACTGGTTGCTACTGAAACTGCTTCTGCCAAAGCCAAAGAAGAGCTTGTGCTGAGCTTAAACAGCGTAGAAAAATTGAAAAAGGACTTTGAAGCGGAGCGGTCTGCCTGGGAGGTGTAGAGGAATGCTCTTGAGAAAAGAGCAAAAGATGCTGAGGCTGCCCTTAATCCGGTTACGCAGGAGTTGACCGGTTTAAGGTAGCAAATGGAACTTATGACCTCTGCTATCTTTGGTGAGCACTTAGTTGTATATACTTTTTTGTCCCTGCCATCCTTGACTCGCTCTGGTTTAACTTTGACAAACATGTTTTAGGGCGACGTATAACTCATCTTGGAGATGACATCCGGAAGAAGCTCAAGGCCTCTTATACCCTGGTGGAGCAGCTGTATTCCGGCGCTCAAAGGGTTATAAGTACAATGTCCCATCAGAAAGCGGCCCCCACTACTATCCAAGGTACTTTGGAAAAGTTATCTGTCCTGCCTGTGCGCTTGGTGGAAGTGAAGAAATCTGCTGCACGGGCTGGCTCTCTTCTAGCACTGACTCGGGCCAAGGCATGGGTTCCGGACTTTGATCCGGAAGAGGCTATGAACGGATATCCCAGTAATAAAGAAGATGGATCCACTTTTTCTACCGAGGATCTCCGTGCCTTAACCAAAGAGATGCGCCTACTCGCCAGCAAACTTGCCGATGAAGCGGATCTGACCAGGTATCATCCGACATATGACTTAGAAAATGAACAGGTGGAGCGGCCGGTTTATGACACCGAGATCTGATCCCGCCAGTGCGTGGCCATACTTTCGCTCCAGATATTGATCCGTCCGACCTTATTACTGAGGAAATGTATTTCCGTGCGCTCTCCGAGATTGACTGGCGCGTTCCTGACTTCCAGCCACTTCCTGAAGATGAAGAAGATCCGGAACAAGCCGACCCTCAGCCTTCGCAGCGTGAAGAAGGATCATAAAACGCCCGGTTTAATTCATGGTTGCTGAAAAGTTTTAATCCGTTCAGGCCTGCAAGTGCCTTGTAATAGGATAGTTGGAAACATTGCTTTTGTCCCAATTCAGATGTCACAGCTTGACTTGGCATCTGCCAATTTTAATCCCTTGTCTGCTATGGTTGATCCGTTTATGTTATCTGTATCTGCATAAACAATGCTAAAAAGATGTCCTGGCGGTTTACCACCGGACCTATTACATTGCTCCCATAGGCATATATTGAAAGAGTATTTGTTTTATACCAAAAAATACTTCATACCTTTGATTAAGTGTGCCTGACATCCTTAATCCGGTAGGCATAATTGAACGTGTAGATTCTGATGAGGCTCTTGGCCCTCTTGGCGTTTGCCTGATGACTGTTCTGGGTTATGATGAACGCCGGTTTAAATCATGCTGGTGTTTATGACCTAGACTTTGAACTTATGCTGGTGTTCATGACCCAGACTTTGAACTTATGCTGGTGCTCATGACCCAGACTTTTCTTTGTAGATATGTGGTCAACTTTGAAGTTGACCAGTTCCGGATCAAAAAACTTGGTTAACCACAGAAAACCTTTGAAAAATGGCAAAAACCAAAACATTGTTGGCAAATAAGACCATGTAGGCGAGGCTTTTTGCGAGCTGCCAGGCTCCAGGCTTTTTGTGAGCGGCCTTTAAGCTCTAGGCATTTTCTTAAGAGCGGCCCTTAAGCTCTTGGCTTTTTACGAGCTGCCAGGCTCCATATTTGAGGCTTCTGATTCGAATACGATCAGTAAACCGGACCAAAGGGGTTGAGCTAGGATTCGAATGCGACCATGTAGCCCCCAGTGGCCTTGAAATTTTGCCGATCAATGGATTCGAATGCGATCCAAGGCGGACCCAAAGGGATTTTAAGCTATGATTCGAATGCGATCATATATTTTGAACCAAAAGGGGTTAAGCTAGGATTCGAATACGATCCGTAGCCCCTAGTAGCTTTGAGATTTTGCCGATCAATGAATTCGAATGCGTTCCAAGGCGGACCCGAAACGAGGTTTTTAAGCTATGATTCGAATGCGATCATATAAACCGGACCAAAAGGGGTTAAGCTAGGATTCGAATGCGATCACGTAGCCTCCTAGTGACCGTGGAGACAGGGTACCTCTAAGAGAGTTGCGCTTGTGCGGCAAGTCCTGTTTGGTCCCTTATAGAATTGTCCTGCATATCAAAATAGACTGATCAAAGCATCTTGTTTTCTTGATGAAAATCATATATATATCAAGAGAAATAAACTTTAGCTGGATATCACCTGAGTGAATTTCCATAAGATACTTATATTTGAAGAAAATGGCTGATCCCCCCGTTTACCAGGGGTGCCGGTTTATTTATTAATCATAATATAGACAGGATACATGAAGCGGAGCCCATGGCTCAAGTGTAGTAAGGCCGCAGAAGAGCAATGTTCCACGGCCTCTTCGTCTCTTCCTCTGCTGTCCGTGAGTCTTTATGTTCTCGAACGTCCACCAGGTAGTATGAACCGTTGTGTAAGTTCTTGCTCACCACAAAGGGTCCTTCCCAAGGTGGGGATAACTTGTGCATATCCGTCTGGTCTTGGATGAGCCGGAGTACCAGGTCCCCCTCCTGGAACGTCCTGGCCTTAACCCGGCGGCTGTGATATCTGCGCAGGTCTTGCTGATAAATTGCAGATCGTGCTGCTGCTATGTCACGCTCCTCATCCAGCCGGTCTAAGTTGTCCTGTCTTGCTTGCTCATTAGCTGCTTCAACATAAGCCGTCACCCGTGGTGAGTCGTGTCGGATATCACTAGGTAAAACCGCTTCAGCGCCGTACACCATGAAGAAGGGCGTATAGCCTGTAGACCTGTTAGGCGTAGTATTGATGCTCCAGAGGACAGAAGGTAACTCCTCAACCCAGCACCCCGGTGTTCTCTGCAAGGGTGTCATAAGCCGGGGCTTGATGCCTCGCAAGATCTCTTGGTTGGCCCTTTCAGCTTGACCATTGGATTGAGGGTGAGCTACTGAAGACACATCCAGGCGAATATGTTCCCTTTGGCAAAACTCTTCCATCTCTCCTTTAGATAGATTGGTGCCATTATCAGTAATAATGCTGTGTGGAAAGCCAAACCTGAAAATTACCTTTTTGATGAATTTAACCGCGGTTGTTGCATCACACTTACTGACAGGCTCTGCCTCAATCCACTTTGTAAACTTGTCCACTGCCACCAACAGGTGGGTTTTCTGATCTTGGGATCGTTTAAAAGGCCCGACCATATCAAGCCCCCAAGCCGCAAACGGCCAAGTAATTGGAATCATCCGCAGTTCATGTGCCGGAACAAGAGCACGCCGTGAAAATTTCTGACAAGTGCCGCATCTCCGGACTAAATCCTCCGCATCAGCATGAGCGGTTAACCAGTAAAACCCGTGACGAAAGGCCTTGGCTACCAGCGACTTTGAACCGGCGTGATGACCACAATCTCCTTCATGTATCTCTCGAAGAATAGGACTGCCTTCTTCTGATGATACACAGCGCTGAAATGCCCCAGAAACGCTGCGGTGATGAAGTTCTCCGATAACGATGGTCATCGATTTGGATCGACGGATTATCTGCCTAGCTTCAGCCTCGTCATCTGGCAAATCTCCTCGGCTCTGGTATGCTAAGTAAGGGAGTGTCCAATCCGGAATAACATGAAGCGCTGCCACCAGCTGTGCCTCCGGATCAGGAACAGCCAAATCCTCCTCCGATGGTACCTGAACTGACGGACTGTGTAATTCATCCAAGAAAGTATTTGGTGGAACTGGTTTACGCTGAGAGCCCAGCCGGCTTAGAGCATCGACTGCTTCGTTTTTCCACCGGTCTATGTGATCTACCTGATACCCTTTGAAATATCCTGCCACCTCTTCAACCTCTCGTCTGTAAGCTTCCATGAGAGGGTCTTTGGAGTCCCACTTGCCGGACATTTGTTGCGCCACTAGATCTGAATCACCAAAGCACTTGACCCGGCTCAAGTTCATCTCCTTAGCCATCCGTAGCCCGTGAAGGAGAGCTTCGTACTCAGCAGCATTGTTGGTGCAAGGGAACATTAGTCAGAGGACATAACCAAACTTGTCACCTCGTGGGGAAGTTAACACAACTCCAGCCCCCGAGCCTTCTAATTGCCTTGAACCGTCGAAGTGAATAGTCCAGTATGTATGATCTGGCTTCTCCTCTGGTGCTTGTAATTCTGTCCAATCATTGATGAAATCTACCAATGCTTGGGATTTAATAGCAGTACAGGGTACATACTGTAATCCGTGTGGGCTAAGCTCAATGGCCCACTTTGCTACTCTGCCAGTGGCCTCTCTATTCTGGATGATATCCCCCAACGGAGCTGAGTTAACAACAGTGATTGGGTGGCCCTGGAAGCAGTGCTTCAGCTTCCGGTTTGCCATGAACACGCCATACACCAGTTTCTGCCAGTGTGGATACCTTTGCTTTGACTCAATTAGAACCTCACTGACGTAATAAACCGGGCGCTGAACCGGATATTCATTGCCTGCTTCTTTGCGTTCCACCACAATTGCCACGCTAACTGCATGGGCATTGGCGGCCACGTATAACAGCAGCGGCTCGTTGTCAACATGGGCAGCAAGAACCGGCGGTTCTGCTAATTGCCGCTTCAAGTCCTCAAACGCAGCGTTTGCAGCATCGCTCCATATTAACCGATCTGTCTTTTTTAGCATCTGATAAAGTGGGATTGCCTTCTCTCCCAAACGGCTAATGAATCGACTTAATGCTGTAATCCGGCCTGCTATGCGCTGGACATCATTGATACAAGCCGGTTAGTCAAGGATGTGATTGCCTTGATCTTCTCCGGATTGGCCTCTATTCCTCTGTTTGACACTAAGAATCTAAGGAACTTGCGTGCCGGAACACCAAAAACGCACTTCTCCGGATTAAGCATCATCTTATAAACCCGGAGGTTGTCAAAGGATTCCTTTAGGTCTTCTATCAGCGTCTCCTCCTTCCTTGACTTTACCACAATGTCATCCACATAGGCATGGACATTTTTTCTGATCTGCCCCTTAAGATAGTTCTGTATGCAACGCTGGTAAGTTGCTTGGGCACTCTTGAGCCCAAAGGGCATAGATACATAGTAGAAGGCTCCAAAGGGAGTTATGAAAGTTGTCTTCTCCTGGTCCTTAACTGCCATCTTGATCTGATGATACCCTGAATATGCATCCAAGAAACTTAGCCACTCACATCCTGCCGTAGCATCAATGATCTGATCAATACGAGGGAGAGCAAAAGGATCAGTTGGACAAGCCTTGTTTAGGTCTGTGTAGTCTACACACATCCTCCATGTTCCATTTTTCTTTAATACCAGAACCGGATTAGCCAACCACTCCGGATGGAACACCTCAACTATGAAACCTGCGGCCAAAAGCCTGGCCACTTCCTCACCTATAGCCTTGCGCCTTTCTTCATTGAAGCGGCGCAGGTACTGCTTGACCGGTTTGAACTTCGGATCAATATTAAGACTGTGCTCAGTGAGTTCCCTCGGTATACCTGGCATGTCAGAAGGTTTCCATGCAAAGATATCCCGATTCTCACGGATGAACTCGATGAGCGCGCTTTCCTATTTGGGGTCTAGGTTAGCGCTGATAGTGAACTGCTTGGATGAATCGCCTGGCACAAAGTCAACTTGCTTGGTTCCCTCTGCCGATTTAAACTTCAATGCCGGATCATGCTCTGTAGTAGGTGTTTTTAATGGGGACATATCTGCCGGATCAACGTTGTCTTTGTAGAATTTCAACTCCTCCGTAGCACACACTGCCTCTGCATAGGCTGCATCTCCTTCCTCGCATTCCAATGCGATCTTGCGACTTCCGTGAACCATGATGGTTCCCTTGTGACCCGGCATCTTGAGCTGTAGATAGACATAGCACGGTCTAGCCATGAACTTGGCATAAACCAGTCTCCCAAACAGAGCATGATATGGGCTCCGGATCTTCACGACCTCAAAGGTCACTGTCTCTGACCTAGAATCATGCTCATCCCAAAGGTAACTTCCAGATCAATTTTCCCGACTGGGTAAGCCGATTTACCTGGCACCACTCCATGGAACACTGTGTTGGATTGTCTCAATTTCTTGTCTGTCAACCCCATACGACGGAACGTCTCATAATATAAGATGTTGATACTGCTGCCGCCATCCATGAGTACCTTTGTGAATTTGTAACCACCCACCTGTGGTGCCACCACTAGGGCTAACTGGCCCGGATTATCGACCCGTGACGGGTGATCCTCTCTGCTCCACACGATGGGTTGTTCCGACCAATGTAGAAAACATGGTGTTGCCGGTTCAACTGCGTATACTGCCCGCTTCAGAACCTTTTGATCCCGTTTACACAAACTCGTGGTAAAAACGTGGTACTGCCCACTACTGAGTTCCTTCGGATTACTCTGATATCCGGATTGCTGCTGCTGCTGGCGCTGCTGATTGCTTTGGTTGTTGTAACCACCCTGACCATGCTGCTGGTTGCCTTGGTTGTTGTAACCACCCTGACCGTGCTGCTGGTTGCCTTGGTTGTAGTTATTGTTGCCACCATGATATCCTGATCCGGAGCCATTACCCTGGTAACCCGGACCCTGAAAGCCTGAACCCGAGCCACCGCCAGGGGGTCCGTGGTTATATTTGGCTTGCTTCATGGCCTCTAACATGATCCTGCAATCCTTCCATAAATGCTTAGACGGTTGTCCCGGCGTGCTGTGCTTAGGGCACGGCTCATTTAACTGTTGATCTAGATTGATGGGTACTCCTTCGCTACGTGGAGGTGGCCTACCCTTGCGGCGTTGAAAGTTTCCTTGAACATTGGTATTGGCCACGAAATCAGAGCCGCCCTCTGCCTTTCGCTTACCATTAAAACATGTTCATGCCGGATTAGCTTGCGCCGGTTTCCCGGCCTTGTTTGCTTTCCCGGACTTGTCTCCATCTGCCTCTGGGTATTTAGTGTTATCAGAATCCCCATATTACACCAGAGTGCTCATGAGTGTCCCCATGTCATTACAATCCCGCTTGAGCCGTCCCAACTTCAGCTTCAGAGACTCAAACCGGCAATTGTTTTCCAATGTTACTATCGCTGTACTGGGGTTGATACTATTGGAAGAGTGCAGGATTTCTGATACTCGCCGCACCCAGCTGCTAGTGGGCTCCTGCTCTCCTTGAACACATGCCTCTAAATCTACCACTGACATTGGTTGCTTGCACGTGTCTTTGAAATTTTTGATAAACTGGCGACGCAGCT
This sequence comes from Secale cereale, assembly GCA_902687465.1. Lineage (NCBI taxonomy): Eukaryota > Viridiplantae > Streptophyta > Magnoliopsida > Poales > Poaceae > Secale > Secale cereale. The sequence continues at coordinate 738,981,756 of LR738713.1, forward strand.
CCCCCCATGATCCGATGGAGTTAGGTGGTAAGCCCTTTAACCATGTCCGGGCCGTGCCTTCCAACATCATGGTGAAGTATTTAGCGCATGCCGCTTCATCCACATCCAGCATCTCCATAGCCATCTCATAGCTCTCAACCCACACCTCTGGAGCTAGGTCTGCTGTGTAATTGGGCACCTTGCGCGGACCTTTGAAGTCTTTGGGTAATTTTACGCTTCGTAAAGCGGGGACAAGACACTGTACTCCAAAGGAACTTGTCGTGACTCCCGTTTCTGCTGTGGTTGGGTGAACCGGCGTCATTTGACGGGTATCCTCGCGGGCGGTGTGTCTGGCCCGGTTCATCGCCTCCTGAGCGTGCGCTTCTACTCCTGCCGGATTATCCTGCCTCTGACGGTGACGTCTCCGCTCGCTGCGAGATACTTTCGGTTCATCCCAATGCCTAGCGTAACTCCGGCTGTGGCGGGGGGTTGAATGAATCCTCTCCCTGCTGTAAGATTACGCGTGTTGCTGTGTCAATGCCGTGTCCAGTAATTCCTTAGCACGGTGCGCTTCCAACGCCACGGGGGACGCTCCCTCAATGGGTAAAGCGGCCAGTCGTGAAGCGGCGGCGACAATGTTGTCCAACGGGTTAGAATAATGGCCACGAGGGGTGGGGATGTGTGGCGTCGGTACAACTTGACGATTTCTCTCTGCGGCCGGTGGTTGAACCGGTGCGCCAGTCCCCGGGGCTCCTCCCCGGTTCACCTCTGGGTTGTTGCTGGCTCCCGCCCCTGGTGTGCCAAAGAGATTCCTAGCCTCATAAACCGACGGTAGACGGGTTTGCTGCCTTCTATATATTACCCCCTGTGCAGAGGCCTGATCTACTCTGAGCCGGAAAGCTTGGGAGTCTAGCTCTGCCTGCTTTGTAGCTATCATGGCCTTCTCTGCGTCCAGATCCCGTTTGGCCTGCTCAATCCGGCCCTTCAGCTGAAGGATATCCGCATCATGTTGCGCCTTGTTGGCGGGAGCAACTTCTGCTATTGCGCGTGCTGTCAACTCCTCGACCAAGGTGGATAGAACGTCAGAGGGTGAGGCGGCTTGACTGCTCGCCCCCGCACCAGCTATTTCTGCTGGGAACGCCCCGGTCACCGTGGGCTGCTGCATAGACTGTGATCCGGCCATGAAGACAGCCACCCGGTTTGGCGAATCAAAGGGGTCCGGAATATTGTCACCATCGGATATACCCTCGGATCGGCCGTCCTGCAACAGATACAAAGATTCGGTCTCCCCGTATGAAGATTCATCGTCAGAATAGACAACTGTCTCGCCACCAGAATCCGATCCGTCCTCGGCTTGGACTCCATGCACCGCTCCAACAAAGACACGCTTCACGATGGGCTGAATCCGGGCCGATCTCGCACGCTGAGCCGGCTCGATGATGTTGGGAAAGATGTCCGGCTTACGTCCCGGTTCACCAATCTTGCCGATGAAGACGTGGATGCCGCCGAAGGGGACCCGATACCCGTATTCGATTGAATCGGCCTCGGGGCCCCAGCCTGCGTCGTCGATGTAGATCCGGCCACGACGACTCTTGGTCATCCGGCCGACCGCGTACTGCTAGGTGGCTTCTCACCCCTCGTTGGTTAGCCCAAGTGGAAGGTTTGAGATGCAGTGTAGCAGAAGTTTTCCCTTGGCAATACCAAGGATCGTTTTCCCAGAGACTCCTAGTTTCAACAAGAAGGTGTCAACTGCTAACGGCGCCAGATATTAGCAATCAACGTGGACCTGCACACAGATACAAATAACTTTGCTCCCAACGAGTACAGAGAGGTTGTCAATCCCTCCGGCCTTGTAGTTTACAAAGGATCAAACGCAAGTGATAGTAGTGATAGGTATAATTGCAATAGTAAGTAAAAAGCGGAAAAGTAAATAGCGGATGTGATCATTGATGGTAATATGGACCGGAGTCTCATGATGTTCACTAGTGATGTCTCTCTCCCAAAAGACGATAAAACAGCTATGTGAGGTAAACGAATTACAGCTGGGCAATTGACAGGACCATGTGCGCAAACCAATGCTGACTAAGTTGCAAGAAAGGTAGAGGTTCAAAGCATGGGCGGTACGCCGAGGTAAGTAGACCGAAATCCATCTGCATCTACTACTAATCATCCACCTTGAGATATCTATCCAAAACATCTCGCTGGTATTAAGTTGCGAGTCCCACCCATAGTGTAAACTCAAAGCAACAGACAACTGCATTAAAAGAACTTTGCGTAAAGTAAACAATCCTTGCACCCGCGGGCACAAGCATCGTTGTTTTCCCCCTTGTGGCAACAGCACATCCCCTAGACTCATGTTTCTGTCACTCAAACTAGTCATCGAGGGGCATGAACCCACAATCAAGCATAACGTTCCCTCTTGGAGTCACTACCTACTACTTGGCCAAAGCAATAAATAACAACGGAGAACATGCAAGAATTACTTACGAACATAAATATAAAAGAGGTGAATCAAATATATTACTCAAACACAATCTGAACATAATCTCATAATCCATCGGATCCCAGCAAACTCATCATAGCAACAGCATAAGGATTACATATGTGCCTCGATCATGTAGGGCAGCTCACAAGGACTAATTAGTGAAGCACAAGAACGGGAGGAGAACATCACATAGCTACTGGTCACTGACCCATGGTCCAAGGGAGACTACTCACAACTCATCCAGGAGGCGTCCATGGTGGTGGAGAAGCTCCCGGTGGTGATCCTCCCCTCCGGCAGGGTGCCGGGAAGAGTTCTCCTGGTGCTCCCGATCTTGGAAGCGGTGGCGGCGATGGAACAGAGATGAGATCGCGAAAAAGAGTTCCCGTCTCGAGGGTTTCGGGAGACGCTTTAAATATATGCCAAAGGGGGGCATCAGCGGAGCCTCGGGGGGCCCAGGCGCCCCCCCCCCCCCTGGCGCGGCCCAGGGGGGGCGCGCCGCCAGGGCGCCTGGGGCCCTGGTGGCCCCCCTACGGCTGTGCTTCGGGTGCCTGGTAGGTTCTGGAACGCTGGTTTTTTATATAATTTTTCTGGATTTTTTCTGGCAGTTCTCGTAATGTGAAAACCTGAAATACAAAAACAGCCGAAAACAGAAACTGGCACTGGGGTGCACTGAGTTAATAGGTTAGTCCAAATATGATCAAAAGTGTATGGAAGGGTATAAATAACATAGCAATATCACCCAAAAGAGGCATGGAGCAAGCAGAAATTATAGATACGTTTTGGACGTATCACGTACCCTTGAGTCCTTCAAAGCTGCCCTTCAAGAACTCAAAACCATCGTGCGATAGCTCCACGGTGGGCGCCAACTGTCGTGGAATTAGCACGGCAGATGTCCGGTTTTGAGGACTTAGGTGTGAGGCCATCGCGCGGGTTAGCTTGAAGATGTTAAAGCACACAAAGGACACAGAGGGTTTATACAAGTTCGGCCCCTTCGATGAAGGTAAAAGCCTACGTCTAGTTTGGTGTGATATTGCTTGGGCGTCGATGAACAGGGAGCGGATTGCTTGCCTGTGTCTCGACGGATTGTTGCTTGTCCTTGAACCATCGTCGGGTCGTCCCTTTATATAGGAGGTGAAGCCCGGTCCGGTTTACAGAGTCCTGAGGCCGGTTCGTAATCGTGTCCGCCTCGGTCTCTACTCTTCCTATCTTACATCTCAAGTTACATGATATCACGGTTTATAAACCATAAGCTTTACACATGGGCCCTAAGCCTTTATGGGCTGTAACCTATGTACATATTCTACTGGGCTTTGTAATTAATACAACCAGACTAGTGTAATCCGGACCTTCCTGGCCGGTTTATACCTGCTAGTAATATCCCTGACACTTCTACTGCAAAGGAAATGGTCACTAGAAGTGGAACTGCCCTAGATACTTGGTGGATAAGAAGGATGGCAAAGTGAACAAAGGTATATTTGATATACAGATTATCGATGTGTACTTTAATAGTGTTCATAGCAACCCCTGGGTATTTGATGCCCGTTCAGTTGCTAAAATTAGTAACTCGAAATGGGAGTTGCAGAATGAACGGAGACTAGTTAAAGGTGAAGTGACGATGTGTGTTGGAAGTGGTTCAAAGATTGATATGATCATCATTGCACATTCCCTATACTTTCGGGATTACTATAGAACCTAAATAAATGTTATTTGGCATTTGCGTTAAGCATGAATATGATTTGATCATGTTTTTTCCAATACGGTTATTCATTTAAAGTCATAGAATAATTGTTATTCTGTTTACATGAATAAAGCCTTCGATGGTCATACACCCAATGAAAATAGTTTGTTGGATCTCAATCGTAGTGATACACATATTCATAATATTGAAGCCAAAAAAATGTGAGGTTAATAATGATAGAGCAACTTATTTCTAGCACTGTCGTTTAGGTCATATTGGTGTAAAGCGCATGAAGAAACTCCATAGTGATGGACTTTTGGAAACACTTGATTATGAATCACTTGGTGCTTGCGAACCATGCCTCATGGGCAACATGACTAAAACTCCGTTCTCCAGAACAATGGAGCGAGCAACAGATTTGTTGGAAATCATACATACTGATGTATGTGGACCAATAAGTGTTGAGGCTCACGGCTGGTATCGTTATTTTCTGACCTTCACTGATAATTTAAGCAGATATGGGTATATCTACTTGATGAAGCACAAGTCTGAAACATTTGAAAAGTTCAAAGAATTTCAGAGTGAAGTAGAGAATCATCGTAACAAGAAAATAAAGTTTCTACGATCTGATCGTGGAGGTGAATATTTGAGTTACGAGTTTGGTCTTAATTTGAAACAATGTGGAATAGTTTCACAACTCACGCCACCCGGAACACCACAGCGTAATGGTGTGTCTGAACATCGTAACCATACTTTATTAGATATGGTACGATCTATGATGTCTCTTACCGATTTACCACTATCGTTTTGGGTTATGCATTAGAGACAGCTGCATTCATGTTAAATAAGGGCACCATCTAAATCCGTTGAGACGATGCCTTATGAACTGTGGTTTGGCAAGAAACCAAAGTTGTTGTTTCTTAAAGTTTGGGGCTGCGATGCTTATGTGAAAAAACTTCAACCTGATAAGCTCAAACCCAAGTCGAAGAAATGTGTCTTCATAGGATACCCAAAGGAGACTGTTGGGTACACCTTCTATCATAGATCCGAAGGCAAGATATTCGTTGCTAAGAATGGTCCTTTCTAGAGAAGGAGTTTCTCTCGAAAGAAGTGAGTGGGAGGAAAGTGGAACTTGATGAGGTAATTGTACCTTCACCCGAATTGGAAAGTAGTACATCACAGAAACTAGTTCCAGTGATTCCTACACCAATTAGTGAGGAAGCTAATGATGATGATCATGAAACTTCGGATCAAGTTACTACTAAACTTCGTAGATCAACCAGAGTATGTTCCATGCAAGAGTGGTACGGCAACCCAGTTCTGGAAGTCATGTTACTAGACCATGATGAACCTACGAACTATGAGGAAGCGATGATGAGCCCAGATTCCGCAAAATGGCTTGAGGCCATGAAATCTGAGATGGGATCCATGTATGAGAACAAAGTGTGGACTTTGGTTGACTTGCCCAATGATCGGCAAGCCATTAAAAATAAATGGATCTTTAAGAGGAAGACTGACGCAAATGGTAATGTTACTATCTATAAAGCTCGACTTGTTGCGAAAGGTTTTCGACAAGTTCAAGGTGTTGACTACGATGAGATTTTCTCACTTGTAGCGATGCTTAAGTCTGTCAGAAGCATGTTAGCAATTGCCGCATTTTATGAAATCTAGCAAATGGATAACAAAACTACATTCTTCAATGGATTTATTAAAGAAGAGTTGTATATGATGCAGCTAGAAGGTTTTGTCAATCCTAAAGGTGCTAAATAAGCAAGCTCCAGTGATCCATCTATTGACTGGTGCAAGCATCTCGGAGTTGGAATGTACGCTTTGATAAGTTGATCAAACCATATAGTTTTATACAGACTTGCAGTGAAGCCAGTATTTACAAGAAAGTGAGTGGGAGCACTACAGACTTTCTGATAAGTATATGTGAATGACATATTGTCAATCAGAAATGATGTAGAATTTTTCGGAAAGCATAAAGGAGTGTTTGAGAGGAGTTTTTCAAAGAAAAACCTCGGTAAAGCTGCTTACATATTGAGCATCAAGATCTATAGAGATAGATCAAGACGCTTGATAAGTTTTTTCAATGAGTACATACCTTGACAAGATTTTGATGTAGTTAAAAATGGAATAGTCAAAGAAAGAGTTCTTGCATGCGTTGCAAGGTATGAAGTTGAGTCAGACTCAAAACCCGACCACGGCAGAAGATAGAGAAAGAATGAAAGTCATTCCCTATGCCTCAGTCATATGTTCTATAAAGTATGCCATGCTGTATACCAAACCTGTTGTGTACCTTGCCATGAGATTGACAAGGAGGTACAATAGTGATCCAGGAGTAGATCACTAGACAGCGGTCAAAATTATCCTTAGAGGACTAAGGAAATATTTCTCGGTTATGAAGGTGATAAAGAGTTCGTCGTAAAGAGTTGCGTCGATGCAAGCTTTAACACCGATCTGGATGACTCTGAGTCTCGATCTGGATACATATTGAAAGTGGGAGCAATTAGCTAAAGTAGCTCCGTGCAGAGCATTGTAGACATAGAAATTTGCAAAAAAAAATACATACGGATATGAATGTAACAGACCCGCTGACTAAACTTCTCTCACGAAGTAAAACATGATCACACCTTAGTACCCTTTGGGTGTTAATCACATGACGATGTGAACTAGATTGTTGACTCTAGTAAACCCTTTGGGTATTGGTCGCATGGCGATGAGAACTATGGGTGTTAGTCACATGGTGATGTGAACTATTGGTGTTAATCACATAGTGATGTGATCTATATTATTGACTCTAGTGCAAGTGGGAGACTGAAGGAAATATGCCCTAGAGGCAATAATAAAGTTATTGTTTGTTTCCTTATATCATGATAAATGTCTTTTATTCATGCTAGAATTGTATTAACCGGAAACTTAGTACATGTGTGAATACATAGACAAAACAGTATGTCCCTAGTATGCCTCTACTGGACTAGCTCATTGATCAAAGATGGTTATGCTTCCTAGCCATAGACATGAGTTGTAATTTGATCAACGCGATCACATCATTAGAAGAATGATGTGATGGACAAGACCCATCCGTTAGCTTAGCACTATGATCGTTTAGTTTTAATGTTATAGCTTTCTTCATGACTTATACATGTTCCTATGACTATGAGATTATGCAACTCCCGTATACCGGAGAAACACCTTGTGTGCTACCAAACATCACAACGTAATTGGGTGATTATAAATGTAATGCCCAGGATGGGACTATATCTCCTACGTGTCGAGGCACGACTTAAAGATATAAGCCCATTCTGGAATGATCGCAAGTTTGGTACCTTTGCACATCTCATGTAAAAATAGGGATGAAAGCTGAAAAGATAGTTGGCTTACACTCGCCACGTCACACAAATACATTACATGTTCAAACATCATTCAAATAAACATCACAGCCCATCTAAGGGTAAGATCCAAATGACAAGATACCAAACATAACTTAAACCACAGGTCTAGATCGAATCCAAGTAGAAGCTCTACTGATCAACCGGATAGTTCACATAGTAACGGCTATGCTCCTCGTCGTACTCCCAGTCTAGCTCAGTGCTCGCCTGTGTAGCTCACCATCGTACCTGCATCTGGTGTGTTGAAGTAACTGTGAGCCACAGAGGACTCAGCAATCCCGTTCCCGGGTAACACGACTATCCAAGCCTTGGGTGTGGAACAAGGCTGAACAAAGCACTAGCCTAGCTTACGTAAAAGAGAGCGAGAAGAGAAGTGCCTCGGTCGAGAGATGATCACGAAGTGATCCTAACTAGCAAGTCAAACATAACCCCACCGTGTTCACTTCCCGAATCCCTTTCGGAAAATGACCGTCACGGTACTCACGCTGGTAGTGTATTGGAACATGGTGTCAAGTTTTCTACAACCGGATATTAACAAGCTCCCATCTGCCACATAACCGCGGGCACGGCTTTCGAAAGTTCATAACCCTGCAGGGGTGTTCCAACTTGGCCCATGACAAGCCCACGATCCGCGGAGTCGCAACTCCAAGGTGGGAAGGCCCGAGTATCCTCGGAATCCCGTGCTCAAGATACTCCGACTAAGGTAAGGCTAATTCAGCAAATCCTCCCGGCGTGCCGACACCCTGACAGTAGCTGCGCGTATCTAGTCTCAGGCCACGACCGGATGGGCGATTCTACAGGTTTTTACCAAACCTTGAGTTCCCTCGAGGTGGCGCCGCAGACTCCCCGTTTCGGACCAACACTCATGTGGAGCACTGGCCCGGGGTTGTTGATTAAGAAGAGGGTTAATTACTCCCTATGCAAGTTTTTTTAGTTATTAGGCAAATAGTACCAATGTTGGGACTTGTTGGAAAAGACTTAGCACTTAGCGGTTTATCGAGGGGGTCCCATAACCCCAACCGTGTGAGGAACGCAAAATCAAGGAACATAACACCGGTTCATACGGTTCCTAGGCGGCATGAGTGGAACAAAACACCAAGCAAAAGGCTTAGCCTTCCACCCATTACCAATATATAGATGATTTCATTTAATAAATAAATATAGTGTGATATCCCAACAAGCTTCAACAAGAAGCAAGAATCTTCAATCTTCACCTGCAACTAGCAATGCTATAAGAGGGGCTGAGTGAAGCCTACATATAGCCAATCAATGGTTTGCATAGGTAGGGTGGTTAAACAGGTTCATGGTTACAATACGAGGCTGACAGGAAAACATGGGCATCGAGGCAAAACTATAGATCGATACTTCTAGCAATAGGCAAAGATAGTAATGTTATCGGGGTTCGGTCATCTTGTGTGAAGAGTTGTCGATGGGATCGTAAGAGAGCTCCTCGTTCTCAACCTCGGTAGTAACCTCGTTCTCGTACTCGTACTCAGCTTCCGGCTCTACTCAACACAAACACACAAGGCACGAATCAAACAAGATGCAATGCGCAGAAAAATTACTGGATGCATGACTGATGCACTATGGAAGCAAAACAGATGCACTATGGAAGCACAGAAAGTCTACTTAGGAAGCATAGTGTTACAGCACAACAATATGCATCAAGCAAAATGCTTCAAAACATGATAACAAGATGATAATATGAATCTACATGCAAAATCACACAAGTTTCATATAGGACTTGCTCAAAACGGAGCAACGAGCTAAAAGTTACACCCGAAACAATAAACATGCACAAGCTGAAAATAACAGCCACATAGCAACTTCGGAGCAAGAGATAAATAGTCTACAGCACTCAAACATCATGGCAATGGGCATGGACATAAACTAGACATCTCCTACAGCAAACAATTCCATTGGAGCATCCCCCAAAGGAGCCATGGATCAATAGCAACAAGCTATGACATATTGAACTTGACAACAAAAACCTGACAGCAGTAATTTGTTGCAACTTGGGAGCAAGAGTTAAATATGCTACAGCCACCCAAATAAGCATGTGAGAGCATGAATGGATAGCCAACAATATCTACAACAAGGAATCATCAAGATTCACCCCAAAACTATCATGGATTTGCCTAGAACAACAAGCAAACATGGCATCTGGAAATTACAGATTCCAGACTTAGTGAAATTTCACTAAGTGTTAAAACAGTAGTAACATCATGGCATCTTTGTGAGCAAGTTTAAGTCACCTCAAAACTAAACAAGACAAGTGGTTTGCACCACAGCAAAGTACACATGATGGTGAATCCAAAACATCTAAGCATGCATCAAGGGGACAAACACATCAATAGCAACGAGCTCCTCTACGAGGCATCTCGTCACAAGTTTAGCGACATAACAGCCACATAGCACTTTGCAAAGGAGATAAACATGGCAAGATGAAATCTATCATGCAAGCTAAAGCAACCAACATGTAGAGCATAACATGATGAACACGTGGACATATCATTTGCTTCATTTGGATAAACATGCACCAAGTTATCACATTGCAAAGATGGCATGAAAACAACTACTAACAGCAGTTTAAAACAAGTAGCACTCTTGCAACAGATATTTAAGCATCTAGATGACCTCAAACATGCATGGCACAATGGAACAAAACGTAGTACATGTCTCCACGATCATTTTGACATATCATTTGCTCAAATCGGACCATCACACAAAAAGTTATCACCATTGCAAAACAGCATCAGACAGCTAAAATTCTACAGACTTAGTGAAAAAAACAACCACCTCGGGTCAACGCAGTCAAACGGGCTTCGGGCGGAGGCGGATCGGGCCGGCTGGAAGGCGGCTGGGCCCACCTGGCCGGGGCGCTAACGGGCCTCGGGCCCTAGGGTTTTCGGCCCACCCGGGGCAGATCCGATCGAGGGATCGGGCTGGCGGTCGGTTCCCTCGATGGCTGCGGGGCGACGGCGACCTAGGGGCGACGGGGCCCGGCGGGAGGAGGCGGCGCCGGACCTGGCCGGACCGGCGGCGGAGGCGGTGGCCGGCGTGGGGAGGTGCGGGCGCCGGCGGGAGGAGGCAGCCGGCGACCTGGGCGCGGCGGCGGGGTGGAGAGGGCGGCGGCGGTGGCCGGAGGCCGGGCGGCGGCGATGAGGTGAGTGCTGGCCGGCGGCGGAGAAGACGAACGGCGGCGGTGGAGGTTGAAGATGACGAGCGGGGCCCGCGCGTCGGACGGAAGCACGGGCGGCGGCCTACGGAAGCACGGTGGAGACTTCGGAAGCACGATTTCCTGGGACGTCGGAAGCACGGTGGCTCAACGGTGGAAGTACCGGCGGCGAACTGTGGAAGCATTAGGGTTTCAGACGCGAAAATTGGGGAAGTTGGACGTTTATATAGGCACAAGGAGCTAGGGTTGTCCAAATGAGGTGAGGTTTTCGGCCACATGATCATAATTGGATGCCCTAGATGAAGGGAGGGGTTTGGGTTGGTTTGGTGGGCTGTTAGAAGGGTGTCTTGGGCCTCAAAGAGGAGGTACTTTCAGCCCACGAGAATAACTGTTGGAGTAGCAAACGAACTCCAAACGCGACGAGATTCGACAGGCGGGTTACACACAACAAAACAACATCGCACGACAAGTCTCACGCCAAACCGGAAACGTTACACGGCCAAACACCAAAGTAGGCCTCGGGGATGCCACGGACGCGTGAGAGAGCTCCGGAACTCGAAACGGACAACGGAAAGGAACGAGTGGGACCGGATGCAAACGACAACACAATGCAATGCGATGCACATGACTACATGATATGGATGAATGCACACATGCAACACGACAAAACGACGAAAACCCAAAAGACAAAGAACCCGGAATGGAATTGATGAAGCTAAAGATATATATATTGCCCAAAAGGGAAAGTATTACATCCGGGGCATTACAAACTCTCCTCTACTACAAAAAGATCTCGTCCCGAGATCTAGGACTGGAAGAAGGAAGGGTACTCGGAACGAAGGTGATCTTCTCGTTCCCACGTAGCTTCTCGGTCGGTATGGTGTGACCACTTGACTTTCAAGAGTTTGATGGACTTGTTGCGGGTCTTGCGCTCGGTTTCTTCGAGAATAGCAACGGGATGCTCTCGGTAAGACAAATCTTGTTGAAGATCAATCTCTTCAAACGGAATGGTGCGTTCAGGAGTCTTGAAGCACTTGCGGAGTTGAGACACATGAAACACATCATGAACATTGGCGAAGTTGGAAGGGAGCTCAAGTTGATAGGCTAGATCGCCTCTTTTGCCAAGGATCTTGAAAGGCCCGACGTATCTATGAGCAAGCTTTCCTTTGATACCGAATCTTTGGGTGCCTTTCATCGGAGAAACACGGAGATAGACATGATCCCCAATGTTGAAGGACAAATCACGATGCTTGCCGTCATAGTAGCTCTTCTGACGCGACTGAGCGGCCTTGAGATTCTCACGTATGACTTTGCACATCTCTTCGGCTTCTGAGATCAAGTCATTGCCAAGAAGTTGACGTTCACCTGTCTCGGACCAGTTGAGAGGGGTACGGCACTTTCTGCCATAGAGGATTTCAAACGGAGCTTTGCCTGCACTTGCTTGAAAGCTGTTGTTGTAAGAGAACTCGGCAAATGGAAGGCAATCTTCCCATTTCATGCCAAAAGATATGACACAGGCTCTGAGCATGTCTTCTAGAATCTGATTCACTCTCTCGGCTTGACCACTAGTCTGAGGGTGGAATGCAGTGCTGAACCTTATCTTAGTGCCCATGGCAGACTGAAAGGAGTCCCAGAACTTTGAAGTGAACAAACTTCCACGGTCTGAGGAGATAACTTGAGGAATGCTATGTAAAGACACAATTCTGGAAGTGTACAATTGTGCCAGTTGAGCTGCATTGATGGATTCTTTGACTGGAAGGAAGTGAGCGACTTTGGTAAGCTTGTCAATCACCACAAAGATAGAATCATTCCCTCTCTTGGACTTAGGAAAGCCAGTGACGAAATCCATTTCAATGTGGTCGAATTTCCACTCGAGAATAGGAAGAGGTTGGAGAAGACCGGCTGGACGTTGATGCTCTGCTTTCACTCTTCTGCAGACATCACATTCATTCACGAACTGGGCAATCTCCCTTTTCATGCGTGTCCACCAGTAAGATTGCTTGAGGTCTTGGTACATCTTGGAACTGCCAGGATGAATCAAAAGGAGGGAATCATGTGCTTCGACCATTATGAGCTTCCTGAGATCACCTTTGGGAACCACAAGTCTGTCCTCAAAGAACAAGGTATCTCTCTCATCAACGCGATAGCACTTATATTTGGGAGTACCCTTTGCAATACCATGTTTCACTTTCTGCACCATAGCATCACTGAGTTGGGCCTCACGGATCTGATCTTCCAAGGTAGGAGCAACTTGAAGATTTGCAAGAAAACCTTGCGGAACAACTTGGAGGTTGAGCTTCCTGAAAGCTTCACAAAGCTCAGGCTGGAACGGCTTGATAAGAAGGCTGTTGCAATATGCCTTTCTGCTCAAAGCATCTGCAATCACATTCGCCTTGCCAGGTGTGTATTCAATGCTAGGATCATACTCTTGTATCATCTCGACCCAACGAGTCTGGCGGAGGTTCAGATTCGGCTGTGTGAAGATGTACTTCAAGCTCTTGTGATCAGTGAAGATGTCGACTTTTCTGCCCAACAGAAGATGTCTCCACGTAATCAAAGCATGTACCACAGCTGCTAGTTCAAGATCATGTGTGGGGTAATTCTTCTCACTTGGCTTCAGCTGACGAGAAGTGTAAGCCACAATTCTCTTGTCCTGCATTAGCACACCACCAAGTCCTTGAAGAGAAGCATCACAGAATACTTCGTAGGGCTTGGATTCATCTGGAGGAGTAAGAACTGGAGCAGAGACGAGCTTTTCTTTGAGAGTTTTGAATGCCACTTCACAATCTGGAGACCAGTAGTACTTGACATTCTTCTGCAGCAAGTTGGAGAGAGGCTTGGCAATCTTGGAGAAGTTCTCAACGAACCTTCTGCAATAGCTGGCAAGACCAAGGAAGCTTCGGAGTTGCTTGACGTTCTGAGGAGGTTCCCAGTTGACAATTGCTTCAACTTTCTCGGGGTTTACCGCAATACCGTCAGCGGAGATGATATGGCCCAGATACAAGACCTTATCGAGCCAAAATTCGCACTTGGAGAACTTGGCATAGAACTTATGTTCACGGAGTCTGTCGAGAACCAGACGGAGGTGCTTTTCGTGATCCTCTTCGTTCTTGGAAAATACCAAAATGGCATCCAGATACACAAGCACAAACTCGCCGGTGTAGGTGTTGAAAATGTAGTGCGTCATTCTCGAGAAGGTAGGTGGAGCATTAGCGAGACCAAAAGACATGATTGTATACTCATATGAGCCGTAGCTCGTTCTGAAGGCAGTCTTGGGGATATCTTCTTCACGAATGCGAATCTGGTGATAGCCCATTCGGAGATCGAGCTTAGAGAACACTTTAGCTCCTTTGAGCTGCTCGAACAGTTCGTTGATGTTGGGGAGCGGATACTTGTTCTTTATTGTCTTCTTGTTCAATGGCCAGTAATCAACGCAGAGGCACTCCGTGCCATCCTTCTTCTTGACAAATAAGACCCCACAGCCCCAAGGAGACGTACTAGGCCTGATTAGACCCATACGCTCCTGTTCATCATGTTGTTTCTTAAACTCCTTCAACTCTTTAGGAGAGAGCTTGTACGGACGTCGGCATGCTGGCTCGGTACCAGGCTCGAGTTCAATAACGAATTCCACTTGACGGTGTGGAGGCATGCCTGGAAGTTCTTCAGGAAAGACGTCTTCGTATTCGTTAACCACCGGAATTTGAGCTATGGCATTCATTTCGCCATTGTCATTGAGAGAGAAAAGCCTGATTGTGTTATCCCGAGAGGCGAAGATAATCACATCTTCATCGGAATGAGTAATCTTGACTTCCTTCTGTGCACAGTCAATGTGAGCATCATGCTAAGAAAGCTAATCCATCCCGAGGATGAGGTCAATGTCGGAATTGCCGAGAACCACCGGTTTAGCCAGAAAGCGATAATCACCCATGCGAATAGATACATCCGGAGCATAGACACTAGAAGTCATTATCCTGCCCGGAGAAACAACTTGCAACTTCTGAGGCAAATTTGTAGTGACAACATCGTGCTTGGATGCAAATGGATATGACATGAAAGAACATGAAGCACCCGAATCAAACAACACTTTAGCTGGAAAAGAGTTAACTGAAAGGTTACCCAAAATCACATCAGAAGAATTCTCCGATTGCGCTGCATTCATCAGATTCACCCTTGCTGCCTTTGGATTATGCTTGACAATAGCTGTGCTGACAGGTGGAGGAGGCGGAAGGCGCCTTGGGTTGGGGCACTTGTTAGCATAGTGACCTTTCTGAGTGCACTTGTTGCAGACCACTTCTGAGAGAGGACGGTAATGAGTAGCACTTGACTTGGAACCTTGAGACTGAAACTTTGACTGGTTGCTTGGGTTGGGTGGGTGGGAGAAACCACGACCACTAGAGTTCTTGTTGTTGTTGTAGGGAGCTCGGATCACTGGAGGAGGTGGAAGCCAAAACTTCTGTTGCTTCGCGACGACTTGAGAAGATGAGGAGGAGTGAACGGCATCTCGAATCCTCTTTTTGGAAGCCATCTTGAGCTGGGCTGTCTCTTGCTTAAGCGCCATGTTATAGAATTTGTCAAACTCATCAGGCTCGAACAACGTGAGAGCAAGTTGAAGTTCATCTTTTAGACCTCCACGGAACTGATAGATCTTGCTCTTGGCATCTGGTATGTCTTGCTTAGCATAGCGGGCAAGATTCTGGAACTTGACATTATACTGGTAGACAGTCATTGAGCCTTGCTTCAGGTTGCGGAACTGCTCACGCATACCCTCGATGACACTTGTTGGAATGTGGTGAGAGCGAAAGTCCTTGCAGAAATCATCCCAAGAGATCACACGCCCTTCTCTGGAGTCTTTGTACTGCTGCCACCAATCAGCTGCTTGGTCCTTGAATTGGAAGGCTGCAAACTTCACATAGTCCTCAGGCCTTACGTTGCTGCACTCAAAATGCTTCTTGATATCGGTTATCCAATCTTCAGCATCGAGAGGGTCGACACAGTAACTGAAAGCCTTTGGTTGATTAGCCAAGAACTAGTTGAGTGTAGCATGGTGTTGTTGGTTGAAGAGATTGCCTTGGTTCCCTGGAGCACCCTGATTTGCTTGATTTGCTTGCATCTGCTGCATCATCTGCATCAACATCTGGGTGTTCTGATTTGTAGTCTGTAAAATCGCTCTCCAAGCCTCAGACGGAGGAGGAGGGGAAGGAGGACGATCTGGAACCTCTTCACCCTCTGGGTTAGCGTTGGGAACCCGTTTCGGAGCCATCCTGAAAGAGATGACCACCAATCAGCAATTTGATTGAAAGAAGGTATAAGCTGAAACAACGGATATAAATGCAACATAGTCCTCACAAGAATCATTCGAACAAGAGGAACGAATGAAATTCTCAGTTTAATGATAACAACAATCTTCACGAGAAGCCACTGGGACAAAAGGTAAATAAGAAAAACAACAAGGTACAGATGGAACAAACACAAGATAGGAGCTTCGTTCGACATCTTTGTGCTGAAAACTTATGGAACGTGTTACGAAAGGGTTTTGCAATCCCCGGATCAGCATAGCCAAGGACCCTTTAAGATGCAACTCCCGATCGGAACATCGGCCATAAAACCACTTCACTCAATGTAGAACCCCGAACTCCATAACCTGCATTCGTTGGAAGAATGCCTACGATCTACTGGATGAACCCACCTATTAATTTTCGAAAGTTTCCAGGTATGCAATCAGGTGTTGGGGATACAGGGGAAGCATCGCGCAATCAACTCTAATCCTACATCCAGCTGTATCCATCCTTCAACACATAACCAGTTGTTCTCGGAAACCGTCTACCTCGGACCTTCGAAAAACATCCACTATACCAAGCTATGGCAATACTCCCGAACTACCTCCCCAGTACTGGGTGATGTCGGGGTTATCTTGCCACTAACCGTATAGGAGAGTTTTCGATGTCGGCCGTCTTAAGTATTCTAGTACTGCCGCGATATGTTTCTGACGACAATACCCCGAAGCTCAACTCCCCGGGACACTTCCACAACCCCTAATGTCAGGAGGCATCGAGAACAATATTCTCGTCACAAAGACATCGAAACAATCCAACAATACTCGCGAGATTCCTAAAAATTTGGTGCAATTTTTGAAAGTAGAAGAGGCAAGAGTAGTCGTCAGGAGTCCTCTCCAGAATGAAAAGAGATGAGGAGCAAAGAAATCCTACTCTCCGATATAAATATAGGACTCAAAACATTTAAGTGTGTGCCTAGACTCGACCGTCAACGATTCGATCAAACAGTGGGGGCTTCTAGGTCGGAGAAGGCTCTGAATACCAACTTGTAATGCCTAGGATGGGACTATATCTCCTACGTGTCGAGGCACGACTTAAAGATATAAGCCCATTCTGGAATGATCGCAAGTTTGGTACCTTTGCACATCTCATGTAAAAATAGGGATGAAAGCTGAAAAGATAGTTGGCTTACACTCGCCACGTCACACAAATACATTACATGTTCAAACATCATTCAAATAAACATCACAGCCCATCTAAGGGTAAGATCCAAATGACAAGATACCAAACATAACTTAAACCACAGGTCAAGATCAAATCCTAGTAGAAGCTCTATTGATCAACCGGATAGTTCACATAGTAACGGCTACGCTCCTCGTCGTACTCCCAGTCTAGCTCAGTGCCATCGCCTGTGTAGCTCACCATCGTACCTGCATCTGGTGTGTTGAAGTAACTGTGAGCCACAGAGGACTCAGCAATCCCGTTCCAGGGTAACACGACTATCCAAGCCTTGGGTGTGGAACAAGGCTGAACAAAGAACAAGAGGTTGCAGCAGCACTAGCCTAGCTTACGTAAAAGAGAGCGAGAAGAGAAGTGCCTCGGTCGAGAGATGATCACGAAGTGATCCTAACTAGCAAGTCAAACATAACCCAACCGTGTTCACTTCCCGAATCCCTTTCGGAAAATGACTGTCACGGTACTCACGCTAGTAGTGTATTGGAACATGGTGTCAAGTTTTCTACAACCGGATATTAACAAGCTCCCATCTGCCACATAACCGCGGGCACGGCTTTCGAAAGTTCATAACCCTGCAGGGGTGTTCCAACTTGGCCCATGACAAGCCCACGATCCACGGATTTGCAACTCCAAGGTGGGAAGGCCCGAGTATCCTCGGAATCCCGTCCTCAAGATACTCCGACTAAGGTAAGGCTAATCCAGCAAATCCTCCCGGCGTGCCGACACCCTGACAGTAGCCGCGCATATCTAGTCTCAGGCCACGACCGGATGGGCGATTCTACAGGTTTTTACCAAACCTTGAGTTCCCTCGAGGTGGCCCCGCAGACTCCCCGTTTCGGACCAACACTCATGTGGAGCACTGGCCCGGGGTTGTTGATTAAGAAGAGGGTTAATTACTCCCTATGCAAGTTTTTTTAGTTATTAGGCAAATAGTACCAATGTTGGGACTTGCTGGAAAAGACTTAGCACTTAGCGGTTTATCGAGGGGGTCCCATAACCCCAACCGTGTGAGGAACGCAAAATCAAGGAACATAACACCGGTTTATACGGTTCCTAGGCGGCATGAGTGGAATAAAACACCAAGCAAAAGGCTTAGCCTTCCACCCATTACCAATATATAGATGATTTCATTTAATAATTAAATATAGTGTGATATCCCAACAAGCTTCAACAAGAAGCAAGAATCTTCAATCTTCACCTGCAACTAGCAATGCTATAAGAGGGGCTGAGTGAAGCCTACATATAGCCAATCAATGGTTTGCATAGGTAGGGTGGTTAAACAGGTTCATGGTTACAATACGAGGCTGACAGGAAAACATGGGCATCGAGGCAAAACTATAGATCGATACTTCTAGCAATAGGCAAAGATAGTAATGTTATCGGGGTTCGGTCATCTTGCCTGAAGAGTTGTCGATGGGATCGTAAGAGAGCTCCTCGTTCTCAACCTCGGTAGTAACCTCGTTCTCGTACTCGTACTGAGCTTCCGGCTCTACTCAACACAAACACACAAGGCACGAATCAAACAAGATGTAATGCGCAGAAAAATTACTGGATGCATGACTGATGCACTATGGAAGCAAAACAGATGCACTATGGAAGCACAGAAAGTCTACTTAGGAAGCACAGTGTTACAGCACAACAATATGCATCAAGCAAAATGCTTCAAAACATGATAACAAGAGGATAATATGAATCTACATGCAAAATCACACAAGTTTCATATAGGACTTGCTCAAAACGGAGCAACGGGCTAAAAGTTACACCCGAAACAATAAACATGCACAAGCTGAAAATAACAGCCACATAGCAACTTCGGAGCAAGAGATAAATAGTCTACAGCACTCAAACATCATGGCAATGGGCATGTACATAAACTAGACATCTCCTACAGCAAACAATTCCATTGGAGCATCCCAAAGGAGCCATGGATCAATAGCAACAAGCTATGACATATTGAACTTGACAACAAAAACCTGACAACAGTAATTTGTTGCAACTTGGGAGCAAGAGTTAAATATGCTACAGCCACCCAAATAAGCATGTGAGAGCATGAATGGATAGCCAACAATATCTACAACAAGCAATCATCAAGAGTCACCCTAAAACTATCATGGATTTTCCTAGAACAACAAGCAAACATGGCATCTGGAAATTACAGATTCCAGACTTAGTGAAATTTCACTAAGTGTTAAAACAGTAGTAACATCATGGTTCGTGAGCAAGTTTAAGTCACCTCAAAACTAAACAAGACAAGTGGTTTGCACCACAGCATAGTACACTTGATGGTGAATCCAAAACATCTAAGCATGCATCAAGGGGACAAACACATCAATAGCAACGAGCTCCTCTACGAGGCATCTCGTAACAAGTTTAACGACATAACAGCCACATAGCACTTTGCAAAGGAGATAAACATGGCAAGATGAAATCTATCATGCAAGCTAAAGCAACCAACATATAGAGCATAACATGATGAACACGTGGACATATCATTTGCTTCATTTGGATAAACATGCACCAAGTTATCACATTGCAAAGATGGCATGAAAACAACTACTAACAACAGTTTAAAACAAGTAGCACTCTTGCAACAGATATTTAAGCATCTAGATGACCTCAAACATGCATGGCACAATGGAACAAAACATAGTACATGTCTCCACGATCATTTTGACATATCATTTGCCCAAATCGGACCATCACACAAAAAGTTATCACCATTGCAAAACAGCATCAGACAACTAAAATTCTACAGACTTAGTGAAAAAAACAACCACCTTGGGTCAACGCAGTCAAACGGGCTTCGGGCGGAGGCGGATCGGGCCGGCTGGAAGGCGGCTGGGCCCACCCGACCGGGGCGCTAACGGGCCTCGGGCCCTAGGGTTTTCGGCCCACCCGGGGCAGATCCGATCGAGGGATCGGGCGGGCGGTCGGTTCCCTCGATGGCTGCGGGGCGACGTCGACCTAGGGGCGACGGGGCCCGGCGGGAGGAGGCGGCGCCGGACCTGGCCGAACCGGCGGCGGAGGCGGTGGCCGGCGTGGGGAGGTGCGGGCGCCGGCGGGAGGAGGTGGGTGCGGGCGCCGGCGGGAGGAGGCGGCCGGCGACCTGGGCGCGGCGGCGGGATGGAGAGGGCGGCGGCGGTGGCCGGAGGCCGGGCGGCGGCGGTGAGGTGAGTGCTGGCCGGCGGCGGAGAAGACGAACGGCGGCGGTGGAGGTTGAAGATGACGCGCGGGGCCCGCGCGTCGGACGTAAGCACGGGCGGCGGCCTACGGAAGCACGGTGGAGACTTCGGAAGCACGATTTCCTGGGACGTCGGAAGCACGGTGGCTCAACGGTGGAAGCACCGCGGAGCAACGGTGGAAGCACCGGCGGCGAACTGTGGAAGCATTAGGGTTTCAGACGCGAAAATTGGGGGAGTTGGACGTTTATATAGGCACAAGGAGCTAGGGTTATCCAAATGAGGTGAGGTTTTCGGCCACATGATCACAATTGGATGGCCTAGATGAAGGGAGGGGTTTGGGTTGGTTTAGTGGGCTGTTGGAGGGGCGTCTTGGGCCTCAAAAAGGAGGTACTTTCAGCCCACGAGAATAACTGTTGGAGTAGCAAACGAACTCCAAACGCGACGAGATTCGACAGGCGGGTTACACACAACAAAACAACATCACGCGACAAGTCTCACGCCAAACCGGAAACGTTACACGGCCAAACACCAAAGTAGGCCTCGGGGATGCCACGGACGCGTGAGAGAGCTCCGGAACTCGAAACGGACAACGGAAAGGAACGAGTGGGACCAGATGCAAACGACAACACAATGCAATGCGATGCACATGACTACATGATATGGATGAATGCACACACGCAACACGACAAAACGACGAAAACCCAAAAGACAAAGAACCCGGAATGGAATTGATGAAGCCAAAGATATATATATTGCCCAAAAGGGAAAGTATTACATCCGGGACATTACAATAAAGATGCTCTACAGGTGTCTCTGAAGGTATACGTGGTGTTGGCATAGATCAAGAATAGGATTTGTCACTCCGAGTGTCGGAGAGGTATCTCTGGGCCCTCTCAGTAATACACATCATAATAAGCTTTGCAAGCAAATGACTATTGAGTTAGTCACGAGATGATGTATTACGGAACGAGTAAAGAGACTTGCCGGTAACGAGATTGAACTAGGTATTGAGATACCGACGACCGAATCTCGGGCAAGTAACGTACTGATGACAAAAGGAACAACGTATGTTGTTATGCAGTTTGACCGATAAAGATCTTCGTAGAATATGTAGGAGCCAATAAGAGCATCCAGGTCCCGCTATTGGTTATTGACCGGAGATGAGTCTCGGTCATGTCTACATAGTTTTCGAACCCGTAGGGTCTGCACGCTTAATGTTTGATGACGATCGGTATTATGAGTTTATGAGTTTTGATGTATCGAAGGTATTTCGGAGTCCCGGATAAGATCACGGACATGACGAGGAGTCTCGGAATGTCTGAGACGTAAAGATTTATATATTGGATGAATATATTCGGACACCGGAAGTGTTCCGGAAAGTTTCAGAATTAATCGAAGTGCCGAGGGGTTACCGGAACCCCCCGGGGGAATGTTGGGCCCTAGTGGGCCATAGGGGAGAAAGAGGGCAGCAGCCAGGAGGTGGCGCGCCCCCTCCTAAGGGGCAGTCCGAATTGGACTAGGGGAGGGGGGCGCGGCCCCTCTTTCCCTCTCCCTCTCCCTCTCCTTCCTTCCCCCTCTCTCCTTCTTGGTGGACTCCTACTAGGAATAGGATTGCAATCCTATTCCTAGTAGGATTGCCTCTCCTGGCGCGCCGTAGAGGGCCGGCAGGCCTCCCTCCTTGCTCCTTTATATATGGGGGCAAGGGGGCACCCTAGTACACACAAGTTGATCAGTTGATCTCTCCCAACCGTGTGCGGTGCCCCCCTCCACAGAAACACACCTCGGTCATATCATTGCAGTTCTTAGGCGAAACCCTGCGATGGTAACTTCATCATCTCCGTCACCACGCAGTCGTGCTGACGAAACTCTCCTGCGAGGTTCTACTGGATCAAGAGCTCGTGGGACGTCATCAAGCTGAACGTGTGCTGAATGCGGAGGCTCCGTACGTTCGGTGCTTGATCGGTTGGATCGCGAAGAAGTTCGACTACATCAACCGCGTCACTAGACGCTTCCGCTTTCGGTCTACCAGGGTACGTAGACACACTCTCCCCTCTCGTTGCTATGCATCTGGTAGATAGATCTTGCGTGATCGTAGGAAAATTTTAAAATACTACGTTCCCCAACAGTTAGGATCTACAGCTGTTCAGAAAAACAAAATGAAAATCTAAAACTAAGGTGGTGATGGCGGAAAGGTAAGAAGATCCAGATGAGATCTATTACAATGAGGACATATATCAAGATCAAGACGAGTGTTATAACTACTACCACACAAATTTCACGGACTAAAATTCTGACTTGGATCTACGGTGCTAAAATGGCGAACAGTCAGACCTAAATATCAGTATGAAGCAGTTCATGGATTCAGATCGGTTTTTCTCGTGCAGATGATATGTTACAGTATTGAAAAAGAGATGCTATGAATACCATTGCGCAGAGGAATATCAAGTTGAAGCTAAAAATCATAACTGCAGGGAAAGAAGAGGATGAACTCCGGCGAACTTGAAGGAACCCTAATGGATCTAAGGGAGGAAGAAAGAAGAGAGCTTACCTAGGTTGATGAACGGCGGTGGCGCGCGGATGAGATCTGGTCAAGTCAGGTTGATGCAGAGGCCGTTGTTGGGGAAGAGACGGAGATTGACGATGCCGGCGGAGCTTGTGTGCGGAGGCGTCGCGAGGAAGGAGATAGACATAAAGAGACAAGGGGGAAGATGGAAAGGGACCCTGACCCTATTTATAAGGAATGGATACATGTCACGCGCGGGAATCTAGGAGGCTGGAAAACATATATGTAACAGCGTAGGCGCCTCAATTGTCGGAGGTTCAGTAAATGCGGAGATTTGGTCAAGATTTGGGAAATTCAAAAGTAAGTGACAGGTGACGTCGTGGCGGGTTACCTACAATTTCAGGGAATGACGTCATGGTGGGTTACAGTATCTCGCGAGAAGATGAAGAAAGATTGACATGAACAAGTTCAAATCAACCTGGGGCCGAATGTTGGGGATATAACTATTTGACATAACCCGCCCAGGAGGGGTCGGGTTACCCAATGGCGTTTCATGGGCCAAGCCCAGAAGCATGTTGAAGATGGCGGTTCAAGAAGAGTAACGTATAAAGGGCCCAAAACCCAGAGTGGCTTTAGGCCCGTAAGTGTAAACCGCCATGTATGTTTTACTTGTACTGTAAGCCATGTAACGATGAGTCACCAGGCCGGACACGATTGTATGAGCCGTCTGTGACTCTGTAAGCCATAGGGCATCAACCCGTGTATATAAGGGGACGACCCGGCAGTGGCTTAGGGGAAGATACAACATATCGAAAGCCAGGATAGCGTATTCGCTCCCTAGCAATCGAAACCCTAGCAATACCACCTCAAACTGGATTAGGTTTTACCCTCACCGCAAGGGGCCAAACCAGTATAAACTCCCCATGTCCTTTGTCCCGTTTTAACCCATTTAAGCTAACCACGTCGCTATGGCTCCACAATTAAGTCCTTTTCTTAGGACATCTGCCGTGACAACTCCACGGCAGATCCTATCTCAGATTTCATGGCCTCAAGCCATTTATCGGAATCTGGGCTCATCATAGATTCTTCATAGTTCGAAGCTTCGCCGTTGTCTAACAACATGACTTCCAAGACAGGGTTATCGTACCACTCTGGTGCGGTACATGTTCTGGTCGACCTTCGAGGTTCGGTAGTAACTTGATCCGAAGTTTCATGATCATTATCATTAGCTTATTCTCTAGTTGGTGTAGGCATCACGGGAACAGTTTTCTCTGATGATCTACTTTTCAATTCGAGTGAAGGTACAATTACCTCATCAAGTTCTACTTTTCTCCCACTCACTTCTTTCGAGAGAAACTCCTTCCCTAGAAAGGATCCGTTCTTTGCAACAAAGAACTTGTCTTTGGATCTGTGGTAGAAGGTGTACCCAATAGTTTCTTTTGGGTATCCTATGAAGACGCACTTCTCCGATTTGGGTTCGAGCTTATCAGGCTGAAGTTTTTTCACATAAGCATCGCAACTCCAAACTTTAAGAAACGACAACTTTGGTTTCTTGCCAAACCATAGTTCATACAGTGTCTTCTCAACGGATTTAGACGATGCCCTATTTAGCGTGAATGTAGCTGTCTCTAATTCATAACCCCAAAATCATAAAGGCAAACAGGTAAGAGACATCATAGAATGCACCATATACAATAAAGTACGGTTACGACGTTCGGACACAACATTACGCTGTGGTGTTCCAGGTGGCGTGAGTTGTGAAACCATTCCATATTGTTTTAAATGAAGGCCAAACTCATAACTCAAATACTTGCCTCCGCGATCAGATTGTAGAAACTTTATTTTCTTGTTATGATGATTCTCCACTTCACTCAGAAATTCTTTGAACTTTTCAAATGTTTTAGACTTGTGTTTCATCAAGTAGATATACCCATACCTACTCAAATCATTTGTGAAGGTGGGAAAATAACAATACCCGCCGCGTGCTTCAACACTCATCGGACCCCATACATTGGTATGTATTATTTCCAATAAGTCATTAGCTCATTCCATTGTTCCGGAGAACAGAGTTTTAGTCATCTTGACCATAAGGTATGGTTCGCAAGTATAAAGTGATTCCAAAAGTCAATCAGCATGGAGTTTCTTCATGCGCTTTACACCAATATGACCTAAATAGAAGTGACACAAGTATGTTGCACTATCATTATCAACTTTGCATCTTTTGCCATCAATATTATGAGATATGTGTATCACTACGATCGCGATTCAATAAACCATTTACAATGGGTGTATGGCCATAGAAGGTTTTATTCATGTAAACAGAACAACAATTATTCTCTAACTTAAATGAATAACTGTATTGCAATAAACATGATCAATTCTTGTTCATGCTCAACGCAAACACCAAATAACATTTATTTAGGTTCAACACTAATCCCGAAAGAATAGGAGGTGTGCGATGATGATTATATAAATCTTGGAAGCACTTCCAACACACATCGCCACCTCACCCTTAACTAGTCTCAGTTTATTCTGCAACTCCTATTTCAAGATACTAATCTTAGCAACCGAACAAGTATCAAATACCAGTGGCTACTACGAGCACTAGTAAGGTACACATCAATAACATGTATATCAAATATACCTTTGCTCACTTTTCCATCCTTCTTATCCGCGAAGTATGTTGGGGCAGTTCCACTTCTAGTGACCATCCCTTTGCAGTAGAAGCACTCAGTTTTAGGCTTGGGTCTAGCTTTTTGCTTCTTCTCGGGGTGACAATTTGATTGCCATTCTTTTGAATTTCCCTTTCTTTCCCATGTGTTGAAACTAGTGGTCTTATTAACCATCAACACTTGATGCTTTTTTTATTTCTACCTTCGTTGATTTCAGTATCACGAAGAGCTCGGGAATTGTTTTCGTCATCCCTTGCATATTATAGTTCATCACAAAGTTCTAGTAGATTGGTGATAGTGACTAGAGAATTCTATCAATCACTATCTTATCTGGAAGATTAACTCCCACTTGATTCAAGTGATTGTAGTACCCAGACATTCTGAGCACATGCTCACTAGCTGAGCTATTCTCCTCCATCTTGTAGGAAAAGTACTTGTTAGAGGTCTCATACTTCTCGACATGGGCATTGAGTCTCAAATACTAATTTCAGCTCTTGGAACATCTCATATGCTCCGTGGCATTCAAAACATTTTTGAAGTCCGAGTTCTAAGCCGTGAAGCATGGCGCACTAAACTATTAAGTAGTCATCACATCGAGCTTGCCAAATGTTCACAACGCCTACATCTGCTCCTGCAATAGGTCTGTCACCTAGCGGTGCATCAAGGACATAATACTTCTATGCAACAATGAGGATACTCCTCAGATCACGGACCTAGTTTGCCTTATTGCTACCATCATCTTTCAACGTAGTTTTCTCTAGGACTGTATTAAAAACAGGGAGCTAAAACGCAAGCTATTGATCTACAACATAGATATGCAAATACTATCAGGACTAAGTTCAAGATAAATTAAGTTCAATTATTCAAATTACTAATGAACTCCCACTTAAATTAACATCCCTGAGGTTAACTAAGTGATACATGATCCAAATCAACTAAACCATGTCCGATCATCACGTGAGATGGAGTAGTCATCAATGGTGAACATCTCTTTGTTGATCATATCTACTATATGACTTCCGGTCTCTAGTGTTCTGAGGTCATGTCTGCACATGCTAGGCTCGTCAAGTTTAACCCAAGTATTTTGCATGTGTAAAATAGACTTACACCCGTTGTATGTGAACGTAGAGTTTATCACACCTGATCATCGCGTGGTGTCTCAAAACGAAGAACTGTAGCAACGATGCATACTCGGGGAGAACACTGTTATCTTGAAATTTAGTGAAGGGATCATCTTATAATGCTACCGCCGTACTAAGCAAAATAAGATGCATAAAAAGATAAACATCACATGCAATCAAAAATATGTGACATGATATGGCCATCATCATCTTGTGCTTTTGATCTCCATCTCCAAAGCATCACTGTCGGTTTATTTGGATCGACACCTATGGGATCACAAGAATCCCTACTACGGTTGCGGGGTGTGGGGTTGGGAGAAGAGCGGATCTAACGGTCAGGACACAGTTCCTTTACCTAGGTTCGGGCCGCAAAGATGCGTAAAACCCTACTCCTGCTTTGGTGGATTATATGTTGGTGCTCTTCAGTTAGTGAGGAGCTCCAAGAGAGTCGTGAGGAGTTCTAAAAAGCCGAATCCTCCTCCTGGTAGCCTCGGGTCTCCTTTTATAGGGAAAAGGGGTTGCCACAGTGGCACACAGGAGGTGGAAAGGATACAGTGTTGCGAGGTTATCCCTCGTATTGCAGGACAAGGTGCATTTAATGCGCCCAGCTTAGGTGTCCTTGCTTTATCGGGGACGAGGGGAGACGCCCGTCTTGTCTGTCACCGCCCCTCCTCGCGTTGACACGCGCCCTGGCCAGCGGTGCCTGAGGTGCCATGTAGGTAGACAGGCAGCTGAGGTGGCGTAACGGCGGGTCTCCATGAGGATCTGAGGGTTGCCACGCAGGAGCCTGTCCAGCTGGTCGGGTCGGCAGCTGCGTGGGTCGGTGGAAACCCAGTTGGTGCGGGCCTGGTGGTGGCCCCGTGGGTGTCCTCAGCAAGGGCCTTGCCGGGGCCCCGGCAAGGGTCTTGCTGCGGTGCCTCCTGTCATCCCCGGCATGGTGCTTGCCGGGGGCCTTGTGGTCTTCCTTAGCTGGGATCCCGCCAAGGGTCGTCGGCATCCAGTCTTGAATGTCTTCACAAAGATCTGCATGCCACCACGGGGATATCTCCCGAATCCTCGCCCCATGGAGGCGGTGGACTCAAGGGTGATTCCCTCCGTAGGAGTGGGGTGAGCTGCCGCGGCAAGGGTCTTGTCGGGGCTGCCAGAGCCGGCCCCGGCAAGGATCTTGTCGGGGGAAGCCGCTTCGTCCCTTTGCTCTTTGTGGTCTTGTTCTTGGCGTCGCCCCAGTCTCCATCGAGCTTCAGTCTTGCCCCGGCTCGCCTCCCTCGCCATGCTTAGCGTGGTGGCGCCGTGGCTCAGACTGCCCGTGCACAGTCATAGGGGTACAAAAAATGTACCCCTCTTTTTGTACACCGACAGGAGCCCCCGGGTCTGGGCCACACATAAGCGCGACACGTTGTTGGGCCAGGCCCAGAACGGTGCGCGGGCAGGCGGGGTGGTTTTCACCGTGGTAAAATTTCTGCGCGTTGTGCATCCCACGACCCGCGCGCGCGGCGCGGGGTGGAGGGGCGTGCGTGACGTGGGCGGCATGCGTGGGGCGGTTTCCGCACGCATGCGTCACATCGCAGTAAATGCGAAAGGAGGCGGCCCGCGCCTTCCCCATAAAAAGGGAATAACCGCGGGCGCGCTGCTCACTTCCCCCATTTTCTTCGCGCCTCTTCCAATCCCAGAGCTGTTGTTCCCTCTCTTCCTTCCTTCCGAAGCCTTCGCCGTCGCCTGCCGCCGTTGCTTCGCCATCCCCTTCCCTCAGCCTTCCCATTCAGCCGTCATGGCGTCCAAACCCGCCAAGGGAAAAGGGGCGGCCAAGGGTGCCGGGCCTGCGGCGCCGCCGGAGGGCGTGTTCACGGGGGATCGGACGAAGGCTGCTATCTTCATCCCGTCGTCGGTTGACGTCTCCGAGCTCTAGGGTGCCTTCATACCCCTTTGGGGGGCGGAGACGGGGGATCAGACGAAGAACTTGGGACATCCGGCGACGCGCGTCGTTCCGGCCGCTTGCGCCCCGGCTAGCTCAAACCGGTACCCCTTCTTTGTCGATTACTTCTCTTGCGGGTTGTGTCCTCCCTTCTCCGATTTCTTCTGCGATGTCATGCACACCTTTGGCTTCCGTCTTTTGGATTTTACCCCAAATGCGGTGGCGTGCATGGCTTTCTTCGCGCACCTCTGCGAGGGCTTTGTCGGAGTGCAGCCCAACACGGTGCTCTTCCGCCACTACTTCATCTCGCGGATCCAGTCGGGAGGCTCGGTCTCCGGAGGCATCGCCTGGATTCCGAGACTCAAGGTGGTGTACCCGGAGGGCGCCGTGAAGGAGAGGTGGGACGAATGGCGCGGCCGGTGGTGCTGGATTGAGGAGGACGAGCCGCCAGCATTCTGCAGGGTCCGCCGGGTGCCGCCGGTCCGCGGCAGCGACTGGGGCGACGTCGACGCCGTCGACGGGAGGCTCACTATCGCCGTCACCAGGATCACCCGGCTTGTCCAAGCCGGACTCACCCTCGAGATGATCAGGGCGGATTTCATCCGCCGTCGGATCGCTCTGCTGCACAAAAAGGGAAGGCTAGCTTGGCTCTTCAAGAACCCGGCCGATGTCATGCGGCTCCGCACTGGTCTAAAACACAACTTCACAGTGATGGGACAAGCCCATTTCTGTCAACGGCTCTTCCAGCTGGATGTGCATCACGGTGGCGAAGTCGAGCGGTCCGGCAAGGCTGCGAAGGCTGCTGCCAAGGCCGGCAAGGCCGTCAAGGGACAGTTCTTCAAGCTGCCAGCGGGAGTGGTCCCGCTGTGCAATAATTCGCGCCAGTCTGAAATCGTTGCCATGATGCCAGAATGTAGCACGCATGGCCCCGTCCCGAGCTGGCAGGAGCCGGAGAATGAGGTCGCGCGGCAGTTCTTCGATTCTCTGGCCGAGGTGTGGGTCAATCCTGACGCCGAGCAGTGGCTCGTCAGGGACACCACCCC
This sequence comes from Secale cereale, assembly GCA_902687465.1. Classification (NCBI taxonomy): domain Eukaryota; kingdom Viridiplantae; phylum Streptophyta; class Magnoliopsida; order Poales; family Poaceae; genus Secale; species Secale cereale. Next base: position 739,011,410 of record LR738713.1, read on the forward strand.
GGAGGAGCTGGACTACATCGCCGCTAGAGCGAGGGAGGCACAGCTCATCATGGAGGCCGGCAGCACCGGAGGTACGGAGGACCAGGACGCCGCGGCCGCGGAGGAGGAGGAGTTCGCCCAATGGGCGGCGGCTACCGGAGAGGCTGGCAACGCCAGCACCGGGGCTCCACTGGTTGAGGACGCGGCCGATGAGTCATCATCGGAGGAGGAGGATGTGGCGACTGGTTCGGCGCCAGCCAGGGGAAGAGGGCGAGTCTTGCGGCGGGCCTGCTCCGGCGAGCCGGTCCGGCCCGGCAAGACTGCGCAGCCTCAATTGGCCCTGGAGGGGTCCGGGCGCCTCACGAGGGCTACGGCAGCGAAGAGGTCGACGAAAGCCGCCGAGAAGAAGAAAGCGGCAGCTTCCTCTTCGTCGAGGCGTGCTCAAACTCCGCCCCCTTCTTCGCCTCCTCCGGCAGACGTTGATTCGGAGGGTGACGCGGTGCTCCCCTTCGACCTCGGGCCCCTCAGCACGAAGAGGAAGAGGAAGACGGCAGAGGAGGAGGAGACGGACGATGAGTAAGTATTCCATTCTTTATCGTCACCCCCATCTCTCTTCATCATGCCACTCATCTTGACTTGTTCTTGCTTCTTCAGGGACGCAGAGACGTTGGCCCAGAGGGTGAAGAGGGCCAAGGCTTCGGCGAGCGTTCAGCCCCAGGCCGAGGCTACAGAGACACCACTGGTGGTGTTGAGCAGCTCCGACGGCAGCCCCCGGCACAGCCCCCAGCGTAAGTCCGCCAACCTTTTTCTCGCTCGACATGCAGTAGGCGTTGGATGCTGAAGGCGCTGACCTTGCCGGTTCTGTAGGACGGGAGCAGCAGCAGGAGGAGCCGCAGGGGGCCACTCCCAACACACCACTCCCATCGACCACGCTGCCACGAGGGGCGTCCCCGGCAAGGGCACCAAGCATGGAGCCCAAATGCATGGAGGAGGAGGAGGACTTGGGCGCTGGTGGCCCGCCCTCGGCGTCCGACGCCGGCGGGGAGGGAACTTCCGCTTCACAGCCCGGTGCTGGTGAGTTGCCCACCTTTCGCCTTTGCCTTTCCCTTGCGCTTTTTCTTGACTTCATTGTCCCCGTCGCGGCCCAGGCCCTCCTTCAACGGATGCGGAGGACGTGGACGTCGTCATCAAGGAGGTTGCCGAGGAGGCCGCGGTGGAGGCCGACAAGATCGCCGCCGAGGAGGCCGCCAAGGACGCCGCCGGGGCCACCGCGGACAAGGCTGCCGAGGATGCCGCCGAGGGCGCCGGCGGTGGGCCTGCCGGGGAGGCCGGCAAGGCCACAGCCGAAGAAGAGGCGATCGATGATCAGCCTTCTTCCTCCGCGGCCTCGGGCCCCGGCAGGTATTTGAAGGTGGGCGACAACCTTTTTGTCCATCTCGCCGGGGCGTCAGGCTCCCAGGCGCCCGCCGGGTAGGAGGTCTTCGACGGCGAGGTGTTCGCCGCCTCTGGGCTCGAGGTTGTTGATGAACCGAGCGTCGGTGGCGACGGCTCCCCAGAGGAGCAGCTTTTCCGGGCCATGGGGACCAACTTCCGGAAGCTCCAGGCGCTGTACCGTGCCCGTTTGGACAAGGTTAAGTCCAGAATGGCGGCGGTGGACGACGCGGAGGCGGACTTCCAGGCGCGCATCGCTGAGGCGCAAACCTGGTTCCACCAGTCCCGCGAGGAGCAGAGGGCCTCCCAGGAAGATCTGGCCCAGCGTAACGTGGAGCTCATCATGAAGATGGCCGCCATGGAGAAGGCCCAGGAAGAGGCGATGAACTTGGCTGCCGCGGCGGAGGCCGCCCGAAACCAGCATCAAGCAGCCCTCGATTCCCAGGAAGAAGACCTCTCCGCGCGTGAGGCGAAGCTTGCTGCAACACTCCACGGCAAGGACGAGGAGCTCGAGGCCCTTGTCGAGCGGCGGACCCGTGAGCTGGGGCAGAGGCACAAAGAGGCGCTCGATGCCCAGGCTCTGGCCCACGCCGGCAAGGTGCAAGAGCTGGAGGTGGAGCGGGACAGGCTGAAGGAGCAGGCCCTCAGGCTGTCCGACGAGAAGACCAGGCTCAACTGCGCCTTGACGGCGGCGCAGGGAGTGGTCATCAGCAAGACTGGGGAGCTCTCCGAGGCGCAAAGCTCCATCAGAGATCTCAGGCTGAGGCTGGAGAATCTCGAGAAGATGTTGGCGGAGAGCTCTGTTCGGGAGGAGGCCTTGGCCAAGAGCGTGGAGGACGAGAAGCAGCTGCGGGTGGACGAGGGCGCCTCTCACCAAGAATACATGCTGGAGGAGAACAGGTGGATCAGCCGGCTGGAGGACATCGCCGACAGGGTTACCTCACAGCTGGCCCTCATGGGGATGCCAAACGTGAGGTATGCCCCTGAATGGAGTGGGTCCATCAACGCCAAGCTGACCCTGTTCTTCGAGGGCGTCCTCAGCACCTTGGCTGATCTTCACTCCAGCAGGACGGCCACGCCCGCCGGGGAGGCCCGGCGGCTCTGCCGAGGAGTCATGACCAAGGTCCTCACCAAGGTGGCGTTCTGGAACCTAGCCCTCGACTTCGAAGCCGCGATGGACAGCTTGCCGGAGGATGCCAACCTCACGACGCTCAAGGAGCACATCAAGCCTGTCATCAGCCGCATCGACGAAATCAAGAGGGTGGAGGGCCAGTGCCGGGATTAGGCATCCCCTTCCTACTTGCCGCTGCGGGTTCATGCCCAAGACAAATTTTATCTTTAGTTAGAACCGCAGCGATGGCATAATGTAATATAACTTTGAAATATCTTCAGAATCATGCGTGTTATTTTCCTATTTGCTGCCTCCTTGTGTTTCCACCCTACGTTAACTGGGTAGGCTTGCCGGCGCGAAATACTCGAGGCGGCGTCTTGGGGACAGGTCCCCATTGGCCTGCCGGGTGAGCGTGCCGCCGGGTCTGCCACCTTGCCGCTCTCAACGCAGCCGCTCGAATTGTCGAGTTTGACTCGAGTCAGAGTCGAGAGCTTTGTCAATTGCGGAAGGGTCTGCCATCTTGCCGCTCTCAACGCAGCCGCTCGAACTGTCGAGTTTGACTCGAGTTAGAGTCGAGAGCTTTGTCAATTGCGGAAGGCTAACCCACCGTTTCAAGCACAGCCGTCTGAACTGTTGAGCTAACTCGAAACAGAACAAAGGTGTTGCCGATCGGGAAGGGCCCCATCCATGTGCAGGTTTCTTTTTGCACAAAGAATAACAGCTCCGAGGATAATAACTTAAATAATAGGGTAGAAATATCCAAAGTTCGATGTAACTTAGCTTTTATTTGCAGTCACTCGAGCGCAGGTCTTCTGGCCTCCTCAAAGGGCAACGGAGACGAGAGAGCGTCGGGCCGACCACTAGAGCTAGTCCTCACAACTGCACCCCCCTACCTGGCGCGCCAAAGATGTCGGTGTATTTGGATCGACACCTATGGGATCACAAGAATCCCTACTATGGTTGCAGGGCGCGGGGTTGGGAGAAGAGCGGATCTAACGGTCAGGACACAGTTCCTTTACCCTGGTTCGGGCCGCAAAGATGCGTAAAACCCTACTCCTACTTTGGTGGATTATATGTTGGTGTTCTTCAGCTAGTGAGGAGCTCCAAGAGAGTCGTGAGGAGTTCTAAAAAGCCGAATCCTCCTCCTGGTCGCCTCGGGCCTCCTTTTATAGGGAAAAGGGGTTGCCACAGTGGCACACAGGAGGTGGAAAGGATACAGTGATGCGAGGTTATCCCTCGTATTACAGGACAAGGTGCATTTAATGCGCCCAGCTTAGGTGTCAGGGATATTACTAGCAGGTATGAACCGGCTAGTGTAAACCGGATTATGGTAGTTTAGTTATATACTTGTAAATATCCAGAAGAGGTTACGGCCCATGAAGGCTTAAGGCCCATGTGTAGAGTTACGTTTTGTAAATTGCCTAATCATGTAACTTGAGAGACAAGGAAGAAAGAACAGAGACCGAGGCGGACACAAGTATGAGCCTGCCTCGGGACTCTGTAAACCGGACCGGGCGTCGCCTCTATATAAAGGGACGACCCGGCGATGGTTCAGAGGACAAGAAACAACCCATCGAGACACAGGCAAGCAATCCGCTCCCTGTTCATCGACGCCCAAGCAATACCAAACCAAACTAGACGTAGGCTTTTACCTTCATCGAAGGGGCCGAACTAGTATAAATTCTTTGTGTCCTTTGTGTGCTTTTAACCCCTTCAAGCTAACCCGTGCGATGGTTCCATCACTAAGTCCGTTAAACCGGACATCTGCCGTGTTAATTCCACGACAGTTGGCGCCCACCATGGGGCCTCCGCACGATGGTTTCGAGTTCTTAAAGGGCAGCTTTGAAGGGCTCAAGGGGTACGCGGTCGGCCGGATAACCAAGAGTCGCCGTGGCCGGATCTACATCGACGACACAGGCTGGGGACCGGAGGCCGATTCAATCGAATACGGGTACCGGGTTCCCTTCGGCGGCATCCACGTCTTCATCAGCAAGATCGGCGAACCGGGACCTGAGCCGGACGTTTTCCCCAACATCGTCGAGCCGGCTCAGCGTGCGAGATCGGCCCGGATTCAGCCCGCCATGAAGCGCGTTTTCGTTGGAGCAGTTCACGGGATTCAAACCGAGGACGGATCGGATTCCGGTGGCGAGACAGTTATCTATTCCGACGATGAATCTTCATCCGGAGAGACTGAGTCTTTGTATTAGTTGCGGGACGGCCGGTCTGAGGGTGTGTCCGACGGAGACAGTATTCCGGACCCCTTTGATCCGCCAAACTGAGTGGCTGTCTTTATGGCCGGTTCACAACCTACGCCACAGTCCACGGTGAACGGGGCGACAGCAGAAGCTGGTGTATGGGGGAGCGGCCCGGCCCTCTCGCCCTCTGACGCTCTATCCACCTTGATCGAGGAGTTCACAGCCCGAGCCATGGCAGAGGTAGCTCCAGCAGACAAGGCGCAACACGATGCAGAGCTCCTTCAGCTAAAGGGCGGGATCGATCAAGCGAAAGAAAATCTGAAGGCAGAGAAAGCTATGATAGCAATGAGACAGGCAGAGCTGGAGGCTCAGACTTTTCAGTTGAGGATGGAACAGGCCTCTGTACAGGGAGTAAGGAGACGGAAGTACCAGTCTCGTTTACTGCCGGTTTACGAGGCGACGAATCTTTTCAGGACACCAGGAGCGGGAACCAGCAATGATCCGGCGACAAACCGAAGGGCAGCCCCGGCTAGGGATGAACCGGTTCAGCAGCCCACTGCGGAGCAAGATCGGCGGGTCATGTCTGCGCCTCACATCCCGACCCCTCCGGGTCATTACTCAAATCCTTTGGACAACATTGTTGCTGCCGCTTCACGCTTGGCCGCTTTACCCATTGAGGGGACATCCCCCGTGGCGTTGGAGGCATGCAGGGTCAAGGATCTGCTTAACACGGCATTAACACAACAGCAAGCGTATTCTTATAGCAGGGAGAGGCTTCATTCAACACCACGCCACAGCCGGAGTTACACTAGGCATTGGGAGGAACCGGAAGTGTCTAGTAGTGAACGTAGGCGACATCGTCACAGACAAAATAATCCGGCAGGTGTGGATGCACAAGCTCAGGATGCAAACCGGGTTAGATCTGTGGCCCGTGAGGAGGTCCGTCAGACGACGCCGGTTCACACAACCACAGCCGAGACAAGGGTCACAACGAGTTCCTTTGGGGTGCAATGTCTTATCCCCGCTTTACGGAGCGTGAAGCTGCCCAAGGATTTTAAAGGTCCGCGTAAAGTGCCTAATTACACAGCAGATTTGGCTCCAGAATCTTGGGTTGAGAATTACGAGATGGCCATGGAGATGCTGGACGTAGATGAAGCGGCTTGTGCGAAATACTTCACCATGATGCTTGAAGGTACAGCCCGGACCTGGATAAAGGGTTTACCCTCTAATTCCATCGGATCGTGGGGAGAGCTACGTCGCCAGTTTATCAAAAACTTCAAGGATACGTGCAAGCAGCCGATGTCAGTGGTAGATCTAGCAGCCTGTATACAAGGAGAGCAGGAGTCTACAAGTGCATGGGTGCGGCGAGTATCGGAAATCTTGCACTCTTCGAACGGTATCAATCCCAGTACAGCAATAGTGACACTGGAAAACAATTGCCGGTTTGAGTCTCTTAAGTTAAAACTGGGACGGCTTAAACGGGATTGTAATGACATGGGAACTCTCATGAGCGCTTTGGTGAAGTACGGGGACTCCGATAACAATAAGTATCCAGAAGCGGAGGGAGACAAAGCTGGAAATGTCAATAAGCCTGGTAAACCGGTGCAGGTTAGTCCGGCTGGTGCAAGCTTCTTAGGCAAGTGAAAAGCGGAGGGTGGCTCTGATTTCGTGGCCAATACCCAACTTCAAGGGGGTTTTCAGCGCAATAAGAATAAGCCACCTCTGCAAACCGGCGGAAGGACCGTTAGCTGGGAGCAAGAGTTAAATGAGCCTTGTCCGAAACACGGTTCAAGGGAACGTCCAGCGAAACACACTATAGGAGAATGCAAGAACATGATGGAAGCCGTAATGAGCCGGTTCAGCTCCAACAACGGGCCTCCAGGCGGCGGTTCAGGCCCGGGATTTTATGGTCCGGGTCACCAGGGGAACGGTTCCGGATCAGGATATCGTGGCAACAACAGTGGTTATAATAACCGAGGCAATAACCAATATGGTCAAGGCGGCTATAATACCCAAGGCAATCAGCAGCATGGTCAAGGTGGTTACAATAACCAAAACAACCAACAGCAGGGCCAGGGTAATCACAATAACCAAGGTATTCAGCAGCGTCAGCAACAGCAGCAGCAATCCGGATATCAGAGTAATCCGAAGGAGTTGAGTAGTGGGCAGTATCATGTGTTCACCACGAGTTTGTGTAAACGAGATCAAAAAATTTTGAAGCGGGCGGTCCCCGCGGTTGAACCGGCGACGCCGCAATTCCTGCGCTGGTCAGAGCAGCCCATTGTGTGGAGCAGGGAGGATCACCCGCTGCGAGTTGATAATCCGGGCCACTTGGCCTTGGTAGTAGCACCATAGGTGGGTGGCTACAAGTTCACCAAAGTCCTCATGGACGGCGGCAGTAGCATCAATATCTTGTATTATGAGACTTTCCGTCGCATGGGGCTGACAGATAAAAAGCTAAGACAATCAAACACAGTGTTTCATGGAGTGGTGCCAGGTAAATCAGCTTACCCAGTTGGGAAAATTGACCTAGAAGTTACCTTTGGAGATGAACAGGATTCCAAGTCAGAGATGATAACCTTTGAAGTCGTCAAGATCCGGAGCCCTTATCATGCTCTATTCGGGAGAACGGTTTATGCCAAATTTATGGCCATGCCATGTTATGTTTATCTACAGCTCAAGATGTCGGGTCACAAGGGAACAATCACGGTTCATGGAAGTCGCAAGATTGCATTGGAGTGTGAGGAAGGAGACGCTGCCTACGCGGAGGCAGTGTGTGCTACGGAGGAGTTGAAGTTTTACAAAGACAATGTTGATCCGGCAGATATGTCCCCGTTGAAGAAGCCAACTACGGAGCATGATCCGGCGTTAAAGTTTAAGTCAGCAGAGGAGACCAAGCAAGTTGACTTTGTGCCAGGCGATTCATCCAAACAGTTCACTATCAGTGCTAACCTTGATCCCAAATAGGAAAGCGCGCTCATCGAGTTCATCCGTGAGAACCGAGATATCTTTGAATGGAAACCTTCTGACATGCCAGGTATACCGAGGGAACTCGCTGAGCACAGTCTTAATATTGATCCAAAGTTTAAACCGGTCAAGCAGTATTTGCGCCGCTTCAATGAAGAAAGACGCAAGGCTATAGGAGAAGAAGTGGCCAGGCTTTTGGCTGGAGGGTTCATAGTTGAAGTTTTTCACCCGGAGTGGTTGGCTAATCCGGTACTGGTGTTAAAGAAAAATGGAAAGTGGAGAATGTGTGTGGATTACACGGACCTAAATAAAGCTTGTCCGACTGATCCTTTTGTTCTCCCTCGCATTGATCAGATCATCGACGCTACAGCGGGATGTGAGCGGCTAAGTTTTTTGGATGCATATTCAGGGTATCACCAGATTAAGATGGCAGTTAAAGATCAGGAGAAGACGTCTTTCATAACGCCTTTTGATGCTTTTTGATATGTTTCTATGCCCTTTGGGCTCAAGAGTGCTCAAGCAACCTATCAGCGTTGCGTGCAGAATTGTCTTAAGGGGCAGATAGGGAGGAATGTTCATGCCTATGTGGATGACATTGTGGTTAAGTCAAGGAAGGAGGAAACGATGATAGAGGACCTTAAGGAGACCTTTGACAATCTGCGGGCCTATAAAATGATGCTTAATCCGGAGAAGTGTGCTTTTGGTGTTCCGGCGGGCAAGCTCCTTGGGTTCTTGGTGTCAAACAGAGGAATAGAAGCTAAACCAGAGAAGATCAAGGCAATTACATCTTTGACTAAACCGGCTTGCATCAATGATGTTCAACGTATCGCCGGCCGGATCACAGCCTTGAGCCGGTTCATCAGTCGCTTGGGGGAGAAGGCGATTCCACTTTATCAGATGTTGAAAAAGACGGATCGATTTATATGGAGTGATGAGGCGAACGCTGCGTTTGAGGATTTGAAGCGGCAGCTGGCAAAGCTGGCGGTCCTGGCTGCCCCTGTTGATAATGAGCCGTTGTTGTTATACGTTGCCGCTAATGCACGGGCAGTCAGCGTGGCAATCGTGGTTGAGCGCAAGGAAGCAGGGAAGGAATACCCGGTTCAGCGTCCAGTATATTACGTCAGTGAAGTTCTCATTGAGTCCAAGCAAAGGTACCCACATTGGCAGAAGTTGGTATATGGAGTGTTCATGGCAAACCGGAAATTGAAGCATTATTTCCAAGGCCACCCAATAACTGTTGTTAGTTCTGCACCGTTGGGAGATATAATCCAGAACAGGGAAGCTACTGGCAGAGTAGCGAAGTGGGCCATCGAGCTTAGCCCACATGAGTTGAAATATGTGCCGCGTACTGCAATCAAATCTCAAGCGCTGGTGGATTTCATCAATGATTGGACAGAACTACAAACACCAGAGGAGAAGCCGGATCTTACATACTGGACGATTCACTTTGACGGTTCAAGGCAATTAGAAGGCTCGGGGGCTGGAGTTGTTTTAACTTTTCCGCGTGGAGACAAGTTTTGTTACGTCCTCCGTCTATTGTTTCCTTGTACCAATAATGCAGCAGAGTATGAGGCATTGCTTCATGGCTTACGGATGGCCAAGGAAATGAACTTGAGCTGGGTCAAGTGCTTTGGCGATTCGGATCTAGTGGCGCAACAAGTATCCGGTAAGTGGGACTCAAGAGATCCTCTCATGGCAGCTTACAGACGAGAAGTTGAAGAAGTGGCAGGATATTTCAAAGGATATCAGGTGGATCACATAGACCGGCGAAGGAATGAAGCGGCCGATGCTCTGAGCCGGCTGGGTTCTCAACGTAAACCGGTACCACCGAATACTTTTTTGGATGAGCTGCACAGTCCATCGGTTCAAGTACCATCAGAGGAAGATCTGGTTGTTCCTGATCCGGAGGCACAGCTAGTTGCGGCACTTCATGTTATTCCGGACTGGACGCTGCCCTATTTGGCGTATCTAAGCCGAGGAGAGCTACCGGACGACGAGATCGAAGCAAGACAGATAATCCGGCGCTCTAAGTCCATGACAATTGCAAACGGAGAACTTCATCATCGCAGCATTTTTGGAGCGTTTCAGCGGTGTGTGTCAGCTGAGGAAGGTTGTGATATTCTTCAAGAGATCCATGAAGGGGATTGTGGCCATCATGCCGGTTCAAAATCCTTGGTGGCTAAAGCTTTTCAACATGGGTTCTATTGGTTGACAGCTCATGCTGATGCGGCAGATCTAGTCCGGAAGTGTGATGCTTGTCAGAAGTTTTCACGACATGCTCTTGTTCCGGCACAGGAGCTCCGGATGATACCAATAACCTGGCCGTTTGCGACTTGGGGGCTTGATATGGTTGGGCCTTTCAAACGATCCCAAGATCAGAAAACTCATCTACTGGTGGCTGTGGATAAATTTACGAAGTGGATTGAGGCAGAGCCTGTGAGCAAGTGTGATGCGGCAACAGCGGTTAAATTTATCAAAAAGGTAATCTTCCGGTTTGATTTTCCACATAGTATCATCACAGATAACGGCACCAATTTATCTAAAGGAGAGATGGAAGAATTTTGTCAACGGGAACATATTCGCCTAGATGTGTCTTTTGTAGCCCACCCTCAATCCAATGGTCAGGCTGAAAGAGCAAATCAGGAGATTTTGCGAGGTATCAAGCCCCGGCTTATGACTCCCTTGCAAAGAACACCAGGGTGCTGGGTTGAGGAGTTACCTTCTGTCCTTTGGAGTATCAATACTACATCAACACGGTCCACAGGTTATACACCTTTGTTTATGGTGTATGATGCTAAAGCAGTCCTTCCAAGTGATATCCGTCATGATTCGCCACGGGTAACGGCCTATGTTGAAGCGGCTAATGAGCAGGCGAGGCAAGACAGTTTGGACCGGCTGGATGAAGAACGTGATATAGCAGCGGCACGGTCTGCAATTTATCAACAAGACTTGCGCAGATATCACAGCCGCCGGATCAAGACCAGGACGTTCCAGGATGGAGATTTGGTACTCCGGCTTATTCAAGATCAAACAGATATGCACAAGCTATCCCCGCCTTGGGAGGGGCCCTTTGTGGTCAGCAAGAATCTGCACAACGGTTCATATTATCTGGTGGATGTTCGAGAACACAAAGACTCATGGACATCGGAAGAAGAGACAAAGAGGCCGTGGAACATCGCCCTCTTGCGGCCCTACTACACCTGAGCCATGAGCTCTACTATATCCTATGTATATATTATGATTAATGAATAAACCAGCAACCTCGGTAAACCGGGGGCTCAGCCTTTTTTCCAATACAAGTGTCTTATGGTGATAACCATACATTTCTTATCATATGTCATATTTCAAATATTTTGATCGGTTTAACTGGTTGTGCAGGGCATATGCACTCTAGAGCAGTAACTCACTGAAGGGCTTCCTGTTCAAACATAGGTCGTATTCGAACCAAAGAGAACATAGCCAAACCCACTGAAGGGCTTCCTATTCAAACATAGGTCGTATTAGAACCAAAGAGAACATAGCCAAACCCACTGAAGGGCTTCCTGTTCAAACATAGGTCGTATTCGAACCAAAGAGAACATAGCCAAACCCACTGAAGGGCTTCCTGTTCAAACATAGGTCATATTCGAACCAAAGAGAACATAGCCAAACTTACTGAAGGGATTCCTGTTCAAACATAGGTCGTATTCGAACCAAAGAGAATATACCCAAACTTACTGAAGGGATTCCTGTTCAAACATAGGTCGTATTCGAACCAAAGAGAACATACCCAAACCTAATAATGCCATTCTGTTCAAACATAGGTCATATCCGAACCAAAGAGGACATGGCATAAGCCCAATGGATCGTATCCGAATCCATTGATTGGCTAAGTTTTATATGGCCAGCAGGGGGCGGGATTGTACCCGAATCCTAGCTTAAACCCCTGTTGGTTGTATCCGGTTCCTATGGTCGTATCCGAACCATAAGGCCCAATGGATTGTACCCGAATCCATTGATTGGCTGAACCTTGCTTTGAGCCTGGCAGCTCGCAAAAAGCCTCGACTACATGGTTTTATTTGCAAACTTGCATTTTTGGTATTTGTGTTCTATGGTTCTTTAATCCGGAGTGGGACAACTCCAGAGTTGACCACGTATCTTCAAAAGTCTGGACAAAGCGCCAGCATGATCTAAACCGGTCGCTTCTATAAAACCCGGAAATTATTATTGGGTCTATCAAAGGCTCCCTCAGAAAAATTGCAAATTTCGCCGGATTAAGAATATCAAGCATACTTGATGGCAGGTATGAAGTTATTTCTGGTACAAACAAACGCTTGTTTGATATGTTGTGTGAGCAATTTAATTGGTCCAGCGGTAAACCGCTAGGACATATTTTCAGTGTTATCTATGCATAAACAGATAATATGCAGGATAAACCATATCAGACCAGATTTAAATTGGCAACGTCACAGTAAAAAGTTGGAACATCCGGATTAAGACGAAACAATGTTTTATACTATCCTATTACAAGGCATAGCAAGCCTGGACGGATTAAAGACTGTCCAGCAAAATGAGACTGCAACTACAAAGATACACTATGACCTACGCCTCCTCCTGCTGCGATGGCTGGGGATCAACTTGTTCCGGAGTCTCTTCCTCTTCTTGAAGCGGTTGTAAGTTAGGGACGCACCAATCAATTTTCGTTAAAGCACGGAAGTACATCTCTTCCATGATAAGTTCAGACGGATCAATATCTGGGGCGAAAGTATGAGGGCGCATCGGTGGGATTAGATTCACGGTATCATAAACCGGCCGATCCACCCGCTCATTCTGTAAATCATAACCCGGATGATACCTGGACAAATCTGATTCGGCAGCAAGCTTGCTAGCGAGAGGACGCATCTCCTTAGTCAAAGCGTGAAGATCCTTGGCAGTGAAAGCTGATCCGTCTTCTTTACTACCGGGATACCCATTCAAAGCTTCTTCCGGATCAAAATCTGGAACCCACGCTTTGGCTCTGGTAAGCGCCATGAGAGAACCGGCTCGGGCAGCAGACTTCTTCACTTCCTCCAAGCGTACTGGCAAGATAGAAAGTTTCTCAAGTGTGCCTTGGATAGTGGTGGGGGCCGGTTTATTGAAGGACATTGCGCTTATGATCCTTTGAGCGCCGGAATACAGCTGCTCGACCAGAGTATAAGACGCCTTGAGTTTCTTTCGTAAGTCATCCCCAAGATGGGTGACACGGCGCCCTGCATATGATTATCACAGTTAAACCAGGAACGGATTAAAGATTGCAAGGATGAAAGGAGGAGTACAGATTAAGTACTTACCGAAGACAGCAGAAGTCATCAGTTCTATTTGCCGCTTTAAACCGGTTAACTCTTCAGTCACCGGATTAAGGGCTTCCTCAGCATCCTTTGCCCTTTTTTCCAGATCCTTCTTTTGTACTTCAAAGGCCGTCCGCTCCTCTTCAAAAAATATCTTCAGTTGTTCAGCGGTAGTTAAGCTCAGCGCCAATTCTTTTTTGGCCTTAGCAGCGGCAGACTCAGTTTCAGCCAGTCTGTTCCGGAGTTCAGTGATTTCTTCAGCCCTCCGGTTTAAATCAGCCTGCAAAGAAAATCAAGTGGAATAAGAGCAAAATTCATACAAGTCTCAAGCACATAATCAAATTATATACTTGACACTTGGGGGCTAATGGACGATTGAAGTATCAAGGAGTTACAATTCAAAACAAGTCTCAAGCACACAAACAAGTTGTCTACTTGACACTTGGGGGCTAATGCATAGTTGAAACATCAAAGAATTCAGACAAGTCCCAGGCACATAAACCGAATTATGCCCCTGGCACTTGGGGGCTAGTGTAAGATCATCTGCTCAAACAGGAAGTACCGGTTCACCTTCTAAATGCAGCTAAACCGGAACTTGGGGGCTACCATGGTATGGACAGAAACACAACAAAGGTAAAACAAAGACAAGGGAGTTACCTCGTATTTTTCTTTCATCATGCTAATTAAGCCCGCTTCATAGTCCCGGCCGGTGTGAAGCCGGTTCAAATACCCGAAATAGAGCTCCTGGGCACTCAGCTCGGCGAAACCAGACAACTACGTGCTCCATTTGCCTTTCTCTTGATGGATTTACTCCGCTTTAGCTATGTGCTTGGCCAAAACAGTGGGCTCAGCAGGTGCGGTGTAAGCTGTACCGGTTACTTGAACGTCCGGAGAAGGGGCAAACGTCGGTGGTGGATTAGCAATGTGAACCGGGCTAACAGGTGCCGGGCTGGTCCGAGGAGGATTGGCCCGGGCAAGACTCGCCGGTTCATGAACGTTCTCAGCGTTAGGGTTCTCAGGAACAGTGGTATAAGTGTGCTCCATGGGAGCAGGATCCTCAAGTGGAACTGTGGGTTCATTCTCCGGAGGGATGGTGGTGTCCGGATCAGCCACCGGATCATCAGTAGCAGTTTCAGCGGCCGTTTTGTTGGCTTTGGCCCTTTTGGTGGGTTTAGGCTTGCTGAAAGAAATTGGAAAAAGAAGTCAGAACTGTAAGGCAAATGCAAAGATAAACCGGATAAGATAAAGGACTTACCCAGGGACAGTCTTCAGAGGAGGAACTTGTGTGGCAGTAGATTCGCTAGAAGAAGATAAGGGAGTCTCCTGATAATTAGGGTCAGACGGTTTAAGTGGTTTGCGTATAAGCCCGGCCTTGGGATGAAGAAGAGTTGGAGAAAGTATAACCTCAGAGCGGCGTCTCCGAGCCGGAGTAAGAGATATTCCGGACGATTCAACTGCAAGGCCGCTATGGCGGGTAGTCCGGCGAAGGGCTTCATGTTGCTGTTTCTTCAAAAGAAAATTGGGGTCCAGCTGAGCATAAGGGTGAGAAAATTGATATTTCCGGACTGTCCAACGAATCTTTGGTGGAGGTGGTTCTGAATCGGAAGAAAGAGTGATTACCTCAGTTTCTGCCGCTTTGTCCCCTTCAGCCGGATCCTGTGGGAAAGACACTGTTAACACAAATTTGGATAAAAGTGAACAAGTCATAGCCGGATTAACTCATACCTCAGAGTCCGGATCATCATCTTCAGCATGTGAACCGGAGCCAGCAGCCGCCTTTTTCTTCTTAATAACGTAAGTTTTTCGGCGTGGCTGTTTTCCAGCTTTCTCCTGAGGTTTCCTCTTCCAGAAAGGATCATCAGCCTGTTCAAAAGGTGAAAGATAATTGAAAGAACTATTTAAAGGAACGGATTATAAACATACAGAAGAGAGTAAGACTTACTGCAGGCAGCTTGTTTTTCTTATAATATGGAGCCAATCCGGTTTGGCTACATTCTTCTAAGGAGACATTGAGCATCTTTTTAGCAGACTCAACGACTTCCGATTCAGAAAGTTTGTCCTTGGAAAAACATTGAGGATCATCCGGTTTACCAGAATATTTACACATCAGACTCGGGCGTGGACTCAGAGGAAGGATACTCCAAGAAAGCCAGCAACGCATAAAATCAACCCCGGTTAATCCGTTGGCCATAAAGGCCTTCAACTTAGCGAGTTGAGAAGCAAATCGAGGCCGTTCTGAAGAGCTGAGACGCTGTGGCAGAGGGTGATCTTCAGGAAGACGGTATTCACGATAACCCGGCAGTGGGTTCTCTCCCTCAGGTGACGTGTCAATACAATAAAACCAAGACTTATTCCATTCTTTGGGGTGTGTGTGGAGAGCGGCATGAGGAAAGACCACGTCTCTTCTCTTCTAAATACTGACCCCGCCTAGTTTTTGATGAGGTCCGCCGGTAAACTCAGTTCGCCGGTTCAAATGAAAAAAGTCCCGGAATAAGTCGACGGATGGCTCCTCTTGCAAATACACCTCTGAGAAAACTTGAAAGTCGCAGATGTTTGAAACGGAGTTTGGACCTATGTCCTGAGGGTGAAGTTGAAAAGCGGCAAGTACGTCCCGGAAGAATTTTGAACCGGGAGGAGAAAAACCTCGGGCCATGTGATTAAAGAATACAATAACTTCCCCTTCTCTGGGAGTAGGAGGACACTCATCTCCTGGGGCCCGCCATTTTAGGACTGATTGAGGGCCCAGAGTACCAATAGCAACCGCATTGATTAAATCTTCTTCCGTAACGACGGAAGGGACCCAGTTGCAAGAGACAAACTGTTTGGCAGACATAATAGCAGAGGGAAAGTGCTGAAAAGGCGAAGCATAAAAACCGGATTATTCAAAGACAGATATATAAACCGGATCGCATATGCAAAGTCCTACCGACGGTTTAGACAAGGGACTAATGACATAGCTAACCCGGCAGTAAGCAGGAAACGCATTACCGCCGGTTCAGAAATAACAAAAGGAGCTAAACCGTCGTGTTCATTGTTGAGACATTACAGAAACAATATTTGACTGGCTAAAACAGGCGAGTTTATTACGTATCTACAAGGATGAAGAAACAAGTTTCTACCGAAAGCTAAGGTAAAACAGATCTGAGCAGTAAGAAAAAAGAAAAATTATACAGGTTTATTACAGGAAGAACTATAAGGATCCTATACAGAGTGGACAAATCTAAAGATTGAATCTAAACGCCGAAATCTAAGCATACGGCAGCGGAACAGAGGCAAGTTTTAAGGGCAAGATCTAAAGGCTGAAACTACTTCGAACTTGGTGCCTAGGACGAACAGATGAAGCTTTATCCGAGGTTTAATGGCGGAGGAGCGAGAAGAACCCTAAAGCTATAGATCTACAGCAAGGAAGATGGAGTACCTGAAACAGCAAGAAGCGGCGGCGGAGTTTTTTCTGGTCGCACTCAGGTTGATGCAGCGGCCGGCGAAGGAGAGCTTGACGGACGACGGCGGAGGTTTGAGCTCGGGCGACGGAAGAAGAGGACGAGCGGAAGGAAAAGGAGGAAGAGAGGTAGCAGTTTTTATAAAGGGGCAGAGAACGAAACGGCAGGTGCGAGATTTGAGGAGGCAGAAGATTGGATAAAGATTCCTTGTCGCCTCGATTCTCGGGATAGCCTTTAAACAAAGGTGATAGACAGCTGCGCGCGTTAAATGCGGAGGTGATGTCACGGTTAAATTAAGTGATTTTCAAGGATGACGTCATGGTTCGGTTTACAAAAATGAGAAGACACAAGAAGAGAAGATCATGCAAGACTGAGAAGATTGATGTGAACAAGTTCAAATCATTCTGGGGCCTAATGTCAGGGATATTACTAGCAGGTATAAACCGGCTAGTGTAAACCGGATTATGGTAGTTTAGTTATATACTTGTAAATATCCAGTAGAGGTTACGGCCCATGAAGGCTTAAGGCCCATGTGTAGAGTTACGATTTGTAAATTGCCTAATCATGTAACTTGAGAGACAAGGAAGAAAGAACAGAGACCGAGGCGGACACAAGTATGAGCCGGCCTCGGGACTCTGTAAACCGGACCGGGCATCGCCTCTATATAAAGGGACGACCCGGCGACGGTTCAGAGGACAAGAAACAACCCGTCGAGACACAGGCAAGCAATCCGCTCCCTGTTCATCGACGCCCAAGCAATACCAAACCAAACTAGACGTAGGCTTTTACCTTCATCGAAGGGGCCGAACTAGTATAAATCATTTGTGTCCTTTGTGTGCTTTTAACCCCTTCAAGCTAACCCGTGCGATGGTTCCATCACTAAGTCCGTTAAACCGGACATCTGCCGTGTTAATTCCACGACATTAGGTGTCCTTGCTTTATCAGGGACGAGGGGAGACGCCCGTCTTGTCCGTCGCCGCCCCTCCTCGCATTGACACGCGCCCTGGTCAGCGGTGCCTGAGGTGCCATGTAGGTAGACAGGCAACTGAGGTGCGTAACGGCGGGTCTCCATGAGGATCTGTGGGTTGCCACGCAGGAGCCTGTCCAGCTGGTCGGGTCGGCAGCTGCGTGGGTCAGTGGAAACCCAGTTGGTGCGGGCCTGGTGGTGGCCCTGTGGTGTCCTCGGCAAGGGCCTTGCCGAGGCCCCGGCAAGGGTCTTGCCGCGGCGCCTGCTGTCATCCCCGGCAAGGTGCTTGCCGGGGGCCTTGTGGTCTTCCTTAGCTGGGATCCCGCAAAGGGTCGTCGGCATCTGGTCTTGAATGTCTTCACAAAGATCTGCATGCCACCACGGGGATATCTCTTGAATCCTCGCCCCATGGAGGCGATGGACTCAAGGGTGATTCGCTCCGTAGGCGCGGGGCGAGCTGCCGCGGCAAGGGTATTGCCGGGGCTGCCAGAGCCGGCCCCGGCAAGGATCTTGCCGGGGGAAGCCGCTTCGTCCCTTTGCTCTTTGTGGTCTTGTTCTTGGTGTCTCCCCAGTCTCCATCGAGCTTCAGTATTGCCCCGGCTCACCTCCCTCGCCATGCTTAGCGTGGTGGCGCCGTGGCTCAGACGGCCCGTGCATAGTCATAGGGGTACAAAAAGTGTACCCCTCTTTTTGTACACCGACAATCACCATGATTTCCATCGTCACCGGCTCGACACCTTGATCGCCATCATAGCATCCTGCTCATCTCGCCAACTATTGCTTCTAAGACTATTGCTAACTCATAGCAGTAAAGTAAAGCATTTACATGGCGCTTGCATTTCATACAATAAATAGACAACCATAAGGCTCCTTTTGGTTGCCGATAATTTACAAAACATGATCATCTCATATAACTCATCACGTCTTGACCATATCACATCACAACATTCCCTTCAAAAACAAGTTAGACGTCCTCTACTTTGTTGTTGCAAGTTTTACGTGGCTGCTACGGGCTTCTAGCAAGTACTGTTCTTACCTACGACACAAAACCACAACGGTGATTTATCAAGTTTGAAGTTTTAACCTTCAACAAGGATCATCCACAATCAAATTCGATTCAACTAAAGTAGGAGAAACAGACACCCGCAAGCTACCTTTATGCAAAACAAGTTGCATGTCTGTCGGTGGAACCGGTCTCATGTACGTGGACATGTAAGGTTGGTCTAGGCCGCTTCATCTTACAATGCCGCCAAATCAAAATAAGATGTTGGTGGTAAGCAGTATGATGATCACCGCCCACAACTCTTTGTGTTCTACTCGTGCATATCATCTGCGCATAGACCTGGCTCTGATACCACTGTTGGGAAATGTTGCATGGAAAACAAAAAATTTATACGCACACGCAATGATCTATCCATGAAGATGCATAGCAACGAGAGGGAGAGTGTGTCTACGTACCCTCGTAGATCGTAAGTGGAAGCGTTTCACAAAGCGGTTGATGTAGTCGAACTTCTTCGCGCTTCAACCGATCAAGTACCGAACGCATGGCACCTTCGCATTCTGCACACGTTCAGCTCGGTGACGTCCTTCACCTTCTTGGTCCAGCAAGACGTCGAGGTAGTAGATGAGTTCTGTCAACATGACGGCGTGGTGATGGTGATGGTGAAGTGATCTCCGCAGGGCTTCGCCTAAGCACTACGAAAATATGACCGGTGGAGTAAAAGGTGGATGGAGGCGCCGCACGCGGCTAACAATTGATGTTGTGTCCTTGTGAGGCGCCCCCTCCCCAGATATTGAAGGAAATATGCCCTAGAGGCAATAATAAAGTTGTTATTTATATTTCCTTATATCATGATAAATGTTTATTATTCATGCTAGAATTGTATTAACCGGAAACTTAGTACATGTGTGAATACATAGACAAAACAGAGTGTCCCTAGTATGCCTCTACTAGACTAGCTCATTGATCAAAGATGGTTATGTTTCCTAGCCATAGACATGAGTTGTCATTTGATCAACAGGATCACATCATTAGGAGAATGATGTGATGGACAAGACCCATCCGTTAGCTTAGCACTATGATCGTTTAGTTTTACTGCTATTGCTTTCTTCATGACTTATACATGTTCCTATGACTATGAGATTATGCAACTCCAGAATACCGGAGGAACACCTTGTGTGCTATCAAACGTCACAACGTAACTGGGTGATTATAAAGATGCTCTATAGGTGTTTCTGAAAGTGTTCGTGGTGTTGGCATACATCAAGAATAGGATTTGTCACTCCGAGTGTCGGAGAGGTATCTCTGGGCCCTCTCGGTAATGCACATCATATAAGCCTTGCACGCAAATGACTAATGAGTTAGTCACGAGATGATGTATTACGGAACAAGTAAAGATACTTGCCGGTAACGAGATTGAACTAGGTATTGAGATACCGACGATTGAATCTCGGGCAAGTAACATACCGATGACAAAGGGAACAACGTATGTTGTTATGCGGTTTGACCGATAAAGATCTTTGTAGAATATGTAGGAGCCAATATGAGCATCCAGGTTCCGCTATTGGTTATTGACCAGAGATGAGTCTTGGTCATGTCTACATAGTTCTCGAACCCGTAGGGTCCACACGCTTACGTTTGATGACGATCGATATTATGAGATTATGAGTTTTGATGTACCGAAGGTAGTTCGGAGTCCCGGATGAGATCACGGACATGACGAGGAATCTCGGAATGTCCGAGACATAAAGATTGATATATTGGACGACTATATTCGGATACCGGAAGTGTTCCGGAAAAGTTTCGGATTAAACCGGAGTGCCGGGGGGTTACCGGAACCCCCCGGGGAAGTATTGGGCCCTAGTGGGCTTTAGGGGGGAGAGAGGGCAGCAGCCCAGGAGCTGGCGCGCCCCTTCCAAAGGGGAGTCCGAATTGGACTAGGGCAAGGGGGGCGCGGCCCCTCTTTCCCTCTCCCTCTCCCTCTCCTTCCTCCCCCCTCTCCCTCTTGGTGGACTCCTACTAGGAATAGGATTGGAATCCTATTCCTAGTAGGAGTGGTGCTCCTAGGGCGCGCCATAGGGGCCGGCCGGCCTCCCCCTAGCCCCTTTATATACGGGGGCAGGGGCACCTCTAGATACACAAGTTGATCAAGTTGATCTCTCCCAACCGTGTGCGGTGCCCCCCTCCGCAGAAACACACCTCGGTCATATCGTTGCAGTGCTTAGGCGAAGCCTTGCGTCGGTAGCTTCATCATCTCCGTTACCCCGCCGTCATGCTGACGAAACTCTCCCACGAAGTTCTACTGGATCAAGATCTCGTGGGATGTCATCAAGCTGAATGTGTGTTGTACGTGGAGGCTCCGTACGTTTGGTTCTTGATCGGTTGGATCGCGAAGAAAGTTCGACTACATCAACTGCATCACTAGACGCTTCCGCTTTCGGTCTACGAGGGTACGTAGACACACTGTCCCCTCTCGTTGCTATGCATCTAGTAGATAGATCTTGCGTGATCATGGGAATTTTTTTTAAATACTACGTTCCCCAACAGTGGCATCATGAGCCAGGTCTATGCGTAGATGATATGAACGAGTAGAACACAATGAGTTGTGGGCGATAATAGTCATACAGCTTACCAGCATGTCATACTTTGTTTCGGCGGTATTGTGAGATGAAGCGGCCTGGACCGACATTACGCGTGCGCTTACGCGAGTTTGGTTTCACCGTTACGAGCACTCGTTGCTTAAAGGTGACTGGCGGGTGTCTGTCTCTCTCACTTTAGCTGAATCGAGTGTGGCTACGCCCGGTCCTTGTGAAGGTTAAAACAACACATACTTGACGAAAAATCGTTGTGGTTTTTGTATGCGTAGGTAAGAACGGTTCTTGCTAAGCCCGTAGCAGCCACGTAAAACTTGCAAACGAAGTAGAGGACGTCTAACTTGCTTTTGCAGGGCATGTTGTGATGTGATATGGTCTAGACATGATGAGTTATACGTTATTGTATGAGATGGTCATGTTTTGTAAAGTTATCGGCAACTGGCAGGAGCCATATGGTTGTCGCTTTATTATATGAAATACAATCACCATGTAATTGCTTTACTTTATCACTAAGCGGTAGCGATAGTCGTGGAAGCAATAGTTGGCGAGACAACAACGATGCTACGATGGAGATCAAGGTGTCACGCCGGTGACGATGGTGATCATGACGGTGCCTTGGAGATGGAGATCAAAAGCACAAGATGATGATGGCCATATCATGTCATATATTTTGATTGCATGTGATGTTTATCTTATTATGCTTCTTATTTTGCTTAGTACGGCGGTAGCATTATAAGATGATCCCTTACAAAATTTCAAGGTACAAGTGTTCTCCCTAAGTATGCACCGTTGCGAAAGTTCGTCGTGCCGAGACACCACGTGATGATCGGGTGTGATAAGCTCTATGTTCAAATACAACGGCTGTAAGACAGTTTTGCACATGCAGAATACTCGGGTTAAACTTGACGAGCCTAGCATGTACAGACATGGCCTCAGAACACTGGAGACCGAAAGGACAAGCGTGAATCATATAGTAGATATGATCAACATAAGATGTTCACCATTGAAAACTAATCCATCTCACGTGATGATCAGACATGGTTTAGTTGATTTGGATCACGTGATCATTTAGATGACTAGAGGGATGTCTATCTAAGTGGGAGTTCTTTAGTAATATGATTAAATTGTACTTTAATTTGTCATGAACTTAGTCCTGACAGTATTTGCAAATTATGTTGTAAATCAATAGCTCGCGTTATAGCTCCCCAATGTTTTTTGATATGTTCCTAGAGAAAACTAAGTTGAAGGATGTTAGTAGCAATGATGCAGACTTGTTCCGTCATCTCGGGATTTTCCTCATTGCTGCATAGAAGTATTATGTCCTTGATGCACTGCTAGGTGACATATCTATTGCAGGAGCAGATGTAGATGTTATGAACGTTTGACAAGCTCGGTATGATGACTACTTGATAGTTTAGTGCGCCATGCTTTACGGCTTATAAACGGGACTTCAAAAATGTTTTGAACGCCATGGAGCATATGAGATGTTCCAAGACTTGAAATTAGTATTTCATACTCATGCCCGTGTCGAGAGGTATAAGACCTCTGAAAGTACTTTGCCTACAAGATGGAGGAGAATAGCTCAACCAGTGAGCATGTGCTAAGATTGTCTAGGTACTACAATTACTTGAATCAAGTGGGAGTTAATCTTCCAGAAAAGATAGTAATTGACAAAGTTCTCTAGTCATTATCACCAAGTTAGTAGAACTTTGTGATGAACTACTATATGCAAGGGATGACGAAAGTAATTCCCGAGCTCTTCGCGATGCTGAAATCGGCGAAGGTAGAAATCAAGAAAGAGCATCAAGTGTTGATGGTTAACAAGACCACTTGTTTCAAGTAAAGGAAAAAGGGATAGAAGGGGAACTTCAAGAAGAATGACAAGCAAGTTGTCACTCCCATGAAGAAACCCAAAGCTAAACTCAAGCCTGAAACTAAGTGCTTCTACTGCAAAGGAAATGGTCACTGGAAGTGGAACTGCCCTAGATACTTGGCGGGTAAGAAGGATGGCAAAGTGAACAAAGGTATATTTGATATACAGATTATTGATGTGTATTTTACTAGTGTTCATAGCAACCCCTGGGTATTTGATACCAGTTCAGTTGCTAAAATTAGTAACTCAAAAAGAGAGTTGCAGAATGAACAGAGACTAGTTAAAGGTGAAGTGACGATGTGTGTTGGAAGTGGTTCCAAGATTGATATGATCATCATCGCACACTCCCTATACTTTCGGGATTAGTGTAGAACCTAAATAAATGTTATGTGGCATTTGTGTTGAGCATGAATATGAATTGATCATGTTTGTTGCAATACGGTTATTGATTTAAATTCATAGAATAATTGTTATTCTGTTTACATGAATAAAGCCTTCGATGGTCATACACCCAATGAAAATAGTTTGTTGGATCTCGATCGTAGTGATACACATATTCATAATATTGAAGCCAAAAGATGCAAGGTTAATAATGATAATGCAACTTATTTGTGGCACTGTCGTTTAGGTCATATTGGTGCAAAGCGCATGAAGAAACTCCATACTGATGGACTTTTGGAATCACTTGATTATGAATCACTTGGAGCTTGCAAACCATGCCTCATGGGCAAGATGACTAAAACTCCATTCTCTGGAACAATGGAGCGAGCAACAGATTTGTTGGAAATCATATATACTGATGTATGTTGACCGATGGGTGTTGAGGCTAGCGGCAGGTATCGTTATTTTCTAACCTTCACTGATGATTTAAGCAGATATGGGTATATCTGCTTGATGAAGCACAAGTCTGAAACATTTGAAAAGTTCAAAGAATTTCAGAGTGAAGTAGAGAATCATCATGACAAGAAAATAAAGTTTCTACAATCTGATCGTGGAGGTGAATATTTGAGATACGAGTTTGATCTTCATTTGAAACAATGTGGAATAGTTTCACAACTCACGCCACCCAGAACACCACAGTGTAATGGTGTGTCCGAACGTCGCAACCGTAATTTATTAGATATGGTGCGGTCTATGATGTCTCTTACCGATTTACCACTATTGTTTTGGGTTATGCATTAGAGACAGATGCATTCATGTTAAATAAGGGCACCATCTAAATCCGTTGAGACGACGCCTTATGAAGTGTGGTTTGGAAAGAAACCAAAGTTGTCATTTCTTAAAGTTTGGGGTTGCGATGCTTATGGGAAAAAGCTTCAACCTGATAAGCTCGAACCTAGGTCGGAGAAATGTGTCTTCATAGGATACCCAAAGGAGACTGTTGGGTACACCTTCTATCATAGATCCGAAGGCAAGATATTCGTTGCTAAGAATGGATCATTTATAGAGAAGGAGTTTCTCTCGAAAGATGTGAGTGGGAGGAAAGTGGAACTTGATGAGGTAATTGTACCTTCTCCCGAATTGGAAAGTAGTACATCACAGAAACTAGTTCCAGTGATTCCTACACCAATTAGTGAGGAAGCTAATGATGATGATCATGCAACTTCGGATCAAGTTACTGTTAAACTTTGTAGATCAATGAGAGTACGTTCTGCGCCAGAGTGGTACGGCAACCCGGTTCTGGAAGTCATGTTACTAGACCATGATGAACATACGAACTATGAGGAAGTGATGATGAGCCCAGATTCCACAAAATGGCTTGAGGCCATGAAATCTGAGATGGGATCCATGTATGAGAACAAAGTGTGGGCTTTGGTTGACTTGCCCGATGATCGGCAAGCCATTGAAAATAAATGGATCTTCAAGAGGAAGACCGACGCCGACAGTAATGTTACTATCTACAAAGCTTGACTTGTTGCGAAAGGTTTTTGACAAGTTCAATGAGTTGACTATGATGAGACTTTCTCACCAGTAGCGATGCTTAAGTCTGTCTGAATCATGTTAGCAATTGCCGCATTTTATGAAATCCGGCAAATGGATAACAAAACTGCATTCTTTAATAAATTTATTAAAGAAGAGTTGTATATGATGCAGCCAGAAGGTTTTGTCAATCCTAAAGGTGCTAACAAAATATGCAAGCTCCAGCGATCCATCTATGGACTGGCGCAAGCATCTCAGAGTTGGAATATACGCTTTGATAAGTTGATCAAACTATATAGTTTTATACAAACTTGTGGTGAAGCCTGTATTTACAAGAAAGTGAGTGGGAGCACTACAGCCTTTCTGATAAGTATATGTGAATGACATATTGTCGATCAGAAATGATGTAGAATTTTGTGGAAAGCATAAAGGAGTGTTTGAAAGGAGTTTTTTCAAAGAAAAACCTCGGTAAAGTTGCTTACATATTGAGCATCAAGATCTATAGAGATAGATCAAGACACTTGATAAGTTTTTTCAATGATTACATACCTTGACAAGATTTTGAAGTAGTTCAAAATGGAATAGTCAAAGAAAGAGTTCTTGCCTGTGTTGCAAGGTGTGAAGTTGAGTAAGACTCAACGCCCACCACTGCAGAAGATAGAATGTAAGTCATTCCCGATGCCTCAGCCATAGGTTCTATTAAGTATACCATGTTGTATACCAGACCTATTGTATGCCCTGCCCTGATTTTGGCAAGGGAGTACAATTTTTTTATCTAGGAGTAGATCACTGGACAACGGTCAAAAATTATCCTTAGAGGACTAAGGAAATATTTCTCGGTTATGGAGGTGATAAAGAGTTTGTCGTAAAGAGTTACGTCAATGCAATTTTAACACCGATCTGGATGACTCTGAGTCTCGATCTGGATACATACTGAAAGTGGGAGCAATTAGCTAAAGTAGCTCCGTGCAGAGCATTGTAGACATAGGAATTTGCAAAACTACATACGGATCTCAATGTAACAGACCCGCTGACTAAACTTCTCTCACGCAGCAAAACATGATCACACCTTAGTACTCTTTGGGTGTTAATCACATGACGATGTGAACTAGATTGTTGACTCTAGTAAACCCTTTGGGTAGTGGTCACATGCCGATGTGAACTATGGGTGTTAATTCACATAACGATGTGAACTATCGGTATTAAATCACATGGCGATGTGAACTAGATTATTGACTCTAGTGCAAGTGGGAGACTGAAGGAAATATGCCCTAGAGGCAATAATAAAGTTGTTATTTATATTTCCTTATATCATGATAAATGTTTATTATTCATGCTAGAATTTTATTAACCGGAAACTTAGTACATGTGTGAATACATAGACAAAACAGATTGTCCCTAGTATGCCTCTACTAGACTAGCTCATTGATCAAACATGGTTATGTTTCCTAGCCATAGACATGAGTTGTCATTCGATCAACGAGATCACATCATTAGGAGAATGATGTGATGGACAAGACCCATCCGTTAGCTTAGCACTATGATCGTTTAGTTTTACTTCTATTGCATTCTTCATGACTTACACATGTTCCTATGACTATGAGATTATGCAACTCCCAAATATCGGAGGAACACATTGTGTGCTATCAAACGTCACAACGTAAGTGGGTGATTATAAAGATGCTCTACAGGTGTTTCCGAAAGTGTTCGTGGTGTTGGCATAGATCAAGAATAGGATTTGTCACTCCGAGTGTCGGAGAGGTATCTCTGGGCCCTCTCGGTAATGCACATCATAATAAGCCTTGAAAGCAAATGACTAATGAGTTAGTCACGTGATGATGTATTACGGAACGAGTAAAGAGACATGCCGGTAACGAGATTGAACTAGGTATTGAGATACCGACGATCAAATCTCGGGCAAGTAACATAACGATGACAAAGGGAACAACGTATGTTGTTATGCGGTTTGACCGATAAAGATCTTCGTAGAATATGTAGGAGCCAATATGAGCATCCAGGTTCCGCTATTGGTTATTGACCGGAGATGAGTCTTGGTCATGTCTACATAGTTCTCGAACCCGTACGGTCCGCACACTTAACGTTTGATGACGATCGGTATTATGAGTTTATGAGTTTTGATGTACCGAAGGTAGTTTGGAGTCCCGGATGAGATCACGGACATGACGAGGAGTCTCGGAATGTCCGAGACTTAAAGATTGACATATTGGACGACTATATTCGGACACCATAAGTGTTCCGGAAAAGTTTCGGATTAAACCGGAGTGCCGGGGGGGTTATTGGAACCCCCCGGGGAAGTATTGGGCCCTAGTGGGCTTTAGGGAGAGAGAGGGCAGTAGCCCAGGAGGTGGCGCGCCCCCTCCCAAGGGGATTCCGAATTGGACTAGGGGATGGGGGCGCGGCCCCTCTTTCCCTCTCCCTCTCCTTCTCCTTCCTTCCCCCTCTCCCTCTTGGTGGACTCCTACTAGGAATAGGATTGGAATCCTATTCCTAGTAGGAGTGGCCCTCCTAGGGCGCGCCATAGGGGCCGGCCGGCCTTCCCCCCTTGCTCCTTTATATACGGGGGCAGGAGCACCTCTAGATACACAAGTTGATCAAGTTGATCTCTCCCAATCGTGTGCGGTGCCCCCTCCAAAGAAACACACCTCGGTCATATCGTTGCAGTGCTTAGGAGAAGCCTTGCGTCGGTAGCTTCATCATCTCCGTCACCCCGCCGTCGTGCTGACAAAACTCTCCCGCGAAGTTCTACTGGATCAAGAGCTCGTGGGACGTCATCAAGTTGAACGTGTGTTGTATGCGGAGGCTCCGTACGTTCCGTGCTTGATCGGTTGGATCACGAAGAAAGTTTGACTGCATCAACCGCGTCACTAGACGGTTTTGCTTTCGGTCTACGAGGGTATGTAGACACACTCTCCCCTGTCATTGCTATGCATCTAGTAGATAGATCTTGCGTGATCGTAGGAATTTTTTTGAAATACTATGTTCCCCAACAGATATATATAGGTGGGAGGGGAGGGGAGGGGAGGAATCCAGGGCGCCATAGGGCTTGGCTGCCGCCCCCTAGGGGCCCTGCCTTGCCGTGCGCCCCCTTTCCTTGTATACGGAAGGGGGAAGGAAAGATGGGAGAGGGGGAAGGAAGGGGGAATCCTATTCCCTTTCTTTCCTTTTCTCCTCCCCTTTCCTTCTCCACTTAGGCCAGCCCATATGGGGGGCAGACCAGCCCCTTGTGGCTGGTGTGTTTCCACTCTTGTCTCATAAGACCCATATCTTTTGCTAGGGGTGCCCGAAACTCCTTCTAGTGACCTGAAAGTGCAACTAATCCCCGGGTGGTTTTGGCAATTAATAACAACATATATATCATTGAACTAATAGTTACTTGAGAATCATTTCAGAGAAGTTCAGTGATATGGGTATGGCAATGACTGAAGAAGTGGACCCCTCAAAATGCTAAGGGAAGCATTGGCAAAAGCTCAAGACTCCATTTTTGGTTTAGTGATCAAAGATCACATTGAGTCCATAGGAAAAGCCAATACTATTAAAAGGGGATGAGGTTGTGTTGATGATCTGGTTGCTCAAGTGCTTAGTGATATATCTCCTTCAACAATCAGCAACTTTCACTACAATACACACTCATAAGTAATCTCGGACCAACCGATTTTCCAAACTCAGTCACACCGAGATGAACCACCTCAGCCATAAGCCAAACCCTAGAAAAATCGGACATTCCGAGTTTGAGTTCGGTTTCACCGAAACATGGGTTGCCAAGCTTCTGTAACCGTTTGTCATCAAATCGGAATAACCGAGATGATATTTTCGGTCCCACCGAAACTGGCAAGCTCCTGTCTTTGCTCAAATCGGATTAACCAAGATGATATTTTCGGTCCCACCGAAAACCCCAACGTTCACATTATTTGAACTTTCGGTCTGACCGAGTTGTCCACTTCGGTCTCACCGAGATTGCTCAATTATGTGTGTAACGGTTGGATTTTTGTGTGGAGGCTATATATACCCCTCCACCCCCTCTTCATTCGTGGAGAGAGCCATCAGAAAGAACTACCACTCCTACCTTACACTTTCTGAGAAGAGAACTACCTACCCTTGTGTTGAGATCAAGTTGCTCCACTCCTACCATATGAAACTTGATCTCTAACCTTCCCAAGTTGCTTTCCACTCAATCCTTTCTTCCACCATAGCCAAATCAGTGAGGAGAGTTGAGTGTTGGGGAGATTATCATTTGAAGCACAAGAGCAAGGAGTTCATCATCATCTACAACATCTATTACCTTTTGGAGGGTGGTGCCTCCTAGATTGGTTAGGTGTCGCTTGGGAGCCTCCGTCATCGAGATGTGGAGTTGAACCAAGAAGTTTGTAAGGGCAAGGAGATCGCCTACTTCGTGAAGATCTACCCCGGGTAAGGCTAGCCCTCCGTGGGCGTAGGCCATGATGGAATAGACAAGGTTGCTTCTTCGTGGACCCTTCGTGGGTGGAGCCCTCCGTGGACTCGCGCAGCCGTTACCCTCCGTGGGTTGAAGTCTCCATCAACATGGATGTACGATAGCACCACCTATCGGAACCACGGGAAAAATCACCGCGTCTCCAAAATTGCGTTTGCTCTTCTCAACCTCTCTTTACTACATGTGCAATTTACTTTCCGCTGCCTATACTCTAGAATTGCATGTGTAGGGTGATACTTGACTTGATCATAATTGTGGATCTGCCAAAAACTGTTCTTGATCAAAAGGCAGAATTTTTATACTTACAAGTAGTCTAATCACCCCCCCTCTAGACATACTTTTGATCCTACAAGTGGTATCAGAGCCAGGTTTCCATTGTATTGGTTTCCATTGCATTGGACTCCATAAGCTTGGTTTCACAACCTAGGAGAGTATGGCGTCTAGTGAGGGTAATTATCGTAGAGGTCCTTACTTTGATGGTACAAATTTTGCTAGTTGGAAGCATAAAATGAAAATGCATATTCTTGGTCATAACCCAGCCGCATGGGGCATTATTTGTGTTGGCATGCAAGGTGAATTCTTCGAGGAAGGAAAAGTTCCGGATCGCGAAGCTACACCGGAAGAGTTGCGGATGTTACAAAACAATGCTCAAGCTTGTGACATTCTCTTCAATGCCTTGTGTCCAGAGGAGTTCAACAAAATCAGCCGTCTTGAGAATGCTAAAGAGATTTGGGATACTTTGGTTGAAATGCACGAAGGTACCGAGTCTGTGAAGGAATCAAAGCTAGATATTCTTCAAGGTCAACTTGACAAGTTCAAGATGAAGGATGGTGAAGGAGTCGCTGAAATGTACTCTAGGCTTGCTCTCATCACAAATGAGATTGCCGGCTTAGGAAGCGAAGAAATGACCGACCGATTCATCATCAAGAAGATTCTAAGAGCTTTGGATGGAAAATATGACACCGTGTGCACTTTGATCCAAATGATGCCAAACTACAAGACTCTCAAGCCAACTGAAGTCATTGGAAGAATTGTTGCTCGATGACACTTAAGGATAAGGAAGAGCTTCACAACAAGTCAAGCGGTGCTTACAAAGCTACAAGTGATGCTCCCACAACCTCAAGTGACAAGTTAATTTCCAATGAAGAGATAAGCCTAATGGTTAAGAACTTCAACAAATTCTACAAGAATAGAGGCAAAGAGAGAAGCTCAAAGTCTAGATCATATGATGAAAAGAGATCTTCTAGTCGTGATCGAAACTGCTACAATTGTGGAAGACCCGGACACTACTCAAATGAGTGTACGGCTCCCCACAAGAGAAGAGAAGAATCTCCAAGAAGAAGATCAAGAGATGAGTCACCTCGGAAAGAGAGAAGGAGTAGAGATGATCGTTATGAACGAAGACCCTCTCGGAGAAGCAAGGATTCGGAAAGGAAAGACAAGTCATCAAGGAGCTACACAAGAAGAAGACATCAAGCTCATGTAGGTGAATGGGTCTCCGGCTCCGACTCCGACAATCAATCCGATGGAAGCTATCACTCCGACTCCGACTACAGTCAAGATGAAGGTGTTGCCGGTCTTGCACTCGTATCCTCCAACTCCAACTCCTACGACTTATTTGATTCACCAAATGAGGGAATTGGAAGATGCTTCATGGCTAAAGGCCCAAAGGTAACACACCCTGAATTCATTGACTTTGATAGTGATGAGGATGACTTGCTTGGTGAAGATGAGCTCTTGCATGATAAATCTAGTGAGCCTAGTAACGATGAAAATGCTAGTAGTCTTTATAGTCGAGAAGAGTCGAATGACAATGCTATGAAGGAGATTGAGCGTCTAACTAAAGAACTAAACACTCTTAAGTTAGCTCATGAAACAACTCAAGAAGATCATAGAGAGCTCCTAAGATCTCATGAGAAGCTACGCTTCGAGAAGCTCACTCTAGAGCAAGAACATGAGTTTCTAAAAGCGATCAATGACGATCTTCGAAAGAAGAGTTCTTCATATCTTGCCAAACGACTTCTCTTGTCTAATTTCTTGCCACCTATTAAGACTAAGCATGACAAGCATAAGAAAAATTCTTCCTCTAGCAGTAACAATAACCATGTTAAATCCAATGTTGTTGCTTCTAGTAGTTCTCTTGATTCCACTAACAATGTTTCAAGCCAAGTTACACTTGAGCAAGAGAATAGTTTATTGAAAGGGATCATAGAGAAAGGTGTCTACAAGAGCCTTGCCGAAAGCAAGAACTTTGAGGAAATTGTTCGCAAGCAAGGAAGGCACCGGAAGAATCAAGGAATTGGTTTTGAGCGAAAGTTCAACGCCGAAGGTGTTGAGTGGGAAGAAGGTCAATACCCTACTCCACAGTTTGTTTCTCAAAAGGAGAAGTATGATCCTACTTCTTCCAATGTGGAACAAGCTCAAGATGACCTTTCACCACAAGACCACAAGTTAAAAGCCAAGGACAAGCTTCAAGAGGAGATTGATGCATTCATTGAAGCACCTCAAGCCATGGTCAAGTGGGTTCCCAAGGAAACGTCAAGTTCTACTTCGTCAAGCTCAACTACAACCCCAAGGATTCCCATCAAGATGATGTGGATCCCGAAGAAGAAGAACTAGAAGGTTCTTGAGGGTGACTCCGCCAACATACTTCACTCACATTCATTTTGGCAAGAACTTGTGCAATCAACTTCCACATCATGCACTAGTTCATGGAGTCACAAACCCTCTTGTTGGTAAGTCAAGGGACAAGGTAATCATTGCTTTCATGGACATCATCTATTGTGAACTTCAATCTATGTCTATGGATATCCTTGTTTGTTCCTTGTGGGACTAACCCATGTAGGTATTGAAAGTGCCCTAATCCAAAGGATAGCTCCCAACTCTTGATGATCTACATCAACATTGAGCATCCACATCTTCAACATCTACATGAAGTCTTCTACGACAACCCAAGGTTAGTTTGACCCTTTAAAAGGGGTTCTCACATCTAGGGGGAGCTTTACTCTAAAAAATTGAGCTAAAGCATCTCCAAGTGATGTGAACACATCAATGCTTTATGTAAAAGTGGTAACCCCACTTGTGCTTAAACGATGAGTATGACCTATGATCAAATGTTCTCATTTGGCTCCTAAGTCAAAATACTCATATAAAGATGACCTAGTCATCGACAAATTGTGTGCTAGTAGCTAGAGTTTTGGTTGTGCATGTTTGACACATATTTCATTTGCTATCTTATTGTGTGAGCATGTTGAATGCATGATTTTATCCATTCGAGGACATCCATTTGTTGTTTTGGTTGTTTTGATTTTCTGGCCAAATGGATGGACAAGAATGCCTAAGTTCCTCCCCTAGCTATCTATGCTTTCTTGTCTCAAATTCTATTCATGCTCATATCACAAACTTTGAACAAGTCACTTTCGGACCCTCCGAGTGAGGAGCACTCGGAGCCACCGATCCGTCAAGGGCTAACTTCCAAAACCTTCTAAGTGATTTTCGGTCAGACCAACTTTCTCCAACTCGGTCAAACCGAAAGCATTTAGACTGATCTAGGTTTCATCTCGGTGAAACCGAGTTCTAAATCTCGGCGTGACCGAAATGCGTAACTGCCTAGCAGTTATCCATCTCGGTGCCACCGAGTTTTCCAACTCGGTCCCACCGACAGCAAAGGGATATATATACTGAGGGCAGCGCGCGTTGATTATTCCTTCAAACGTTTTCGCTCCCACGTCCCTTGCTGCCGTCGCCCTGATCTCCGGATCATCACCGTCGTCGCCTGTGCGTCCTCGCCGCAGGTCTCCATCGCCGTCAACGGATTTCTCCTCCGCGCCGTTGCCGCCGTAGAGGGACTCCACCAAGTTAGGGTGAGTCTCGATCCCACTCGTGCTCCCATCTCCGATTCAATGCACGTTTGGTTTGCCCTATATCTGGCCACGATTGAAAACTTCTTTTTCACCAGATCGGTTCTAGTTTCGAGTAAAATTCTTAGGGTTAGGTTTCCACGGAACACATCTCGGTGAAACCGATTTTGAAATTTCGGTGTGACCGATTCGGCCTCTGGCCATTGCACTACACCTTTCGGTCCAACCGAGTCGTGCAAATCGGTGTGACCGAAATAGAGTTTTAGTGAAACCCTAGTGTTTCGGCAGGACCGAAACCCACTTCGGTCAAACCGAAAGTGGGGTGTAAAGTTTCTGTTATACACTTCGGATTCACCGAAACTGAAAATCGGTCTGACCGAAATGCATTCTGTGAAAACTTAAAACTAAAATTTGAACTCATTTTTTTTGCAAAAACCTCTGCAGTTTGTGATAACTCTTCTTCTCTGCCTATACCTTATCTATTCACAGGTTGTCAGCCATGTCAGATGCCAGTGACAGCCAGAACAGGTCAGAGTCACCTTTTGCAGATATTCCTGAGGCAGACACTAGTCCTGAGGCTAGTAGTCCAGTTGATGATGGTGAGAGGAGTACACCTAGTGGCTTGCCTCCTACAGCCACCAGAGCCAGAAAGGAGAGGAATTCTGATGATGAAGATTCTGATTTCATTGCTGAGGAAGAGGTGTCCTCCAAGCCTAAGAGAAAAGTTGTTGCCAAAGAGCAACAGGGTCAGCAGTCAAAGAAGGGCACCAGCAAAGTCAAGCAATCAGCTGTTGCCAAGAAGCTGAACTTGGGAGAGCCAGCCCCAAGCAAAGTGAAGAAAACCTCCAAGAGAAAGAGGGTTGTGTATAGTGATCCTCATGCAGATGCAGCAGTCGAGGAAGAAGAAGAAGAAGAAGCACCCCAGCCTGCTCCTCAGAAGCAGAAGCTCATGGGTGATGCCATTAGGGCTGGAGCCACTTCAAAGCCCAAGAAGTCTGCTCAAGCTAAGGCAGCTCCAGCAAAGCCTACTGCCAAGCCCAAGAGGACTACCAGGAACATTCCAGCATCTGAGAAGAACAAGGGTGATGTGCCACCATCTGAGTCTGATGAGGAAGGACAAGTGTTGCTGAAACTCCGTCCAAAACTACCACTCCACAATGATGCTCATCCTCAAGCCGAGGATATGAAGGCAAGGAAAGATAGAGATCTCAGGCTATGGAGACAGACTGATCCATATGCCGTGAGGAGAAGGACTGTTGTGGATCCCAGATTCCACACCAGAGAGCAGCAGGACTTCTATGAGACTGTGCTGATGGACAAGAAGCCAATAGTTGCAGATACCAGATATGTTGACTGGGAATACATTGACAGCGAAGAGCACAGAGACTTCTTTCCCCATGTGCATGAAAGCTTCACTGCATGTGGAGTTGCTGAGTTTGTGGGTCAGAAACTGACAGATTGGAACGATGAGATGATTATGCAATTCTATGCCACAGCTCACTTCTATCCTGATGGGAAGATCACCTGGATGACTGAAGGTCAAAGGTTTTCTTCTTCTGTTGAAGAATGGGCAGAACTTCTGAATGCTCCAGTGCAACGAGAGGATGACATTGATGTCTATGGGATTCCAAAGAAGAATCATGATTCCATGAAGAACATGTACAAGGAGATCCCCGCAGCAGATTTGGAAGTGTGGAAGCTCGGCTCAGTCTACTATCTCCAGGCAGGTTTACCTACCACTAACACTATTCTGAGGCATACCTTGATGCCCAAGTCTGGAGATCATCGCATGATCAGAGGGTATTCTATCAACATGCTGCATATACTTGATGAGAAGGCACCTTTCAAGGTGATGGACTTAATGGTAGAGACCATTAAGAGGACTGCAGCTGACCAGAAGAGGTCATGTGGATTTGCCCCACAGATTCAGATGCTTATCAATGCCAAGTTTGGCACGGGCAAATTCCTGTTGGATAGGAAACACTTACCCCTGCAGCCAGAGCATGAAGACAATGTTGTTGTGATGGATGAGGAGGACCCAACATCTGTTGAAGGTTAAGCCAAGATTGAAGCTGCTAGGAAAGCCAAAGCTGATAAAGAGGCAGCAGCAGCAGCAGCTAAACCAAAGAGCTTCGGAGAGCAGATTCTTGAAGCTACCCAAAGGATTGAACAACGCCTGGCCAGCATTGAACAATCTCAGGAGAGCTTAGAGAGGATTGTTGACGAGAAGATCCACGCTCTGGACGTGAAGCTGACTGAAATTCAGGTGACCGTCAACAAGCTTGAGGCAGACATGGAGGAAGCAAAGCAGGACAAGGCAGAGCTTGTGCAGGATGACTTAGTCCAGGACTCTCATCGCCAGACTGCTCCGGTTCCCAGAGGATCCCGATCAGCTGCTATTCCAGTTACTCCAGCTACAGCTCCAGTATCCACTCCTCCAGCGCAGACATCAGCTGAAGTCTTCGCCGATGCCGTCATATCTACTCCGACATCTACCCAGACGGGAGCCGCCAGCAGAGCCCACAGTGACGTTTAGCTCTATGCTTTTTCAAACTTTTTGGTAACTTGTTGCCAAAGGGGGAGAAATTGTATAGATCATAGGGCTTCGAGAGAGAGTGTGCTCTTTCGTTCTTTTGCGGTCTCTTTGAGATACTTTTGGTTTTCGAAACTTTCAGTGTGCTTGATACTACGTTTGATGCTACCTTAATGAGTGCTTGGTCGTACTATGCTTTAATGTGTGCTTAATGCTTATCATATGCTATTCCTATCTTGTATGATCATTTACTCATGTCTTGGTGATTGGGTGCATGTTATTCATTCTTATCATTTTGTGCGCTCCACCAAGATGTATGTGACATGGAAGAGTGACCCATGATCCTAATCGATTGTGCATTTGCATTCAAACGCAAATTTTAAATAATGCACAAATTTAGGGGGAGCTCTTGCTTATCACATACTTCTCAAAGCGACGATATTATTCATTGATTATATCTTTTGTCGAAGCTTTGATCTATATGTTGTCATCAATTACCAAAAAGGGGGAGATTGAAAGTGCAACTAATCCCCGGGTGGTTTTGGCAATTAATAACAACATATATATCATTGAACTAATAGTTAGTTGAGAATCATTTCAGAGAAGTTCAGTGATATGGGTATGGCAATGACTGAAGAAGTGGACCCCTCAAAATGCTAAGGCAAGCACTGGCAAAAGCTCAAGACTCCATTTTTGGTTTAGTGATCAAAGATCACATTGAGTCCATAGGAAAAGCCAATACTATTAAAAGGGGATGAGGTTGTGTTGATGATCTGGTTGCTCAAGTGCTTAGTGATATATCTCCTTCAACAATCAGCAACTTTCACTACAATACACACTCATAAGTAATCTCGGACCAACCGATTTTCCAAACTCAGTCACACCGAGATGAACCACCTCAGCCATAAGCCAAACCCTAGAAAAATCGGACATTCCGAGTTTGAGTTCGGTTTCACCGAAACATGGGTTGCCAAGCTTCTGTAACCGTTTGTCATCAAATCGGAATAACCGAGATGATATTTTCGGTCCCACCGAAACTGGCAAGCTCCTGTCTTTGCTCAAATCGGATTAACCGAGATGGTATTTTCGGTCCCACCGAAAACCCCAACGTTCACATTATTTGAACTTTCGGTCTGACCGAGTTGTCCACTTCGGTCTCACCGAGATTGCTCAATTATGTGTGTAACAGTTGGATTTTTGTGTGGAGGCTATATATACCCCTCCACCCCCTCTTCATTCGTGGAGAGAGCCATCAGAAAGAACTACCACTCCTACCTTACACTTTCTGAGAAGAGAACTACCTACCCTTGTGTTGAGATCAAGTTGCTCCACTCCTACCATATGAAACTTGATCTCTAACCTTCCCAAGTTGCTTTCCACTCAATCCTTTCTTCCACCATAGCCAAATCAGTGAGGAGAGTTGAGTGTTGGGGAGATTATCATTTGAAGCACAAGAGCAAGGAGTTCATCATCATCTACAACATCTATTACCTTTTGGAGGGTGGTGCCTCCTAGATTGGTTAGGTGTCGCTTGGGAGCCTCCATCATCGAGATGTGGAGTTGAACCAAGAAGTTTGTAAGGGCAAGGAGATCGCCTACTTCGTGAAGATCTACCCCGAGTAAGGCTAGCCCTCCGTGGGCGTAGGCCATGATGGAATAGACAAGGTTGCTTCTTCGTGGACCCTTCGTGGGTGGAGCCCTCCGTGGACTCGCGCAGCCGTTACCCTCCGTGGGTTGAAGTCTCCATCAACATGGATGTACGATAGCACCACCTATCGGAACCACGGGAAAAATCACCGCGTCTCCAAAATTGCGTTTGCTCTTCTCCACCTCTCTTTACTACATGTGCAATTTACTTTCCGCTGCCTATACTCTAGAATTGCATGTGTAGGGTGATACTTGACTTGATCATAATTGTGGATCTGCCAAAAACTGTTCTTGATCAAAAGGCAGAATTTTTATACTTACAAGTAGTCTAATCACCCCCCCTCTAGACATACTTTCGATCCTACATGACCCGATGAGTACCTGATGTCCTCCGGAACACTTTCGGTGTCCGAATACCATCATCCTATATATCAATCTTTACATCTTAACCATTTCGAGACTCCTCGTCATGTATGTGATCTCATCCGGGACTCTTAACAACATTCGGTCACCAAATCACATAACTCATATAATACTATATCGTCAACGAACGTTAAGCATGCGGACCCTACGGGTTCGAGAACAATGTAGACATGACCGAGACACCTCTCCGGTCAATAACCAATAGCGGAACCTGGATTCCCATATTGGCTCCTACATATTCTACGAAGATCTTTATCGATCGAACCGTTATGACAACATACACAATTCCCTTTGTCCGTCGGTATGTTACTTGCCCGAGATTCGATCTTCGGTATCTCTATACCTAGTTCAATCTCGTTACTAGCAAGTCTTTTTACTCGTTTCATAATACATCATCCCGTGACTAACTCATTAGTAATTTGCTTGCAAGTCTTATTATGATGTGTATTACTAAGAGGGCCCAGAGATACCTCTCCGATACTCGGAGTGACAAATCCTAATCTTAATTCATGCCAACCCAACAAAACACCTTTGGAAATACCGGTAGAGCATCTTTATAATCACCCAGATACGTTGTGACATTTGATAGCACACAAGGTATTCCTCCGGTATCCGAGAGTTGCATGATCTCATAGTCAAAGGAATATGTATTTGACATACATGAAAGCAATAGCAATAAATTGAACGATCAAATGCTAAGCTAACGGATGGGTCTTGTCCATCACATCATTCTCATAATGATGTGATCCTGTTATCAAATGACAACTCATGTCCATGGTTAGGAAACATTAGCCATCTTTGATTAACGAGCTAGTCTAGTAGAGGCTTACTAGGGACACGGTATTTGTTTATGTATCCACACATGTATTTAGGTTTCCGGTCAATACAAATCTAGCATGAATAATAAAACTCTATCGTGATTAAGGAAATATAATAATAACCATTTTATTATTGCCTCTAGGGCATATTTCCATCAGACACTTCACCATGATTTGGGCCTAGAGGAAGGCATTGGGGACTAGCAAGTAGATGATGGGTTGCTAGAGTGGTAGAAGCTTAAACCCTAGTTTACGCGTTGCTTCATTATGGGCTGATTTAGATCCTCATGTTTAATGCTATGGTTTGTTTTATCTTAATTCTTCTTTCGTAGTTGCGATGCTTGCGAGAGGGGTCAATCATAAGTGGGAGGCTTTTCCAAGTAAGGACATCACCCAAGCACCGGTCCACCCACATATAAAATTATGAAAGTAGCGAACGCGAATAATATGAGCATGATGAAAACTAACTTGACGGAAATTCCCATGTGTCCTTGGGAGTGCTTGCTTTATATAAGAGTTCGTCTAGGCTTGTCCTTTGCTATAAAAAAGATTGGGCCACCTTGCTGCACCTTTGTTATGCTTGTTACTTGTTACCCATTACGAATTACCTTGTTATCAAACTATCTGTTACCGATAATTTCAGTGCTTACAGAATACCTTGCTGAAAACCGCTTGTCATTTCCTTCTACTCCTTGTTGGGTTCATCACTCTTACTTATCGAAAGGACTACGATTGATCCCATATACTTGTGGGTCATCACTCTGCCCTTAGCCTCCTCGTGACTCGTCCTCCATGATCTTGGGTACTTGCAGAAATGATAAACGCGAGAGAGACAAGAGACATTATGTAACATTTTTATTTCACACATACAAGATGTTAATTCAAAGCACTTCCATTGATCCCTTCAAAAAATACAACGGGTTGCAAGGCTATTGTATCAACCCAAACCTTACTGGACTAATCGCACATGGAGATCAGAGCACACGAAGAACACATCATGAAGGTAGATTGATTGATAATATGTCTTACAATGGATGTCGTGTGTGATAAACAATTACAAGTATGATCTAGTGGTGGAGGAACTAGGGTGGAGATGGTGGTTATGGAGATGGAAATGGCAGCAGCTAGGGTTGATGAAGGTGGATGAGGATGACTCTGTTTTTTTCTTCTCGTGGACGTTCTGTTGACATTTTGGCCTTGACCCCTTTATAAAAGTTGTTCAGGTGGACGACGAGCCTCAGTTTCCACTCCATACGGCCTCGGATATGAGCAGTCGCAGTCGTATGGAACGCCGTCTTTTTCTTTGGACTTGCTAGCGTGCCCTCTCCAAATTTCTTCTATCTGCTCCTTTACTTCTTTCCTTGTTATGGCTTGATTTCGTCCATGTTTATCTCATTTCCCGTAGATACACAATAAAAAGAGGATATCTGGAATACTTTGCATTCATTAGACATTTGTGGCAATATCGGAGCGAATATCTTAGTTTTAATGAAATATATCAGTTTAAACCAAGGGCAGATGAGTGTAAATATATCACTCATCAGGGACGACTATGACGAAGAAGACATACACAAAGAAGGCTTAGGTCTTAGGAATTGTTAGGACGACAAAGTGATGACCCACAAGTGTAGGGGATCTATCGTAGTCCTTTCGATAAGTAAGAGTGTCGAACCCAACGAGGAGCAGAAGGAAATGATAGGTAGTTTTCAGTAAGGTATTTTCTGCAAGCACTGAAATTGTAGGTAACAGATAGTTTTGTGATAAGATAATTGGTAGCAAGTGACAAAAGATGAAAGTAAATAAGGTGCAGCAAGGTGGACCAATCTTTTTGTAGCAAAGGACAAGGCTGGACAAACTCTTATATAAGGTAAAGCACTCCCGAGGACACGTGGGAATTATCGTCAAGCTAGTTTTCATCACGGTAATTTGATTCGCGTTCGGTACTTTGATAATTTGGTATGTGGGTGGACCGGTGCTTGGGTGATGTCCTTACTTGGACAAGCCTCCCACTTATATTAACCTCTAATGCAAGCATCCGCAACTACAAAAGAAGTATTAAGGTAAATCTAACCATAGCCTGAAACATATGGATCCAAATCAGCCCCTTACGAAGCAACGCATAAACTAGGGTTTAAGCTTCTGTCACTCTAGCAACCCATCATCTACTTATTACTTCCCAATGCCTTCCTCTAGGCCCAAATAATGGTGAATTTTCATGTAGGCGGCGTTCACATGACACCACTAGAGGAGAGACAACATACATCTCATCAAAATATCGAACAAAGACCAAACTCACATGACTACTAATAGCAAGACTTCTCCCATGTCCTCGGGAACAAAAGTAACTACTCACGAGACATAATATTGTTCATGATCAGAGGGGTATTAATATGAATAATGGATCTGAACATATGATCTTCCACCAAATAAACCAACAAGCATCAACTACAAGGAGTAATCAACACTACTAGCAACCAACAGGTACCAATCTGAGGTTTGGGTACAAAGATTGGATACAAGAGATGAAGTAGGGTTTGAGAGGAAATGGTGATGGTGAAGATGTTGATGAAGATAGCCCTCCCCAAGATGGGAGAGTTGTTGGTGATGACGGCGGTGACGATTTCCCCCTCCCAGGGGGAAGTATCCCCGGCAGAACAGCTCTCCCGGAGCCCTAGATTGGTTTTCGCCTCGGTTCCGCCTCGAGACGGCGGCGTCTGGTCCCGAAAGCCTCCTCCTGATTTTTTCCAGGTCAAAACACCTCATATAGGAGAAGATGGGCCTCGGGGGCCTGCCGGCTGGCCCTCGAGGTCGGGGGGCGAGCCCTGGGAAGGGGGGCGTGCCCCCCACCCTTGAGGATAGCCGGTGGCCCCTTTCGTGGGTTTCTTCCGCCAGATATTTTTTATATTTTCCGAAACGATGTTCTGCTGAGTTTCGGGGCTTTTGGAGTTGTGCAGAATAGCTTTCCAGAGTTTGTTCCTTTTCCAGCCCAGAATTCCAGCTGCCGGCATTCTCCCTCTTCATGTAAACCTTGTAAAATAAGAGAGAAAAGGCATAAGTATTGTGACAAAACATGTAGGAACAGCACATAATGCAATGAATATCAACATATAAGCATGATGCAAAATGGACGTATTAATTCCCCCAACCTTAGACCTCGCTTGTCCTCAAGCGAAAGCCGATATCGAAAAATATGTCCACATGTTAAGAGATAGAGGTGTCGATAAAAACAAAATACGGACATGAGGGCATCATGATCATTCTTATAACAGCAACTTATATAAATATAGTCATATGATTCTTATGCTCAAGTAACAATTCATCCACAATATCAAGTATGCATCATAAACTTCATTGGAAACTAACAACTTTGGTCTAGGTCATTGAAGCAATTGCAATTTATCGTAATATCGGGAAGAGTCAATATAAGAGCTTTTCATCAAGCCTACATACTCAACCATCATATAGTTTTTCACAATTGATCACACTCACGCAATACTTATGTTTATGGAGTTTTAATCGGACACAGAGAAAGATAGGGGCTTATGGTGTTGCCTCCCAACCTTTTACCTCAAGGGTAATGTCAACAGTAATAGATCATGAAAACTTACATCCAATTGGGTATATATGTCATGATCTTTCTAACACAATGTGCTTGCCAAAGGATAAAATGTAAAAGGGAAAGGTGGATTTCACCTTGACACTTATAAGACATGAATAATAGATAGGCCCTTCGCAGAGGGAAGCAGAGGTTGTCATGTGTTTTTATGGTTGGATGCACAAAGTCTTAGCATAGAAGAACTTCGCTTTGTATTGCTACTTGTGATAAGGACCTTTATTATGCAGTCCATCCCTTTTATTACTTCCATATCACAAGATCGTATAAAGCTAATTTCTCCCACACTAATAAGTCATACATATTTTAGCGGATTTGCAACATGACAACTTACTTGGAAGGATCTTTCTTAATCCATAGGTAGGTATGGTGGACTCTCATGGCAAAACTAGGTTTAAGGATATATGGAAGCACAAGTAGTATCTCTACTTAGTGCGAGGAGTTTTGGCTAGCATGAGGGGGAAAGGCAAGCTCAACATGTTGGATGATCCATGACAATATAC
Organism: Secale cereale; assembly: GCA_902687465.1. Lineage (NCBI taxonomy): Eukaryota > Viridiplantae > Streptophyta > Magnoliopsida > Poales > Poaceae > Secale > Secale cereale. The sequence continues at coordinate 739,054,061 of LR738713.1, forward strand.
TTTATTTCGGATATAAGAAGACATAACCCATTATGTTTTCTTCCTTGTCCAACATCAACTCTTTAGCATGTCATATTTTAATGAGTGCTCACAATCATTAAAGATGTCCAAGATAGTGTATTTGTATGTGAAGCCTCTCTTCTTTTATTACTTCCTATTAATTGCAACGATGACCAAAACTATGTTTGTAACCTCCCAACAATTTTTATTTATCATACTCTTGTATGTGAAGTCATTACTTCCCATAAGATCGATATGATCTCTTTGATAGTCTTTATGTTTCTTTATTTTTATCATGACCCAAGTGAGGAAATCAAGCCCTTGACTCAACACTAATCTTTATTATATAGCTCACGGACTCGATTACAAAGGATAAAGCTCTCAAAGCAAAACCTCACAACTAGATCATGCTAACTTCATTCTAATATATCAAGATACTACCAAAAGGATCGAACTAAGTAAAATGGTAAAGATAGGAGTGATGGTGATACGATATCGGGGTCACTCCCCCAAGCTTGGAAGTTGCCAAGGGGAGTGCCCATACCCATATGATTATGTCTCCTTCTTCGGGGTTGGTGATGATGGAGTTGTTGATGATGTAGTCTTGTTGTTCACCTTCCAAGGCATGGGCTCACCGTCGTAGAAGGATGATCGAGTCCCCGGGATACTCAAATCTACAGCCAAACTCATGTTCTTGAATCTATATTCATACTCACAGTTTTGGTTATGTAGGTCATAGATCTGGGCTTGGAGGTGATCGATCTTCTCTTGAAGATTGGAGATGGCTTCACCGAGATCCTTGAGTCCATCTTGAGGTTGTTGGCAAGCTCCGAGATCATCATGTGGTTGGCATCGAGTCCTCGTGCCACCATACCTTGGCACTTGAAAACTTGTTGCTCCATTGCTTCGAGTCTTGTCTCCATGCCTCCGGTCATCCTCGGCCCCTCAACATCACGGATGTGCAGCACCCCCTCATGTAACTCCATGGTTTTGGGGTGGTGCAGCACCTCCGCAAGGTAGGGGTTGATGACCTTCTCGAAGAACTTGTCCTTGGGGGTGTTGGAGGACGCCATGATGATCTAGATCTGTCAAAAACAGCAACTCAAAACAGAAAAAGAGGATTTCTGCGTGATACAGAGGTCAAAACCTTCGGGATTATATATAATGAATTTTCCCGAACAAAAGGAGTAACCCACAAGAAAACGGAGTCCAGGGGACACACGGGGTGTCCTCGAGGCAGGGGGGCGCGCCCCCCACCCTCGAGGAGGCCTCGTGTCTCCTCCGGACTGCGGTTTATTTTTCTATTTTTTTAAATATTCCAAAACGGAGAAAAATTGCCTTTAGAACTGTTTTGGAGTCGGTTTACTTACCGTATCACGTACCTCTTCCTTTTCGGAGGCTGAATCATTCTGGAAAGTGTCCCTTATGTATTAATCCGGGGTTATGGTTTCAATAACATTAGTTTCAACATTTATATGATTACCTGAGATATAATGTTTGATTCTTTGACCATTCACCACCTTCGGATTCGTGCCTTCGAAGTTGTTGATTTTTATGGCACCGGAATGATAGACTTCCTCGATAACGTAGGGACCTTCCCACTTGGAGAGAAATTTTCCTGCAAAAAGTCTTAAACGAGAGTTGAATAGCAAGGCATAATCACCTATGTTAAACTCACGCTTTTGTATTCTTTTGTCATGCCATCTTTTAACTTTTTCTTTAAACAGTTTGGCATTCTCATAGGCCTGGGTTCTCCACTCATCAAGGCAGCTAATGTCAAATAGCATCTTCTGACCGGCAAGTTTGAAATCATAGTTGAGCTCTTTAACAGCCCAATATGCCTTATGTTCTAGATCAAGAGGTAAGTGACATGCTTTTCCATATACCATCATATACGGAGACATACCCATAGGATTTTTGTATGCAGTTCTATAGGCCCATAATGCATCATCTAGTTTCCTGGACCAATTCTTTCTAGACCTATTGACTGTCTTTTGCAAGATTAATTTCAACTCCCTATTACTAAGTTCTACTTGACCACTAGTTTGTGGGTGATAAGGCGATGCAATTCTATGGTTGACATCATATTTAGCAAGCATCTTACGGAAAGTACCATGAATAAAGTGTGAACCACCATCAATCATTAGATATCAAGGGACTCCAAACCTCGGATATATTACTTCTTTAAGCATCTTAATAGAGGTGTGATGGCTTCTCGCCCCTCGTTGGTTACCCCAAGTGGAAGGTTTGAGATGCAGTGTAGCGGTAGTTTTCCCTTGGCAAAGATACCAAGGATCGATTTCCCCTGAGACTCCTAGTTTCAACAAGAATGTGTCAACTGCTAACGGCGCCAGATATTAGCAATCAACTTGGACCTGCACACAGATACAAATAACTTTGCTCCCAACGAGTACAGAGAGGTTGTCAATCCCTCCGGCCTTGTCGTTTACAAAGGGTCAAACGCAAGAGATAATAGTGATAGGTAAAACTGTAACTAGTATGTAAAAGCAGAAAGTAAATAGCGGATGTGATCAGTGATGGTAATATGGACCGGGGTCCCATGATGTTCACTAGTGATGTCTCTCTCCCAAAAGACGATAAAACAGCTATGTGAGGTAAACGAATTACAGCTGGGCAATTGACAAAATTATGTGCGCAAACCAATGCTAACTATGTTGCAAGAAAGGTAGAGGTTCAAAGCATGGGCGGTACGCCAAGGCAAGTAGACCGAAATCCATCTGCATCTACTACTAATCATCCACCTTGAGATATCTATCCAGAACATCTCGCTGGTATTAAGTTGCGAGTCCCACCCATAGTGTAAACTCAAAGCAACAGACAACTGCATTAAAAGAAACTTTGCGTAAAGTAAACAATCCTTGCACCCGCGGGCACAAGCACCGTTGTTTTCCCCCTTGTGGCAACAGCACATCCCCTAGACTCATGTTTCTGTCACTCAAGCTAGTCATCGAGGGGCATGAACCCACAATCAAGCATAACGTTCCCTCTTGGAGTCACTACCTACTACTTGGCCAAAGCAATAAATAGCAACGGAGAACATGCAAGAATTACTTAAGAACATAAATGTAAAAGAGGTAAATCATATATATTACTCAAACACAATCTGAACATAATCTCACAATCCATTGGATCCCAGCAAACTCATCATAGCAACAGCATAAGGATTACATATGTGCCTCGATCATGTAGGGCAGCTCACGAGGTCTAATTAGTGAAGCACAAGAAGGGGAGGAGAACATCACATAGCTACTGGTCATGGACCCATGGTCCAAGGGAGACTACTCACAACTCATCCGGGAGGCGTCCATGGTGGTGGAGAGGCTCCCGGTGGTGATCCTCCCCTCCGGCAGGGTGCCGGGAAGAGTTCTCCTGGTGCTCCCGATCTTGGAAGCGCGGCGGCGGTGGAACAGAGATGAGATCGCGAAAAAGGGTTCCGTCCTCGAGGGTTTCGGGACGCGTGTTAAATATATGCCAAAGGGGGGCATCAGCGGAGACCTGGGGGGCCCAGGCGCCCCCCCAGCGCGGCCAGGAGGGGGGCCGCGCCACCAGGGCACCTGGAGCCCTGGTGGCCCCCCTTCGGCCCTACTTCGGCCGTGTGGAAGCTTCCGGAACGCTGATTTTTTATATAATTTTTCCGGGATTTTTCTGGCAGTTTACGTGATGGGAAAACCTGAAATACAAAAACAGCAGAAAACAGAAACTGGCACTGGGGTGCACTGAGTTAATAGGTTAGTCCAAATATGATCAAAAGTGTATGGAAGTGTATAAATATCATAGCAATATCACACAAAAGAGGCATGGAGCAAGCAGAAATTATAGATACGTTTTAGACGTATCAACATCCCCAAGCTTAATTCCTGCTCGTCCTCGAGTAGGTAAATGATAACAAGCATAATTTCTGTGGTGACATGCTATTAACCATATAAGGACTTTTTCAAAGTCACATGACAAAAGCTTACTGAGACAATGAATCTGTAGTAATTAAGTTGCCTTATGAGAAAATCACAAAGAACTGAAAGTTTTACAACATGATACTGAAACATCAAATAGATTTGTAATGAGCATGGTGTGCAAATATGATATAGTGATATCTCGCTTGTCCCCTTTAGTGAAGCAAAACATAAATGTAGGGGCACCTCCAAGGTTTAAGTGATGACTAGATACAATGATTTCAGAATAAACGATATCATAATCATGCAAAAGACAATGCTACTTTGGGACAATGCACATTACACTCAGAATGACAATCATGCTCTCAGTAGTTGGTGCTTTAAAAGAAGGTGGAGACTCTCGAACCGTGGCTTTTGTTGGCAAGGTTGAAAACCCGTGGTCAGAAACAAAGACAAAGCATGTACCAGAGCTCTTGGTTTTAAAAACAGAAGTAATAATTATTATTTTGGATTATGCATGTTTCGTCAACGAATGCTAGCAGATAACTCAATTACTTCTTGAGATGGACAAGTTTCGAGGAACGGCTCCCGAATGAGGACGATCACATCCTCTTAATCTCCTTTGTTTATCACTGCCAAAGTTTTCTGATTTCTCATGAACAAAGCGTGAAGGAGGGTTTGTTTGTTTATATTATTTTTTAATGAGCCGGGCGCACTCTATGCCAGTTCCTTCTCGTATTATGGGTTTGCACATTAGACATGCAATCCCGGGGTGAAGCTTGTCCAACTTAAAAAGATCATGAATTAACTACTACTTCCTCATGAACTAAAACAGATGCACAAAAGAGAAATGCTTTTTTGAATAATTTCGAGATGGTACATGAAAGTCTTCGTTAGGAATGGCAGGTAAATACCATGTATAGGAAGGTATGGTGGACTCATATGGCATAACTGGTTTAAAGGATTTTGGATGCACAAGCAGTCAGTCCGCTTAGTACAGGTGGAGGTTAGCAAAAGACTGGGAGCGACCAACTAAAAGAGCAATGACGGTCATAATCATGCAGAGCGACAAAGCAACATTGAATCAGGCATGGAAGTTATATTGCTACTCAGAAATTAAAGATCATCAAGGCTTGACAGACTTTCTTTACAGTCTTAAATATGCGTGAGCATACGCCAAGTCAATCAAAATAAATTCTTGAAGGAAGATATTACTTAACCATACCACATCCTAGGCAAACAAATCATGTTGGTACTCCAATAACACATTGGGAACCCCCCAGCTATTTGAGACTAACCATAAGAAAACATGAACTACTAAGCACCATTATGCACGTAGCATTTTTATCATAGACATATCGACCAATGCAACAGAAGCAAACTCTCTTAATAAGATAAGCATGATAAATAAAGAGAGTTCCAGCGACCAACTAAACAAAAGCTCTTTAAAAAGATAAGCATGAAAACTAAGAGCTGAACATGATAGTAGCTATTGAAAGACAAAGAACACACACAGCAAGAATATACATGAAAATTCTATGTTATGTTCTAGGTTGAAGTGGAGCGTGTTTCTCTCCCACACAAAGAAAGCTGAGTTCCAACTCGTTATGAAAAGCAAGCAAAGCTAACGAAAACTAAAAAGGAAAACTAAAAGCAAGACGCTCCAAGCATAGCACATAACACATGAAGTGATAAAAATATAGTGGAACGAAAGACGAACTGATAATGTTGATGGAGAAGGGGATGCACGGGGGCATCCCCAAGATTAGACGCTTGAGTCTTCTTGAATATTTCTTGGGGGTGCATGGGGGCATCCCCAAGCTTGAGCGCTTGACACTCCTGAATCTTTTTATCATCTTCTCTCGCACACTTGAAAACTCCCTTCATACATAACTCATCATAATCTGATTAGCGAGGTTAGTACCCATAATAAAATAATTGTTCCTTGCTGGAAATAAGGATATTCTTGAAGGTCTACTGTTTCTCAAGATTGCCAAAAGGTTTTTGCAAAGAAAAAGCAAGCTCAAGGTTTGCAAAATGAAGGAAAGGCAAAACAGGACAGAATCTGTGAAAAACAGAACAGCAGGTAGTAAATGATTTTTTCGGGGCACTTCTGCAACTCTAATCAAAAAAACTCAGAACAGATGCCCGAAAGACAATTGTATAGAGCACGCTGTAGAAAAAATTCAGACCAAAAAGATGACCTGGTGATTTTATACGAATTTTTCTATCCAAGGACAGAATCTGTTTCCTGGACAGCACGTCACAACTTTTGAACTTTCTTGCAATCAGAGGCTACACTTGGCACAAAGTTGAAAAGTAAAGATACAATGATGATGCTACTGTAGTAACAACATCAAGACACAACAAAAGAAAAATAAAAATTTATTCATTGTGGGCTGCCTCCCAAAAGCGCTTTCTTTTATGCCTTTAAGCTAGGCACAATGCATAGAGATCAAGTTTTATCAAGAGTAAAAGAACAGCTAGCCCGTATAACGGACTCAAAAGGTAACTTAATCTTCTTTCTAGGGAAATGTTCCATCCCTTTCTTGAGAGGAAATTGGAATTTTATATTCCCCTCTTTCATGTCAATGATAGCACCAACGGTGCGTAGAAAAGGACGTCCCAAAATAATTGGACAAGAAGGTTCACATTCAATATCCATAATAGTAAAATCAACGGGAATGTAATTGTCATTGACAATGATGAGAACATTGTCGATCCTCCCCAAAGGTTTCTTTATGGAAGAATCAACAAGACGAACACCAAAAGAACAAGAATCAAAAGGTTTCAATTTAAGCATATCATATATTCTTTTGGGCATAACGGAGGTACTAGCTCCAACATCACATAAAGCATAGCAAGAGAAGTTATTCAGCTTAATTTTAATCATAGGATGCCAACCATCTTCTAGCTTTCTAGGTATGGAGGCTTCTACTCTAAGTTTCTCCTCCCTAGCTTTGATGAGAGCATTAGTGATATGCTCTGTGAAGGCAAGATTAAGCGTGCTAGTGCGGGGGTCTCTAGACATCTTGTGAAGGAAATCAATAACTTCGGTAAGAGTGCAATTATCAAAATCAAGGTCACTACTATCAAGTAAAGTGGTAGTGGTGTCCTTTAGGTTCACTTGTTTGGTAGTTTCTATGGTCATAGCATCACCATTAATAGGTCCAATGGGACCAGGAGTGCATTGGGTGCTAAGAGTTTGGATATCCTCAACAACTTGGATAGTAGCAACAGTGTGGTGGGTAGGAAGGCTCTTAATTCTATCTTTTTCCTCCCTTTCTCTAGCCCATCTCTCTTTAAGTTTAGCCAACATCCTAATGTTTTCATTAATTTGCACTTGAATAGCAGTCATAGGAGTGACCTTCCTCTCCTCAAGAGGAGAAGTTCTAATTTTGAGCAATTCTACCTCATGGGCTAAATTGTCTACCTTCGAAGAGAGATCTTCTAGTTTGTTTAGTTTTTCTTCTACACTCTTATTGAAGGCTTTTTGGGTAGTAATGAAATCTTTAAGCATAATCTCTAGTTCAGTAGTGGAGTTCTTGGTGCTAGAATAAGCATTGTTGTTCCCATAGGAATTAGAGGGGAACGGTCTAGGATTGCTACCAAAATTACTCCTATAAGCATTGTTGTTGAAATTGTTTCTAGAGATAAAGTTCACATCTACTTGTTCTTGAGCAATCAAAGAATTTAAGGGAACATCACGAGGATCAACAGAAGATTGCTTCGAAAGTAGAGACATGATCAAGTCAACTTTTTCATTTAGGGAGGAAATCTCCCCGACAGAGTTTACCTTCCTACCTGTTGGAGCGTGTTCGGTGTGCCATTGGGAATAATTGGTCATCATATCATCGAGAAGCTTTGTGGCAGCACCAAGTGTAGTTGACATAAAGGTTCCTCCCGCGGCCGAATCTAACAAGTTCCGCGAGGTAAAGTTCAAGCCTGCATAAAAAGTTTGGATAACCATCCAAGTAGTCAAACCATGAGTAGGGCAGTTCTTGACAAGAGAATTCATACGTTCCCAAGCTTGGGCAACGTGTTCATTATCCAATTGTTTAAAATTCATTATGTTACTTCTTAGCTGGATAATTTTAGCAGGTGGATAGTATTTTCCAATAAAAGCATCTTTGCACTTGTCCCATGAAGCTATGCTATTTCTAGGCAAAGATTGAAACCAAATTTTAGCTCCTCCTCTCAAGGAGAAAGGAAAAAGCTTAAGCTTAACAATATTACCATCTATTTCTTGGTACTTTTGCATATCACAGAGTTCAACAAAATTGTTTAAGTGTAAAGCAGCATCATCTCCAGCACCGGAGAATTGATCTTTCATGACTAGATTCAGTAAAGCAGGTTTAATTTCATAAGAAGGTGCTGAAGTGGCAAGTGTAGTGATAGGTGTGCAGATAAAGTCATCGTTGTTATGACTAGTGAAGTCACACAACTTGGTGTTCTCGGTGGAACCCATAGCAGCAAGCAAGCAAGATAACTATTTTTTTGATTTTCGATAAAAGATACTAAAGCAAAAACTGAAAGGTAAACTAACAAGACTAAAAAGCAAAGGTAAAAGATAGCATGCAACTCCCCTATCTTGATGAGTGGAGTCCCCGGCGACGGCGCCAGAAAACTTTGCTTGATGGCTTCTCGCCCCTCGTTGGTTACCCCAAGTGGAAGGTTTGAGATGCAGTGTAGCGGTAGTTTTCCCTTGGCAAAGATACCAAGGATCGATTTCCCCTGAGACTCCTAGTTTCAACAAGAAGGTGTCAACTGCTAACGGCGCCAGATATTAGCAATCAACTTGGACCTGCACACAGATACAAATAACTTTGCTCCCAACGAGTACAGAGAGGTTGTCAATCCCTCCGGCCTTGTCGTTTACAAAGGGTCAAACGCAAGAGATAATAGTGATAGGTAAAACTGTAACTAGTATGTAAAAGCAGAAAGTAAATAGCGGATGTGATCAGTGATGGTAATATAGACCGGGGTCCCATGATGTTCACTAGTGATGTCTCTCTCCCAAAAGACGATAAAACAGCTATGTGAGGTAAACGAATTACAGCTGGGCAATTGACAGAATTATGTGCGCAAACCAATGCTAACTATGTTGCAAGAAATATAGAGGTTCAAAGCATGGGCGGTACGCCAAGGCAAGTAGACCGAAATCCATCTGCATCTACTACTAATCATCCACCTTGAGATATCTATCCAGAACATCTTGCTGGTATTAAGTTGCGAGTCCCACCCATAGTGTAAACTCAAAGCAACAGACAACTGCATTAAAAGAACTTTGCGTAAAGTAAACAATCCTTGCACCCGCGGGCACAAGCACCGTTGTTTTCCCCCTTGTGGCAACAGCACATCCCCTAGACTCATGTTTCTGTCACTCAAGCTAGTCATCGAGGGGCATGAACCCACAATCAAGCATAACGTTCCCTCTTGGAGTCACTACCTACTACTTGGCCAAAGCAATAAATAGCAACGGAGAACATGCAAGAATTACTTAAGAACATAAATATAAAAGAGGTAAATCAAATATATTACTCAAACACAATCTGAACATAATCTCACAATCCATCGGATCCCAGCAAACTCATCATAGCAACAGCATAAGGATTACATATGTGCCTCGATCATGTAGGGCAGCTCACGAGGTCTAATTAGTGAAGCACAAGAAGGGGAGGAGAACATCACATAGCTACTGGTCATGGACCCATGGTCCAAGGGAGACTACTCACAACTCATCCGGGAGGCGTCCATGGTGGTGGAGAGGCTCCCGGTGGTGATCCTCCCCTCCGGCAGGGTACCGGGAAGAGTTCTCCTGGTGCTCCCGATCTTGGAAGCGCGGCGGCGGCGGAACAGAGATGAGATCGCGAAAAAGGGTTCCGTCCTCGAGGGTTTCGGGACGCGTGTTAAATATATGCCAAATGGGGGCATCAACGGAGACCTGGGGGGCCCAGGCGCCCCCCGGCGCGGCCAGGAGGGGGGCCGCGCCACCAAGGCGCCTGGAGCCCTGGTGGCCCCCCTCCGTCCCTACTTCGGCTGTGTGGAAGCCTCCGGAACGCTGATTTTTTATATAATTTTTCCGGGATTTTTCTGGCAGTTTACGTGATTGGAAAACCTGAAATACAAAAACAGCAGAAAACAGAAACTGGCACTGGGGTGCACTGAGTTAATAGGTTAGTCCAAATATGATCAAAAGTGTATGGAAGTGTATAAATATCATAGCAATATCACACAAAAGAGGCATGGAGCAAGCAGAAATTATAGATACGTTTTAGACGTATCAAGGTGTTATGATCAGCAGTACTAGTTGGAATAGCTTCTACCCACTTAGTAACGTAATCAACAGCAACTAAAATATATGTGTATCCATTAGAGGCATGAAAAGGTTCCATATAATCAAAGCCCCAAACATCAAATGGTTCAATAACAAGTGAGTAATTCATAGGCATTTCTTGACGTCTACTAATATTACCAATTCTTTGACATTCATCACAAGATAAGACAAACTTACGGGCATCCTTGAAGAGAGTAGGCCAATAAAAACCGGATTGCAATACCTTGTGTGCAGTTCTATCTCCCGCATGGTGTCCTCCATAAGCTTCGGAGTGGCACTTGCGTAGGATTTGTTCTTGTTCATGCTCAGGTACACAACGTCTAATAATACCATCTACTCCTTCTTTATAAAGATGTGGGTCATCCCAGAAGTAATGTCTCAAATCATAGAAGAACTTTTTCTTTTGCTGGTATGTGAAGCTAGGAGGTGTAAACTTAGCAACAATATAATTAGCATAATTAGCATACCATGGAGCAGTACGAGAAGTACTTATGACAGCTAGTTGTTCGTCAGAAAAGCTATCATCAATAGGTTGTGGGTCATCAAGTACATTCTCTAACCTAGACAAGTTATCTGCTACGGGGTTCTCAGCTCCTTTTCTATCAATAATATGCAAGTCGAATTCTTGCAGCAAGAGAACCCATCTAATAAGTCTAGGTTTAGCATCTTTCTTTTCCATAAGGTATTTCATAGCAGCATGATCAGTGTGAATAGTTACTTTAGAATCAACGATATAGGGTCTAAACTTATCACAAGCAAATACAACTGCTAAAAATTCTTTCTCGGTGGTAGCATAATTTCTTTGGGCACTATCTAGAGTCTTACTAGCATAGTGGATAACATTCAATTTCTTATCAACTCTTTGCCCTAGAACAGCTCCTACAGCATAATCACTAGCATCGCACATAATCTCAAAGGGTAAATTCCAGTCAAGAGGCTGGACAATAGGTGCAGAGGTCAATGCTTTCTTAAGTATTTCAAATGCTTCCAAACAATCATCATCAAAGACAAAAGGAATATCTTTTTGTAAGAGATTAGTCAGAGGCCTGGAGATTTTGGAGAAGTCCTTTAGGAACCTCCTATAAAACCCAGCATGACCAAGGAAACTTCGTATACCTTTGATGTCCTTTGGGCATGGCATCTTTTCAATAACATCAACTTTATCTTTGTCAACCTCAATACCTCTTTCAGAAATTTTATGTCCCAAGACAATGCCTTCATTAACCATAAAGTGGCATTTTTCCCAATTCAAGACAAGATTAGTGTCTTCACATCTCTGCAAAACTCGATCAAGGTTGCTTAAGCAATCATCAAAAGAAGTTCCGTAAACAGAGAAATCATCCATGAAAACCTCAACAATCTTTTCACAAAAATTGGAGAATATAGCCATCATGCATCTTTGAAAGGTAGCAGGTGCATTACATAAACGAAAAGGCATACGTCTATATGCAAAGGTACCGAAAGGACAAGTAAAAGTGGTATTTTCTTGATCCCCTTTTGACACAGGTGTAGCGACCACGATCCGAATGGACCGAAGTCTCGGTGTTCTGTGTCATCCCTGGATCGGTAATGCTGACACACATAGTACTTGAAGGATTTATAACAGAGTGGCAATCACACACTTATTACATCGAATGTCTCCAATGAGAACTTATTACAAAATCTATGGCTTAAGGCCATCTAACAAAATAACAGCGGAAGGCTTGGAAGATAAGTGAGTCCATCAACTGCAACGGCATAGCTGAGTGCATGACAAACGACCTAGCACGTCTTATTCCTCGTCTGAAAAGTCTGCAACGTAATATGTTGCAGCCCGAAAACGGGTCAGCACATGGAATATGCTGGCAAGATAACACAGAAGATGCAAGTAACAGAATAAAGGCTATACTACATGCATATTTGGCTGGTGGAGGCTCTAAGGTTAAAGTTTTTGCGTAAAGCCAATTTTTCCCTACAACAAAGAAATAAGTTTTATTTTAACTATCATGTTGGTTGAAAATCATTGAGAAGGTACCCCCAACTCAATCCCAAATTAAAAGTTCATCATTAAACCAACAAATTAAATTATAGAGTGATGAGATCAACCAATAATTCAAGTACCAGATACTCAAGATGTCCATAACCGGGGACACGGCTAATCATGATCAGTTTGTACACTCTGCAGAGGTTGTGCACTTTTCCCACAAGACTCGATCGCCTCCGTTTGGTTTCTCGCTATGAATGGTGTTTGAGAAACGGATGACGGAGACACAGTCTTTCCGAAGAGGTCCCCTTAACCGGATAGATAGGCCGGTACACCTACAATCCCTCTACATCTGCTAGCCCATCACGGAAAGGTTTCCCACAACTTACTCAACTATGCCAGAGCCCATATTGGCATGTGGCTGCACACGGAAGTTTCTAGCATGAATAGTTTTATGATCCCTTTGAGCCTGGGTGGCATTCCATAGGAAAAATCACACGGAACCCCGGGATTTCCTAGGACAACACTGGATTCCCCAGGTGCCCTGCAACCAATCCACCCAGATGTGTATTCAAGTAGCCACCTTAAGTTGAATCCTTAATTGACAACTCACATCTGTCATGGATTTCACTCAAACCCAAACCACGTCTACGAGCATAGCATAGCAACCTAAGCAAACGTAGAAGTAACTCCCAAGGGTTTGAAAATAATGCAGGTAATAGGTTCTACCTCAGTCTACTTCCCAGTCCCACAAGTTAAGAGATCCTACTCATCCAATGTGTGAGGGTTTGATCTAATGCATAAAAACTAGGTAATAAAAGTATGATCAAAGTGTTACTTGCCTTGCTGACGATTCGCAAAACCTAGTGACTCGTAGTAGCACGCTTCACAGTCCGGGTATTCTATCGCAAGCAAACAATAGTATACATAAGCAAACAAGAAATAATGCACAAACAAAACTCCAAAAGATCAGATCTAACCAGAAAGTTCAACTTAAGTACTCCGTTTTGCAAAAAGAATCAAATCGAAAGAAGCAACGAAACTCAAACTGCGAAAGAAACGAGCTCCGGTTACCAATTGGCCTAAAGTCAAATTTTACAGTAGCCAAAACTTTGTTCAAGTTGGTTAAACGTAAAGAGGGCATCGAGACAAAGATCTGGGATTTTTAATCACCTGATTCTGACTCTCGAGCGAAAAGAAAAACGAAAAACAAGATCAGGGCAGAAATCGCGATCGGAATAATCGCAGATAAATACCCCGAAAAAGAAAACTGACGAACAGGCAAACGAACGAGCGTTTGCTGTCTGCGGCTAACGGACGAAAAGCGTTCGTTAAAACGAACATACGGACGAACGTCCGCTAAATAGCTAAACCGAAGAAAACCCGAACCGATCTAACCTAAAAAAACTGATCTAGGGTTTACGAAAAACCGATCGGTTTTAAAAGAAAACCCGATAACTACCTCATACGATGAACTCCGGTGAGATCCCGGCGACGGCGGTCCAGTGGTCCGGCGGTGGGGCAACGCAGCGGGGCGGCGGTGGCGCAACAGGCGGCGGCGGCGCAACGGGCGGCGGCGGCGGCGGCGCAACGGGCGGCGGCGGCGGCGGCGCAGGCGATAGGCGGCGGCGCGGCGCTAGGGCAGGGGCGGCTGGGCTGGCTTGGGCCCCGGGCGGCGGCTTATAAAGCCCAGAGTCCCGGGCTTATACGGCTCCAAGTCGGTTTGCACCTTTTTTTAAAAAAAAGAGTCCTGGCGCAGAAAAACTAACGAAAGAAGTACTAAACGGACTCCAAAAATCCCGAAATAACTTTTCACCGTCCTCTAATAATATTTAGGACAAAGTGAACATTTTTCCCGGACCTAAATGCAATTTTGAAAAACGCGCATTTTTCCTATGCAAATAAAATCGCAAATAAATCCAGAAAAATACCAAAAGTGATTTTAACATTTTTCCTCCAATATTTCTGTTATTTTGGAGAAGTCATATTATCTCCGCTCATATATTGTGTTTAGAAATATTTTTTTGGAGAGAAAAATAATTAGAATAACACTGTCCTCGTGCCGGTATTCGAGCAAACTCAAATATGAAAACGGTAAAATTCCCAACTCTCTCCGTAGGTCCTTGAGTTGCTTAGAATTTCGAGGAACGCCACAAACAAACAAAAAAATGCAAAGAGCATGCAATGCAGTATGATCTATGTATAACATTCCAAATTGAAAATTTGGGATGTTACAAACCTACCCCCCTTAGAATGAATCTCGCCCTCGAGATTCGACTTGGCTAGAGAACAGGTGTGGGTGGTCCTTTCGTAGATCATCTTCTCGTTCCCAGGTGGCTTCTTCCTCGGTGTGGTGACTCCACCGAACTTTGCAAAACTTAATAACCTTACTGCGGGTGACTCTGCTCGAAAATTCGAGAATCTTAACAGGCTTCTCCTCGTAGGTCAGATCATTGTCCAACTGAATTGCTTCCAAGGGTACTGTGTCTCTAAGCGGGATATCGGTCATCTCCGCGTGGCACTTCTTAAGCTGCGAAACGTGAAACACATCGTGCACTCCTGACAATCCTTCAAGCAATTCCAACTTATATGCAACCTCTCCCATGCGTTCCAAGACACGGTAAGGTCCCACAAATCTCGGGGCTAGCTTTCCTTTAACTCCGAAACATTTAACTCCTCGCAGAGGCGATACTCTCAAGTATGCTCTGTCGCCGATCTCATAGGCTATCTCCTTGCGCTTCGAGTCTGCATAACTCTTCTGTCTGGACTGAGCTACCTTCAATCTGTCTCGAATCAACTTCACCTTCTCCTCAGACTCTTTGATCAAGTCTGGTCCAAACAACTGTCCGTCTCCAACTTCATCCCACATTAACGGTGCTCGGCATCTCCTTCCATACAATGCCTCGAACGGTGCCATCTTCAAACTGGCCTGGTAACTGTTGTTGTACGAGAACTCTGCGTAGGGCAAATTATCATCCCAACTAGATCCATAATCTAACGCACAGGCTCTCAACATGTCCTCCAGGATCTGGTTGACTCTCTCGGTCTGTCCATCGGTCTGCGGATGAAAAGCTGTGCTGAATTCCAGCCTCGTTCCCAAAGTTCGGTGTAGCTGGTGCCAAAACTTTGAGGTGAACTGTGTTCCTCTATCTGATACAATGGTCCTCGGAACTCCGTGCAGACATACGATCCTGGTCATGTATATCTTGGCCAACTTTGCACTGGTGTATGTGGTTTTCACGGGGATAAAATGGGCTACCTTCGTCAATCGATCCACTACCACCCAGATTGAATCATATCCTGCTTTGGTCCTGGGCAATCCGGTGATAAAATCCATGCCAAGCTTCTCCCACTTCCATTCGGGTATCGGCATAGGCTGCAACAATCATGCTGGCTTCTGATGTTCTGCCTTTACTCTTTGGCATACATCACATACGGCTACATACTCGGCAATATCCTTCTTCATTCCCGTCCACCAAAAACGTTCCTTCAAATCCAAATACATCTTGGTGTTTCTGGGGTGTATCGACTATGGCGAATCATGTGCTTCCTGTAGTATCAACTTCCTGATCTCCGGGTCGTTGGGCACATAGATTCGATCCTCAAACCACAAGGTGTCGTGTTCGTCCTCACGAAATCCCTTGGCTTTTCCTTCACTCATCCTTTTTCTTATCTCGGCAATTTCCTTATCATCCTTCTGGGCTTCACGTATCTTTCCCAGCAATGTCGAATGAACTTCAAACGTTGCAACGAAACCTCTAGGAACTATCTCCAAACGAAGTTCCCTGAGATGTTCTGCTAACTCCTGTGGCAATCCCCCTTTTACTAGGGTATTTGCATAACTCCTCCGGCTAAAAGCGTCTGCCACGACGTTGGCCTTTCCTGGATGATAGTGCAGCTTCATATCATAATCCTTTATAAGCTGCAACCATCTCCTCTGTCTGAGGTTCAGCTCCTTCTGTGTGAAAATGTACTTCAAACTCTTGTGATCCGTGTACACATCACAACGATTTCCAATAAGGTAATGTCTCCAGGTTTTCATTGCGTGCACTACTGCTGCTAACTCCAGATCGTGCGTCGCGTAATTCAACTCGTGCGGTCGCAGTTGACGGGATGCGTAGGAAACAACTCTTCCATCCTGCATAAGTACTCCTCCAAGTCCTAAGCGTGAAGCGTCGCAGTACACTTGGAAATCCTTGCGTATATCTGGCAATATCAGCACTGGGGCTGTCGTCAACCGTTTCTTCAACTCCTGGAAACTTTCTTCACACTCTTCAGTCCAATCAAACTTTGTCTCCTTCTTCAACAATGTCGTCATTGGCTTTGCAATCTTGGAGAAATTTTCTATGAATCTCCGGTAGTATCCCGCGAGTCCAAGAAAACTGCGGATCTCTCCAACCGAAGTGGGTGCCAACCACTCAGTGACTGCTTGCACTTTGACGAGGTCCACTGCTATACCTTCTCCTGATATAACATGCCCTAGGAATCCAACTTCCTTCAACCAAAACTCGCATTTGCTAAACTTGGCATACAACTGATGTTCTCTGAGCTTCTCCAATACCAAACGCAAAGGCTCTGCATGTTCTTCCTCATCCTTAGAGTATATCAGAATATCATCTATGAATACCACGACGAACTTATCCAAGAACTCCATGAACACCTTGTTCATCATACTCATGAAATAGGCAGGCGCGTTGGTCAATCCAAATGACATAACCGTATACTCATATAGCCCGTACCGCGTGGTGAAGGATGTCTTAGGTATATCCTTATCTCGGATCTTCAATTGGTGGTATCCAGATCATAGATCTATCTTGGAGAATACTTTCGCTCCTTGGAGTTGGTCGAACAAATCATTGATCATCGGCAGCGGGTACTTATTCTTAATGGTCACTTCATTCAGCGCACGATAATCAACGACCATTCTTAAATATCCATCCTTCTTCTCGACCAAAAGCACTGGGGCTCCCCAAGGTGATGAACTTCGGCGAATAAATCCTTTCTCCAACAACTCCTTAATCTGCTTCTTGATCTCTTCCAGATCATTCGCTGGCATCCGATACGGTCTCTTGTATATTGGTCCGGTGCTAGGCAACAACTCTATCAAAAACTCAATATCTCTATCCGGTGGCATGCCAGGTAACTCCTCTGGAAACACATCCGGATAATCCTTTACTACTGGCACTTCCTCCTGAACAACTCCCGTGAGAGAATGTACTTGAGTCCTTGTAGGGGAATGCCTAGATACATACTTAATCCTTTTTCCCTCCGGGGTGGTGAGCAAAATAGACTTGCTGGCACAATCGATGTTACCTCCATACTTCGATAGCCAATCCATACCTAATATCACATCCAATCCTTGTGACTCCAGGACTATTAGGTCGGAGGGGAAAGTATGGCGTCCTATGGTCAATGGCGTGTGAAAATATCCTTGGTGTGCCATATACTCTGCTCCTGGTGAACTTACTAACATGGGGGTCTTAAGAACTCGGGTGGACATCCTATGTCTATTTACGAATACCCTTGAAATGTATGAATGCGATGCACTAGTATCGAAAAGAATTATTGCGGTAAATTTCTTAACCAAAAACTTACCGACAACAACATCTGGTTGCTCTTCTACCTCCTCCACGGTCATGTGGTTCACTTGTCCTTTGTTGAACGGGTTGGGCTTCTTCCCGGCACTTCCATTGCCGTTCCCATTCTTAGCTTCAGGGCAGTCATTGGCATAATGTCCATTCTTCCCGCACTTGAAACAAGTGACGTGGCTGAAATCCTTCTTGGTGGGTGTGGACGGGGTAGGGCGGCTCTGGTTATTACTTGTTCCATTCCCATTTCCATTCTTAGGGCCATTGTGGTTGTGGGGAATTCCATGGTTATGGGTATGCCCTCCCGAATTCGGAGTGAATCGGGGCTTCTGCTGGGCTCCAGAATTATTCCTTCCTTGTCCATACTTCCTCTTGCGGCTTTCAATCTGCTGCTGCTTCCCTTCAATCATAAGAGCTTTATCTACCAACTCCTGGTAGTTGTTGAAAGTTGCCACCATCAACTGTACGCTCATCTCATCATTCAGCCCTTCCATAAATCTCTCCTGCTTAGCGGCATCTGTGGCCACATCATCTGGGGCATATCGAGATAGGGTACTAAACTCATCCACGTACTGTGCCACAGTACGGTTTCCTTGGCGCAAGTTGCAAAACTCCCGCTTCTTCATGCTCATAGCTCCAGTTGAGACATGGGTAGTACGGAAAGCTTGCTAAAACTGCTCCCAGGTAACATTGGCTATGGGGAAAGTGGCTGTGTAATTCTCCCACCATGCTGCGGCTGGTCCAGACAACTGGTGTGCGGCAAATCGCACCTTCTCAGCATCCGAGCAATTGGCGGTGGTCAAATCCCTTCCAATCTTGTGTAACTAGTCATCGGCCACTATTGGTTCGATGCTGCTAGCAAACACGGGTGGTTGCAACCTTAAGAAACGTGTCAGGTTGTCCACGGGTGGTGGAGGTGGAGGGTTGTTGTTGTTGTTCTGGTTGTTCTGAGTGTTCTGGACAAGAAGTTGCATCAAGGTGTTCTGCTGCTGGATCAACTGAGTGAGCTCAGGGGGAAACTCAAATCCGGGCTCACGTCTTGGAGGCATCTGATGGGTGTAGAGGGAAGAGATTAGAATAGAATTGAGGTCTAGGGGAAAATCACTACCCATATGCACATGAGACACACACAATCATATCACACCAATCAATTTCAAGCAAGATCTTACAAATCTAAATATCGTTACAAAAGTGCTCTAAAACTAATATATGGAGGTAACTACTAGTCACAGGGTGGTCATCTAAAAATATTGATCGGCGGACGATTCCATGATGTCTGCTCCGGCTTCATCTTCATAGTCTTCGTCTTTTCTATCATCGGGTTCTGAATCTGTGTCGTCGATGATAATGTAATCTTCGAGACGAATCTCCTTGGGTTCTTCTTCCTCTACTTCACCTCCTGGTGCTGGATCTCCCATGAATACTCCTAGCTTCCTTGTCAAATCATCGTTCTTCTCCACTAGTATCAACATCTCCTCCTCGTATCCGTCACGAGTAGACTTAAGTTCTTCTTCTAGCTCCAAATTCTTGTTTAGTGCCTTCTTCAATTATATCATCCCAGCACACATCTGGTGCTCCTGTCGTCGAATGTGTTGGTTCAACTCCTGGATGAATGCTGCAATGGACCTATCCTTCCAGGTGTCGATCATATCCCAATTCTCATCTCGGCGTCCATAAATCTGGTAGATGGTGTCCTTCAGCTCCTGCTTGTAGACTTCTCCGATCCTTCTCATTGTGAGGTGGGCGGCCATGCTCTTTCCTAGGCTCCAGGTTGGCGCATCAAAAGAAAACTCTATTGGCTCAGTGGATGGTGCGAAGGTTCTTGGAATTTGAACTTGAATGCTCCATCGCTCCTCTTCCGGTAAAGTGGCAGTGTAGGTCCCGGTAAAGCTTGGTATTCCTATGTTCAGGTACCTAGTGACTTCCTTCAAGTGTCGTCCAAAAGGTGTGTCTTCATCTGGTTGAGTGAACTTGTTCCTTGGGTCCACCATCCTAAAGAAGTAGAAAATGGAGAGAAGTCAGAAATGAGTAGAGAAGAGTGATCTAGGGACTGTCTTAGTGGTCGTGTCCTACAATCAGCGTTTGCTCTGATACCATCTTTGTAGCGACCATGATCCGAATGGACCGAAGTCTCTGTGTTTTGTGTCATCCCTGGATCGGTAATGCCGACACACGCAGTACTTGAAGGATTTATAACAGAGTGGCAATCACACACTTATTACATCGAATGTCTCCAATGAGAACTTATTACAAAATCTATGGCTTAAGGCCATCTAACAAAATAACAGCGGAAGGCTTGGAAGATAAGTGAGTCCATCAACTCCAACGGCATAGCTGAGTGCATGACAAACGACCTAGCACGTCTTATTCCTCATCTGAAAAGTCTGCAACGTAATATGTTGCAGCCCGAAAACGGGTCAGCACATGGAATATGGTGGCAAGATAACACAAAAGATGCAAGTAACAGAATAAAGGCTATACTACATGCATATTTGGCTGGTGGAGGCTCTAAGGTTAAAGTTTTTGTGTAAAGCCAATTTTTCCCTACAACAAAGGAATAAATTTTATTTTAACTATTGATGGGCCTCGAACCCCTCGTTGGTTACCCCAAGTGGAAGGTGTAAGATGCAGTAAGTAGAAGTGTTTTCCCCTAGCAAAGATGCCAAGGATCGAATCCCCAGAGACTCCTAGGTTCAACAGGTAGGTGTCAACTGCTAACGGCGCAATTAGCAATCAACGTGGACCTGCACACAGATACAAATAACTTTGCTCCCAACGAGTACAGAGAGGTTGTCAATCTCTCCGGCCTTGTAGTTCACAAAGGGTTAAAAGCAATATGATAGTAGTGATAGATAGTGTTTTGCAATAGTAAATAAAATAGCGAAAAGTAAATAGTGGATGTGATCAATGATGGTAATATGGACCGGAGTCTCATGATGTTCACTAGTGATGTCTCTCTCCCAAAAGATGATAAAACAGCTATGTGAGGTAAACAAATTACAGCTGGGCAATTGACAGGACCACGAACGCAAACCAATGTTGACTACATTGCAAGAAAGGTTGAGGTTCAAAGCATGGGCGGTACGCCAAAGTAAGTAGACCGAAATCCATCTGCATCTACTACTAATCATCCACCTTGAGATATCTATCCAGAACATCTCGCTGGTATTAAGTTGCGAGTCCCACCCATAGTGTAAACTCAATGCAACAGACAACTGCATTAAAAGAACTTTGCGTAAAGTAAACAATCCTTGCACCCGCGGGCACAAGCACCGTTGTTTTCCCCCTTGTGGCAACAGCACATCCCCTAGACTCATGTTTCTGTCACTCAAGCTAGTCATCGAGGGGCATGAACCCACAATCGAGCACAACGTTCCCTCTTGGAGTCACTACGTATTACTTGGCCAAAGCAATAAATAACAACGGAGAACATGCAAGAATTACTTATGAACATAAATATAAAAGAGGTAGATCAAATATATTACTCAAGATCAATCTGAACATAATCTCATAATCCATCGGATCCCAGCAAACTCATCATAGCAACAGCATAAGGATTACATATGTGCCTCGATCATGTAGGGCAGCTCACGAGGACTAATTAGTGAAGCACAAGAAGGGGAGGAGAACATCACATAGCTACTGGTCATGGACTCATGGTCCAAGGGAGACTACTCACAACTCATCCGGGAGGCGTCCATGGTGGTGGAGAAGCTCCCGGTGGTGATCCTCCCCTCCGGCAGGGTGCCGGGAAGAGTTCTCCTGGTGCTCCCGATCTTGGAAGCGGCGGCGGCGGCGGAACAGAGATGAGATCGCGAAAAAGAGTTCCCGTCTCGAGGGTTTCGGGAGACGCTTTAAATATATGCCAAAGGGGGGCGTCAGACGAGGCTCGGGGGGCCCAGGCGCCCCCCCCCCCCCGGCGCGGCCCAGGGGGGGGCGCGCCACCAGGGCGCCTGGGGCCCTGGTGGTCCCCCTCTGGCTGTGCTTCGGGTGCCTGGTAGTGATGGGCCTCGAACCCCTCGTTGGTTACCCCAAGTGGAAGGTGTAAGATGCAGTAAGTAGAAGTGTTTTCCCCTAGCAAAGATGCCAAGGATTGAATCCCCAGAGACTCCTAGGTTCAACAGGTAGGTGTCAACTGCTAACGGCGCAATTAGCAATCAACGTGGACCTGCACACAGATACAAATAACTTTGCTCCCAACGAGTACAGAGAGGTTGTCAATCTCTCCGGCCTTGTAGTTCACAAAGGGTTAAAAGCAATATGATAGTAGTGATAGATAGTGTTTTGCAATAGTAAGTAAATAGCGGAAAAGTAAATAGTGTATGTGATCAATGATGGTAATATGGACCGGAGTCTCATGATGTTCACTAGTGATGTCTCTCTCCCAAAAGACGATAAAACAGCTATGTGAGGTAAACAAATTACAGCTGGGCAATTGACAGGACCACGAACGCAAACCAATGCTGACTACATTGCAAGAAAGGTTGAGGTTCAAAGCATGGGCGGTACACCAAAGTAAGTAGACCAAAATCCATCAATATCTACTACTAATCATCCACCTTGAGATATCTATCCAGAACATCTCGCTGGTATTAAGTTGCGAGTCCCACCCATAGTGTAAACTCAATGCAACAGACAACTGCATTAAAAGAACTTTGCGTAAAGTAAACAATCCTTGCACCCGCGGGCACAAGCACCGTTGTTTTCCCCCTTGTGGCAACAGCACATCCCCTAGACTAATGTTTCTGTCACTCAAGCTAGTCATCGAGGGGCATGAACCCACAATCGAGCATAACGTTCCCTCTTGGAGTCACTACTTACTACTCGGCCAAAGCAATAAATAACAACGGAGAACATGCAAGAATTACTTATGAACTAAAATATAAAAGAGGTGAATCAAATATATTACTCAAGATCAATCTGAACATAATCTCATAATCCATCGGATCCCAGCAAACTCAACATAGCAACAACATAAGGATTACATAGGTGCCTCGATCATGTAGGGCAGCTCACGAGGACTAATTAGTGAAGCACAAGAACGGGAGGAGAACATCACATAGCTACTCGTCATGGACTCATGGTCCAAGGGAGACTACTCACGAGTCATCCGGGAGGCGTCCATGGTGGTGGAGAAGCTCCCGGTGGTGATCCTCCCCTCCGGCAGGGTGCCGGGAAGAGTTCTCCTGGTGCTCCCGATCTTGGAAGCGGCGGCGGCGGCGGAACAGAGATGGGATCGCGAAAAGAAGTCCTGTTTCGAGGGTTACGGGGAACCCTTTAAATATATGCCAAAGTAGGGCACCGGGGGAGCCTCGGGGGGCCCAGGCGCCCCCCCCCCGGCGCGGCCCAGGGGGGGGGGCGCCCACAGGGCGCCTGGAGCCCCTGTGCCCCCCCCCCCCAGGCTGCCCTTCGGAGGCAGTGTCGTTCCCGGATCGCTGATTTTTTATATATTTTTTCTGGATTTTTCTGGGCAGTTCTCGAAACGTGAAAACCTGAAATACAAAAACAGCCGAAAACAGAAACTGGCACTGGGGTGCACTGGATTAGTAAGTTAGTCCAAATATGATCAAAAGTGTATGGAAGTGTATGAATATCATAGCAATATCACCCAAAAGTCGCATGGAGCAAGCAGAAATTATAGATACGTTTTGGACGTATCAACATCCCCAAGCTTAATTCCTGCTCGTCCTCGAGTAGGTAAATGATAACAAGAATAATTTCTGTGGTGACATGCTATTAACCATATAGGACTTTCTCATAGTCATATGACAAAAGCTTACTGAGACAATGATTCTAAAGTAACTAAGTTGTCTCAAGAGAAAATCACAAATGACTGAAAGTTTTACAACATGAAACTGAAGCATCAAAAAGATTTGCAATGAACATGATGTGCAGATATGATCAAGTGATATCTAGCTTGCCCCCTTTAGTGATGCAAAACATAAGTGCAGGGGCACCTTCAAGGTTTAATTGGTGACTAGATACAATCATTTCAGAATAAACGATATCACAATCATGCAAAAGACAATGCTACTTTGGGACAATGCACATTACACTCAGAATGACAATCATGCTCTCAGTAATTGGTGCTTGAAGTGCTAGAGCTTTTTATTTTGAAACATGGAAGCAATTGTGTCAACGGTAGTAGTACTTCATATGTGTCATGTATAAAACATCCTATAAGTTGCAAGCCTCATGCATCGAATACTAATAGTGCTCGCTCCTTGTCCTAATTAGCTCGGATCCCCATGGGTTATCATTGCATTGCATATGTTTTAACCAAGTGTCACAAAGGGGTACCTCTATGCCACCTGTACAAAGGTCCAAGGAGATAGATCGCATTTGAATTCTCGTTTTTGATAGATCTCAACTTGAGGACATCCATACCGGGACAACATAGAAAATAGATGATGGACTCCTCTTTAATGCATAAGCATATTCTCATGAGAGATTGAGGATTAAGGTCCAAGCTAAAACTTCCACCATGATGCATGGCTTTGGTTGGCGGCCCAATGTTCTTCTCTAACAATATGCATATTAATTCAACCCACGGTAAATCACCCTTACTTCAGACAAGACGAACATGCATAGCAACTCACATGATATTCAACAAAAGTATGACAGTTGATGGCGTCCCCAGAAACATGGTTACCGCTCAGCAAGCAACTCATAAGAAATAAGATACATAGGCAACATATTCTTTACCACAATAGTTTTTAGGCTACTTTCCCATGAGCTATGTATTGCATGGTTAATTTGCTTAGTGTAGGTGTAGGTTAGCAAAAGACTGGGAGCGACCAACTAAGAGAGCCATGACGGTCATAATCATGCAGAGCGACAAAGCAATATTGAATCAGGCATGGTAGTTATATCGCTACTTAGAAACAAAAGATCATCAAGGCTTGACAGACTTTCTTTACAGTCTTGAATATGCGTGAGCATACGCCAAGTCAATCAAAATAAATTCTCGAAGGAAGATATTACTAAACCATACCACATCATAGGCAAACAAACCAAGTTGGTACTCCAATAACACATTGGGAACCCCCAGCTATTTGAGATTAACCATAAGAAAACCTGAACTACTAAGCACCATCATGAAAGTAGCATCTTTATCATAGACACATTAACCCATGCAACGGAAGCAAACTCTCTTAATAAGGTGAGCATGGTAATTAAAGAGAGTTCAAGCAACCAACTAAATAAAAGCTCTTGAAAAGATAAGCATGAATACTAAGAGCGAAGCACGATAGTAGCTATTTAAAGACAAAGAACACACACAGCATAGATAGACATGAAAATTCTATGTAATGTTCTAGGTAGAGGTGGAGCGTGTTTCTCTCCCACATAAAGGAATGCTGAGTTCCGACTCGTTATGAAAAACTAAAAAGAAAACTAAAAGCAAGACGCTCCAAGCATAGCACATAACACATGAAGTGATAAAAATATAGCGGAACGAAAGACGAACTGATAATGTTGATGGAGAAGGGGATGCACGGGGGGCATCCCCAAGCTTAGACGCTTGAGTCTCCTTGAATATTTCTTGGGGGTGCACGGGGGCATCCCCAAGCTTGAGCGCTTGACACTCCTGAATCTTTTTATCATCTTCCCTCGCACACTTGAAAACTCCCTTCATACATAACTCATCATAATCTGATTAGCGAGGTTAGTACCCTTAATAAAATAATTATACCTTGCTGGAAATAAGGATATTCTTGAAGTTATACTGTTTCTCAAGATTGCCAAAAGGTTTTTGCAAAGAAAAAGCAAGTTCTTAATTTGCAAAGTGAAGGTAAGGCAAAACAGGACAGAATCTGTGAAAAACAGAACAGCAGGCAGTAATTGACCTGTTCGGGATACTTCTGCAACTCAAATAAAAAAACTCAGAACTGAAGCACGAAAGACAATTATATAGAGAACGCTGTCGAAAAAATTCAGACCAAAAAGATGATCTGGTGATTTTATACGAATTTTTCTATCCAAGGACAGAATCTGTTTCCTGGACAGCACCTCACAACTTTTGAACTTTCTAGCAATCAGAGGCTATACTTGGCACAAATATGAAAAGCAAAGATACAATGATGATGCTACAGCAGTAAACAACATCAAGACACAACAAAAGCAAAAAATTTATTCATGTGGGCTGCCTCCCAAAAACGCTTTCTTTTATACCTTTAAGCTAGGCATAATGCATAGAGGAATCAATAATCATCATAATAATTGGAGTTATAAATTGGTTCAAATGATTCCTCAACGAGTTCATTCTTGTTCCTTCTAGGAAAGGGGTACACTCCTTTTGCCTTCCCGCGTAAGCGGATTTGTCCCTTACCTATATCAATGAAGCCTTTAACTGCTCGGAGGAAGTCCCTTCCAAGCACTATATTTCCTTGGTTTGGCTCCATGATGAAGAAATCAATCATTGCAATCCCTTTAAGCAATTTAACCGGTACGTCTTTTATTTTTCCCTGGATTTCAGAAATATCTCCATTAGTGTGTTTATGATAAGATGGTAATCTATCCATGTTGAATTTTAAAGAACCATGAACAATTTTTGGCATGGTGGAAACCATAGATCCAATATCACAATAAGCAAGGAAGTCTTGATTAGAGATGCTAATCCTAACAAGAGGTTCCCAGTCATTATCTATTTCCAAAATATCTCTCTTATTGGGTTTGGGTTTCTCTACCTTCGTTAAGTCTAGAGCATCCATTCTTTTCTCAATAGTAGCAAGTCTATCTATGATAGTATCAAAGTTATGATCATAAACAAAGTAACTAGATAGACCATGTATAATCTCAAGAGCTCTAGCTTCATCACATTCTAAGAAATCTCCCTCAGCTATAATGTCAAGGGAGTGTTTACACCATTTAAAAAGACCATAGTAAAAATTCCTAAGCACAATTTTTATAGGTATCCAAGGCATAATTCTCCTATGTGCATCAGAAATTCTGTCCCATGCCTTCTTCATATTTTCTCCATCCCTTTGATGGAAATCTAGAACTTCTGATTCCCTCAAAGCACCAAATCCTAACATGTTTAACTAAACAGATAGGACTACTAACAGGAAGGTAAATAAATTTTATGTGATTTTTGATAAAAGGAACTAAAGCAAAAATGAATGGTAAACTAACAAGACTAAAAAGCAAAGGTAAAAGATAGCATGCAACTCCCCTATCCTGAAGAGTGGAGTCCCCGGCAACGGCGCCAGAAAATACTCCTTGATGGGCCTCGAACCCCTCGTTGGTTACCCCAAGTGGAAGGTGTAAGATGCAGTAAGTAGAAGTGTTTTCCCCTAGCAAAGATGCCAAGGATCGAATCCCCAGAGACTCCTAGGTTCAACAGGTAGGTGTCAACTGCTAACGGCGCAATTAGCAATCAACGTGGACCTGCACACAGATACAAATAACTTTGCTCCCAACGAGTACAGAGAGGTTGTCAATCTCTCCGGCCTTGTAGTTCACAAAGGGTTAAAAGCAATATGATAGTAGTGATAGATAGTGTTTTGCAATAGTAAATAAAATAGCGAAAAGTAAATAGTGGATGTGATCAATGATGGTAATATGGACCGGAGTCTCATGATGTTGACTAGTGATGTCTCTCTCCAAAAAGACGATAAAACAGCTATGTGAGGTAAACAAATTACAGCTGGGCAATTGACAGGACCACGAACGCAAACCAATGCTGACTACATTGCTAGAAAGGTTGAGGTTCAAAGCATGGGCGGTACGCCAAAGTAAGTAGACCGAAATCCATCTGCATCTACTACTAATCATCCACCTTGAGATATCTATCCAGAACATCTCGCTGGTATTAAGTTGCGAGTCCCACCCATAGTGTAAACTCAATGCAACAGACAACTGCATTAAAAGAACTTTGCGTAAAGTAACAATCCTTGCACCCGCGGGCACAAGCACCGTTGTTTTCCCCCTTGTGGCAACAGCACATCCCCTAGACTCATGTTTCTGTCACTCAAGCTAGTCATCGAGGGGCATGAACCCACAATCGAGCATAACGTTCCCTCTTGGAGTCACTACTTACTACTCGGCCAAAGCAATAAATAACAACGGAGAACATGCAAGAATTACTTATGAACTAAAATATAAAAGAGGTGAATCAAATATATTACTCAAGATCAATCTGAACATAATCTCATAATCCATCGGATCCCAGCAAACTCAACATAGCAACAACATAGGGATTACATAGGTGCCTCGATCATGTAGGGCAGCTCACGAGGACTAATTAGTGAAGCACAAGAACGGGAGGAGAACATCACATAGCTACTGGTCATGGACTCATGGTCCAAGGGAGACTACTCACGAGTCATCCGGGAGGCGTCCATGGTGGTGGAGAAGCTCCCGGTGGTGATCCTCCCCTCCGGCAGGGTGCCGGGAAGAGTTCTCCTGGTGCTCCCGATCTTGGAAGCGGCGGCGGCGGCGGAACAGAGATGAGATCGCGAAAAGAAGTCCTGTTTCGAGGGTTACGGGGAACCCTTTAAATATATGCCAAAGTAGGGCACCGGGGGAGCCTCGGGGGGCCCAGGCGCCCCCCCGGCGCGGCCCAGGGGGGGCGCGCCCACAGGGCGCCTGGAGCCCTTGTGGCCCCCCCAGGCTGCCCTTCGGAGGCAGTGTCGTTCCCGGATCGCTGATTTTTTATATATTTTTTCTGGATTTTTCTGGGCAATTCTCGAAACGTGAAAACCTGAAATACAAAAACAGCCGAAAACAGAAACTGGCACTGGGGTGCACTGGATTAGTAAGTTAGTCCAAATATGATCAAAAGTGTATGGAAGTGTATGAATATCATAGCAATATCACCCAAAAGTGGCATGGAGCAAGCAGAAATTATAGATACGTTTTGGACGTATCAACTATCATGTTGGTTGAAAATCATTGAGAAGGTACCCCCAACTCAATCCCAAATTAAAAGTTCATCATTAACCCAACAAATTAAATTATAGAGTGATGAGATCAACCAATAATTCAAGTACCAGATACTCAAGATGTCCATAACCGGGGACACGGCTAATCATGATCAGTTTGTACACTCTGCAGAGGTTTGTGCACTTTTCCCACAAGACTCGATCGCCTCCGTTTGGTTTCTCGCACTGCATGGTGTTTGAGAAACGGATGACCGAGACACAGTCTTTCCGAAGAGGTCACTACAAGAAAAATGCTCGATTATGACTAAAATTATTGACGGTGGTTTAATTGGTCACTGATCCATGACCAAAATTCGCAAATTTGTCATGAAGAGTCTAGAGGGGTCCAAACCCTGTAATCTTGTGACAATTCCTGGCCAAAAGGTCATTATCTGATTGCATAGAATGGTCATTAAGATGTGAATGATGCATACCACCTTATTTCAAGTCCTTCATGACCAAATTATATCATCATTGAAATTAGATGAGGGTGATTGGATGACAACGTGGCAATTTTGTCTACGTGTGGGCCTAGTTGTGATTTTTCTATTCTTCAGGGCGCTCTTGTGATTTTTCCAATTACTTGTTTTTTTTAATTTTTCATGCCCATTTCAAAATGTGGTCAAAACGGCGTACATGACCGTTCCTAGCTAGTGGTTGAATCTTAGATTTTTTTTTTGGCGTTTCTCTTATTAAATAGATAATTTTGTACATAAAAATGATTTTTGCAAAAAATCATGAGCAAACTATGAGGCAGCTGTAGTTCAAACTTGACCCACTTCCAACTGAATCGACGAAAATTTGTCTTTTCTAAGAGAGGTGAATCAAACCTTTTGACACCCAACCATTTGGTCAATTGTACATTAAATATGACCTAATATTTTAGAAAATTGATTTAGTCCAATTTTGCAATAAATATATGGTAGGTCCTTCACGGAAAAACTCATTTTGGGCACTCAAAAAATAAAAAATGAATTTTTCGTCCAAAAAAATGAAAATTTCCTTAAGCAACGTTGTTTGTCATTCCAAGATGTAAACTAGCACACAGTATGATATCTTTTTTTTGACCTTTTCATGTGAAAAATAGAAGAAAACCAAAGGAAAAACACAATTGCATGTTTGCTTTATTCTCATTGGTGGAATTACTTGTGACACGGATCGATGGCATGGCGCCCATCCATCCATCCATCCATCCACAGAAAAGAAGAAGAAAAGAAAATGAAAAAAAGATCCCACCCACACCCACCCCCTCGCTCGCTCTCTCCCTCACTAACCCCTCTCTGGCTTGCGACCTCTCCCTCTCCCCCACGAACCTCTCTCCCTTGCCGCCACCGACCACCCACATCGGCCAGTTCCGTCGAGCACCGGCGGCACGTAGCACTCCCCCCTATGTCCGCACCTCCTTCCCCTCTTGCTAGAATTGGCGCTCAACCCGTCCACCAGCCCCCGTGGCTAGCTAGGGTTCCGGCCGCCACCGCTTACCTATCCGGGATCCGCCACATCCGGCGACGTCGAGGCCAGCGGGCGCCGGATCCGGCACTAGCGTGGCCCAGGTTGGTCCCTCTCCTTCTTGTTTGCCCCACCCTCTTCTCCCCACCTCACCTATTCTTTCATGTGCTATGCTTTGATGCAGATCCATGGAGCGAACGGAGGATGAGCAGGACAGGCACAGACGGAGGAACACCGTATTCATCCCCTGCCCCGACGCCAAAGGTGATTGCATCAAAAATATGGAGGCGTTCAGGAAGCAAGCGGGCAAGTTCAAGGAGCAGGTCGCCAAGCAGCAGGAGGTAAGCACCATCCGAGATCTGATGATTTCTGCCTCGCGGCATAGTAGTTGGTTAAGGGGCGTGATTTCGCCTCGGCATGATTTGATGCGTTGTGCGTGTGGGAGCGGCCAATGAATGAGCGAGATCGCATGTGACCCTCGGATCTGCTATTGAAATTGCTATGCTATTCTCAGGGTTAATTCCCTAAGCTGCTAATGACTTAGACTACAGACTGTTAAACTGCTACTGATTTAGACTACAGACTGTTTAATCTTATGCTAAACTGTTGCCTTCATTATGTACAGGACGCTCAGCATCATCCCTGTCTTGTCGCCTTGCTTAACTGCGTCGGTTTCTAGGTGTATAACTATGGATGCACTCAATAGCTAGTATATAATGTTTAATATTTGTCGTGAATTGCCATGGAAAGTTAGCGTCGATTTTTTTTGGTTTAGTACAATACACAAATGTTCACATTGCCTCAAGGGTGCATATTTAACTGTATCAGAACAACTGTATGCTTCCCTTATTGATGCTACTACAGATAATATATTTGAGTACGTGGATGCCGGAGGGGTCGTGCCTGAGGAGACCGAGCTCGCCATGCTGCTCCTTTTCAATGCCAACAAGGGAAGGGCCGACGAGGAGAACATGGTCCCTGCACCAATAGGTTAGGTTTCCCTGGCTGCTCGGTAGTTCTCGGACAGCTCCCTAATTTTCCTTGGTCTCGTAGGTAACTGGCGCAGCCGCTGTAACGTGAGACGCTGGACTGGAGGAAGGATCATTAGGAGAACAACTACACAATTTTGTGGATGAAAAGGATGATGGTAAGTAATTCTTGAGTATGATAACATGTCGTCTAGCTCAACCATGTTGGCTTCGAATAAAATCTTGAGCTATATCTCAGTTTATCCATACCTTGCAAGACATTTGGTGAGTATATTTGAGAAACTATACAAGGCTTCTCTGTATTCACCTTCTATCATGTTGCACACCGCTCACTTTTTAAGAAAATGTGTGATGTAAGTATTAGGAATGTGGATATATAATAATAATGTATGTGACTGTGGCTGTAACAAATTATTGTAAATTTCTGAATGTTCTATTGTTTCACAAGGATAAACCAGGATATTTTATTTACCATGTATTATTTGTCACCAAGTAATGATTTGGGGTTCTCTGTGTAGGGAGGGTGAATCAGATCTAGGAGCACATCGACTACGAGGTTTGCCGTCACGACAAGTACCGTATGTGTGTCTACTCATCCAACCTGGTAATCCTCCATTTGGTCGCCTTTGATTGATATCCTCCAAAATAGGAGGAGATTCTGCTTTTGCTTAATCTCCTTGTGTATGCTCTTCTTGCACCTGTTGATACTACAAGTTAAGTAATCAGATCAGCCCTTCATGTGTTGTATGCAACTTTTGCTCCAGTTTGTTGTACTAGGCGTGAACTATTGTCAAGATTCCAACATGTTATTCATTTTCTTCTGATGCAACAGTCAGCTGGATGCGGGAGAATCAATGGACATAAACTTGTTCTTTCTCTATTTTAAAGCATTGAAGATCATAATATTACGCACTATCAATTGGTTTTATTTGGCTATCAGTATTGCTAATACCCCTTTGAGTCTTTAACATTTGCTTTTTCTCGTGGACATATGTATGAACACTTCACCTATCTTCATTCTTTCTAGATATCATAAGTAGTAATTTCATAAAGATTGTATGACCTGTATACTTCACTTTAATGCATGTGTGACAGCAGTAGGCTTCTAAGTAAATAATTTTCTAGAATAAGCTGGGTAGGGGGCAACTTATTGCAGCTGATTCTATAGAAGGCAGCAAAAGAACTGGCCTTTAGTAATTAGTATGATCTTCTGATGTTGGAGTCTCTTTAGGAGGTGGAGAGTTTACACAATATAATATAATATGAATTTTAACTTACTAGTGTTTAATATTTCTAACCTGATTTATGGAAGAAACAAAAGCTGGGCCACGCAGCCACATAAAACCCTCTAAAATGCTCACTGCTTGCATCCATGTGGCTTGCTTATATACACCGTCTGCATTCTACTCTCAGCTTGCTGTATTTTTCTTATTTCATGTTATGATTAATTTGCTTCTCATGTGTTGTCCCTCCTGATGCCAGGACGAAACGCTTCTCGGAATTCTCAAAGCGGAAGACAATGGAGCCATGCTGTTGTTGTGCAACAGGCTATGTTTTTCGTAATACCATTTGTCTTGGCTATGTAATCTTAGTTTGTGTGTGCTGGGATACTCAAAAGGCTATCTGTGTAATTTAAATCTGTGTTATGTTGTCTGATGGGCCTCGAACCCTTCGTTGGTTACTCCAAGTGGAAGGTGTAAGATGCAGTAAGTAGAAGTGTTTTCCCTTAGCAAAGATGCCAATGATCGAATCCCCAGAGACTCCTAGGTTCAACAAGTAGGTGTCAACTGCTAACGGCGCAATTAGCAATCAACGTGGACCTGCACACAGATACAAATAACTTTGCTCCCAACGAGTACAGAGAGGTTGTCAATCCCTCCGGCCTTGTAGTTCACAAAGGGTTAAAAGCAATGATAGTAGTGATAGATAGTGTTTTTGCAATAGTAAGTAATAACGAAAAGTAAATAGCGGGTGTGATCAATGATGGTAATAAGGATCGAAGTCTCATGATGTTCACTAGTGATGTCTCTCTCCCAAAAGACGATAAAACAACTATGTGAGGTAAACAAATTACAGCTGGGCAATTGACAGGACCACGAACGCAAACCAATGCTGATTACATTGCAAGAAAAGTTGAGGTTCAAAGCATGGGCGGTACGCCAAAGTAAGTAGACCGAAATCCATCAATGCCTACTACTAATCATCCACCTTGAGATATCTATCCAGAACATCTCGCTGGTATTAAGTTGCGAGTCCCACCCGTAGTGTAAACTCAATGCAACAGACAACTGCATTAAAATAACTTTGCGTAAAGTAAACAATCCTTGCACCCGCGGGCACAAGCACCGTTGTTTTCCCCCTTGTGGCAACAACACATCCCCTAGACTCATGTTTCTGTCACTCAAGCTAGTCATCGAGGGGCATGAACCCACAATCAAGCATAACGTTCCCTCTTGGAGTCACTACCTACTACTCGGCCAAAGCAATAAATAACAACGGAGAACATGCAAGAATTACTTATGAACATAAATATAAAAGAGGTGAATCAAATATATTACTCAAGATCAATCTGAACATAATCTCATAATCCATCGGATCCCAGCAAACTCAACATAGCAACAGCATAAGGATTACATAGGTGCCTCGATCATGTAGGGCAGCTCACGAGGACTAATTAGTGAAGCACAAGAACGGGAGGAGAACATCACATAGCTACTGGTCATGGACTCATGGTCCAAGGGAGACTACTCACGAGTCATCCGGGAGGCGTCCATGGTGGTGGAGAAGCTCCCGGTGGTGATCCTCCCCTCCGGCAGGGTGCCGGGAATAGTTCTCCTGGTGCTCCCGATCTTGGAAGCGGCGGCGGCGGCGGAACAGAGATGGGATCGCGAAAAGAGTTCCTCCTCTGAGGGTTTCGGAGGACCCTCTAAATATATGCCAAAGGGGGGCACCGGACGGGCTTCGGGGGGCCCAGGCGCCCCCCCGGCGCGGCCCAGTGGGGGCCGCGCCGCCAGGGCGCCTGGAGCCCTGGTGGCCCCCCCAGGCTGCCCTTCGGACGCAGTCTTGTTTCCGGAACGCTGATTTTTTATATAATTTTTCTGGATTTTTCTGGGCAGTTCTCGAAACGTGAAAACCTGAAATACAAAAACAGGCGAAAACAGAAACTGGCACTGGGGTGTACTGGATTAGTAAGTTAGTCCAAATATGATCAAAAGTGTATGGAAGTGTATGAATATCATAGCAATATCACCCAAAAGTGGCATGGAGCAAGCAGAAATTATAGATACGTTTTGGACGTATCAACATCCCCAAGCTTAATTCCTGCTCGTCCTCGAGTAGGTAAATGATAACAAGAATAATTTCTGTGGTGACATGCTATTAACCTTATAGGACTTTTTCATAGTCATATGACAAAAGCTTACTGAGACAATGAATCTATAGTAATTAAGTTGCCTCATGAGAAAATCACAAATGACTGAAAGTTTTACAACATAAACTGAAACATCAAAAAGATTTGCAATGAACATGATGTGCAAATATGATAAAGTGATATCTAGCTTGCCCCCTTTAGTGATGCAAAACATAAATGCAGGGGCACCTTCAAGGTTTAAGTGATGACTAGATACAATCATTTCAGAATAACGATATCACAATCATGCAAAAGACAATGCTACTTTGGGACAATGCACATTACACTCAGAATGACAATCATGCTCTCAGTAGTTGGTGCTTTAACATAAAAGTAAAAGAATGGTTATGTGCTAGAGTTTTTATTTTGAAAACATGGAAGCAATTTTGTCAACGGTAGTAGTACTTCATATGTGTCATGCATAAGACATCCTATAAGTTGCAAGCCTCATGCATCGAATACCAATAGTGCTCGTACCTTGTCCTAATTAGCTCGGATTTCCATGGGTTATCATTGCATTACATATGTTTCAACCAAGTGTCACAAAGGGGTACCTCTATGCCACCTGTACAAAGGTCCAAGGAGATAAATCGCATTTGATTTCTCGTTTTTGATAGATCTCAACTTGAGGACATCCATACCGGGACAACATAGAAAATAGATGATGGCCTCCTCTTTAATGCATAAGCATGTTCTCATAAGAGATTGAGAATCAACGTCCAAGCTAAAACTTCCACCATGATACATGGCTTTGGTTGGCGGCCCAATGTTCTTCTCTAACAATATGCATATTCATTCAACCCACGGTAAATCACCCTTACTTCAGACAAGACGAACATGCATAGCAACTCACATGATATTCAACAAAAGTGTGACAGTTGATGGCGTCCCCAGAAACATGGTTACCGCTCAGCAAGCAACTTATAAGAAATAAGATACATAGGCAACATATTCTTTACCACAATAGTTTTTAAGCTACTTTCCCATGAGCTATGCATTGCATAGTTAGTTTGCTTAGTACAGGTGGAGGTTAGCAAAAAGACTGGGAGCGACCAACTAAGAGAGCAATGACGGTCATAATCATGCAGAGCGACAAAGCAATATTGAATCAGGCATGGTAGTTATATTGCTACTCAGAAACAAAAGATCATCAAGGCTTGACAGACTTTCTTTACAGTCTTAAATATGCGTGAGCATACGCCAAGTCAATCAAAATAAATTCTCGAAGGAAGATATTACTAAACCATACCATATCATAGGCAAACAAATCAAGTTGGTACTCCAATAACACATTGGGAACCCCCCCAGCTATTTGAGATTAACCATAAGAAAACCTGAACTACTAAGCACCATTATGCAAGTAGCATCTTTATCATAGACACATTAACCAATGCAACGGAAGAAAACTCTCTTAATAAGGTGAGCATGGTAATTAAAGAGAGTTCAAGCAACCAACTAAACAAAAGCTCTTTGAAAAGATAAGCATGGATACTAAGAGCAGAGCATGATAGTAGCTATTAAAAGACAAAGAACACACACAGCATAGATAGACATGAAAATTCTATGTTATGTTCTAGGTAGAGGTGGAGCGTGTTTCTCTCCCACATAAAGAATGCTGAGTTCCGACTCGTTATGAAAAACTAAAAAGAAAACTAAAAGCAAGACGCTCCAAGCATAGCACATAACACATGAAGTGATAAAAATATAGCGGAACGAAAGACGAACTGATAATGTTGATGGAGAAGGGGATGCACGGGGGCATCCCCAAGCTTAGACGCTTGAGTCTCCTTGAATATTTCTTGGGGGTGCACGGGGGCATCCCCAAGCTTGAGCGCTTGACACTCCTGAATCTTTTTTATCATCTTCCCTCGCACACTTGAAAACTCCCTTCATACATAACTCATCATAATCTGATTAGCGAGGTTAGTACCCTTAATAAAATAATTATACCTTGCTAGAAATAAGGATATTATTGAAGTTCTACTGCTTCTCAAGATTGCCAAAAGGTTTTTGCAAAGAAAAAGCAAGTTCTTGATTTGCAAAGTGAAGGAAAGGCAAAACAGGACAGAATCTGTGAAAAACAGAACAGCAGGTAGTAATTGATCTGTTTGGGATACTTCTGCAACTCAAATAAAAAAACTCAGAACAGACGCACGAAAGACAATTATATAGAAAACACTGTCGAAAAAATTCAGACCATAAAGATGATCTGGTGATTTTATACGAATTTTTCTATCCAATGACAAAATCTGTTTCCTGGACAGCACCTCACAACTTTTGAACTTTCTAGCAATCAGAGGCTATACTTGGCACAAATATGAAAAGCAAAGATACAATGATGATGTTACAGCAGTAAACAACATCAAGACACAACAAAAGCAAAAAAAAATTATTCATGTGGGCTGCCTCCCAAAAGCGCTTTCTTTTATGCCTTTAAGCTAGGCATAATGCATATAGATCAAGTTTTATCAAGAGTAAAAGAATAGCTAGCCCGTACAACGGACTCAAAAGGTAACTTGATCTTCTTTCGAGGGAAGTGTTCCATCCCTTTCTTGAGAGGAAACTGAAATTTAATATTACCCTCTTTCATGTCAATGATAGCACCAACGGTGCGCAAAAAGGGACGTCCCAAAATAATTGGACATGAAGGATCACATTCAATATCCGCAATAGTGAAATCAACGGGCACATAATTATCATTGACAACAATAAGAACATCGTCGATCCTCCCCAAAGGTTTCTTTATGGAAGAATCAACGAGACGAACACCAAAAGAACAAGAATCATAAGGTTTCAATTTAAGCATATCATATATTCTTTTGGGCATAACAGAGGTACTAGCACCAACATCACATAATGCATAACAAGAGAAGTCATTCAAATTAATTTTTATCATAGGATCGCAACCATCTTCTAGCTTTCTAGGTATGGAGGCTTCTACTCTAAGTTTCTCCTCCCTAGCTTTGATGAGAGCATTAGTGATATGCTCTGTGAAGGCAAGGTTAAGCGTGCTAGTGTGGGGATCTCTAGACATCTTGTGAAGGAAATCAACAACTTCGGTAAGAGTGCAATTATCAAAATCAAGGTCACGAGCATCAAGTAAAGTGGTAGTGGTGTCCTTAAGGTTCACTTGTTTGGTAGCTTCTATAGTCATAGCATCACCATTAATAGGTCCAATGGGACCAGGAGTACATTGGGTGCTAAGAGTGTGAACATCCTCAACAACTTGGATAGTAGCAACAGTGTGGTGGGTAGGAAGGATCTTAATTCTCTCTTCTTCCTCCCTTTCTCTAGCCCATCTTTCTTTAAGTTTAGCCATCATCCTAATATTTTCATTAATTTGCACTTGAGTAGCATTAATAGGGATGACTTCCCTCTCCTTAAGAGGAGAAGTTTCAATTTTTAGCAATTTTACCTCATTGGCTAAATGGTCTACCTTAAAAGAAAGATCATCTAGTTTATGTAGTTTCTCTTCTACATTCTTATTAAAGGCTTTTTGGGTAGTGATGAAATCTCTAAGCATAGTCTCTAGTTCAGTAGTGGAGTTCTTGGTGATAGGATAAGCATTGTTGTTCCCATAAGAATTAGAGGGGAACGGTCTAGGATTGCTACCAAAATTACTCCTATAAGCATTGTTGTTAAAATTGTTTCTAGAGATAAAGTTCACATCTACTTGTTCTTGAGCAATCAAAGAATTTAAAGGAACATCACGAGGATCAACAGTAGATTGCTTCGAAAGTAGAGACATGATCAAGTCAACTTTTTCGTTAAGGGAGGAAATCTCCTCGACAGAGTTTACCTTCCTTTGTTGGAGCGCGTTCGGTGTGCCATTGGGAATAGTTGGTCATCATCTCATCGAGAAGCTTTGTGGCAGCACCAAGTGTAGTTGACATAAAAGTTCCTCCCGCGGCTGAATCTAACAAGTTCCGCGAGGTAAAGTTCAAGCCTGCATAAAAAGTTTGGATAACCATCCAAGTAGTCAAACCGTGAGTAGGGCAGTTTTTGATAAGAGATTTCATACGTTCCCAAGCTTGGGCAACGTGTTCATTATCCAATTGTTTAAAATTCATTATGTTACTTCTAAGTTGGATAATTTTAGCAGGTGGATAGTATTTTCCAATAAAAGCATCTTTGCACTTGTCCCATGAATCTATGCTATTTCTAGGCAAAGACTGAAACCAAATTTTAGCTCCTCCTCTCAAGGAGAAAGGAAAAAGCTTAAGCTTAACAATATTACCAGCTATTTCTTGGTACTTTTGCATATCACAAAGTTCAACAAAGTTGTTCAAGTGTAAAGCAGCATCATCTCCAGCACCGGAGAATTGTTCTTTCGTAACTAAGTTCAGTAAAGCAGGTTTAATTTCATAAGAAGGTGCTGAAGTGGTAGGTGTATTGATAGGTGTGCTGATAAAGTCATCGTTGTTGTGACTAGTGAAGTCACACAACTTGGTGTTCTCGGTGGAACCCATAGTAGCAAGCAAGCAAGATAACTATTTTTGTGGTTTTCGATAAAAGGTAATAAAGCAAAAACTGAAAGGTAAACTAACAAGACTAAAAAGCAAAGGTAAAAGATAGCATGCAACTCCCCTATCCTGAAGAGTGGAGTCCCCGGCAACAGCGCCAGAAAATACTCCTTGATGGGTCTCGAACCCCTCGTTGGTTACCCCAAGTGGAAGGTGTAAGATGCAGTAAGTAGAAGTGTTTTCCCTTAGCAAAGATGCCAAGGATCGAATCCCCAAAGACTCCTAGGTTCAACAAGTAGGTGTCAACTGCTAACGGCGCAATTAGCAATCAACGTGGACCTGCACACAGATACAAATAACTTTGCTCCCAACGAGTACAGAGAGGTTGTCAATCCCTCCGGCCTTGTAGTTCACAAAGGGTTAAAAGCAATGATAGTAGTGATAGATAGTGTTTTTGCAATAGTAAGTAATAACGAAAAGTAAATAGCGGGTGTGATCAATGATGGTAATAAGGACCGGAGTCTCATGATGTTCACTAGTGATGTCTCTCTCCCAAAAGACGATAAAACAGCTATGTGAGGTAAACAAGTTACAGCTGGGCAATTGACAGGACCACGAACGCAAACCAATGCTGACTACATTGCAAGAAAGGTTGAGGTTCAAAGCATGGGCGGTACGCCAAAGTAAGTAGACCGAAATCCATCAATGCCTACTACTAATCATCCACCTTGAGATATCTATCCAGAACATCTCGCTGGTATTAAGTTGCGAGTCCCACCCATAGTGTAAACTCAATGCAACAGACAACTACATTAAAAGAACTTTGCGTAAAGTAAACAATCCTTGCACCCACGGGCACAAGCACCGTTGTTTTCCCCCTTGTGGCAACAGCACATCCCCTAGACTCATGTTTCTGTCACTCAAGCTAGTCATCGAGGGGCATGAACCCACAATCAAGCATAACGTTCCCTCTTGGAGTCACTACCGACTACTCGGCCAAAGCAATAAATAACAACGGAGAACATGCAAGAATTACTTATGAACATAAATATAAAAGAGGTGAATCAAATATATTACTCAAGATCAATCTGAACATAATCTCATAATCCATCGGATCCCAGCAAACTCAACATAGCAACAGCATAAGGATTACATAGGTGCCTCGATCATGTAGGGCAGCTCACGAGGACTAATTAGTGAAGCACAAGAACGGGAGGAGAACATCACATAGCTACTGGTCATGGACTCATGGTCCAAGGGAGACTACTCACGAGTCATCCGGGAGGCATCCATGGTGGTGGAGAAGCTCCCGGTGGTGATCCTCCCCTCCGGCAGGGTGCCGGGAAGAGTTCTCCTGGTGCTCCCGATCTTGGAAGCGGCGGCGGCGGCGGAACAGAGATGGGATCGCGAAAAGAGTTCCTCCTCTGAGGGTTTCGGAGGACCCTCTAAATATATGCCAAAGGGGGGCACCGGACGGGCTTCGGGGGGCCCAGGCGCCCCCCCGGCGCGGCCCAGGCGGGGCCGCGCCGCCAGGGCGCCTGGAGCCCTGGTGGCCCCCCCAGGCTGCCCTTCGGACGCAGTCTTGTTTCCGAAACGCTGATTTTTTATATAATTTTTCTGGATTTTTCTGGACAGTTCTCGAAACGTGAAAACCTGAAATACAAAAACACGAAAACAGAAACTGGCACTGGGGTGCACTGGATTAGTAAGTTAGTCCAAATATGATCAAAAGTGTATGGAAGTGTATGAATATCATAGCAATATCACCCAAAAGTGGCATGGAGCAAGCAGAAATTATAGATACGTTTTGGACGTATCAACATCCCCAAGCTTAATTCCTGCTCGTCCTCGAGTAGGTAAATGATAACAAGAATAATTTCTGTGGTGAAATGCTATTAACCTTATAGGACTTTATCATAGTCATATGACAAAATCTTACTGAGACAATGAATCTATAGTAATTAAGTTGCCTCATGAGAAAATCACAAATGACTGAAAGTTTTACAACATGAAACTGAAACATCAAAAAGATTTGCAATGAACATGATGTGCAAATATGATAAAGTGATATCTAGCTTGCCCCCTTTAGTGATGCAAAACATAAATGCAGGGGCACCTTCAAGGTTTAAGTGATGACTAGATACAATCATTTCAGAATAACGATATCACAATCATGCAAAAGACAATGCTACTTTGGGACAATGCACATTACACTCAGAATGACAATCATGCCCTCAGTAGTTGGTGCTTTAACATAAAAGTAAAAGAATGGTTATGTGCTAGAGTTTTTATTTTGAAAACATGGAAGCAATTTTGTCAACGGTAGTAGTACTTCATATGTGTCATGCATAAGACATCCTATAAGTTGCAAGCCTCATGCATCGAATACCAATAGTGCTCGTACCTTGTCCTAATTAGCTCGGATTTCCATGGGTTATCATTGCATTACATATGTTTCAACCAAGTGTCACAAAGGGGTACCTCTATGCCACCTGTACAAAGGTCCAAGGAGATAAATCGCATTTGATTTCTCGTTTTTGATAGATCTCAACTTGAGGACATCCATACCGGGACAACATAGAAAATAGATGATGGACTCCTCTTTAATGCATAAGCATGTTCTCATAAGAGATTGAGGATCAACGTCCAAGCTAAAACTTTCACCATGATACATGGCTTTGGTTGGCGGCCCAATGTTCTTCTCTAACAATATGCATATTCATTCAACCCACGGTAAATCACCCTTACTTCAGACAAGACGAACATGCATAGCAACTCACATGATATTCAACAAAAGTGTGACAGTTGATGGCGTCCCCAGAAACATGGTTACCGCTCAGCAAGCAACTTATAAGAAATAAGATACATAGGCAACATATTCTTTACCACAATAGTTTTTAAGATACTTTCCCATGAGCTATGCATTGCAAACTTAGTTTGCTTAGTACAGGTGGAGGTTAGCAAAAAGACTAGGAGCGACCAACTAAGAGAGCAATGACGGTCATAATCATGCAGAGCGACAAAGCAATATTGAATCAGGCATGGTAGTTATATTGCTACTCAGAAACAAAAGATCATCAAGGCTTGACAGACTTTCTTTACAGTCTTAAATATGCGTGAGCATACGCCAAGTCAATCAAAATAAATTCTCGAAGGAAGATATTACTAAACCATACCATATCATAGGCAAACAAATCAAGTTGGTACTCCAATAACACATTGGGAACCCCCCAGCTATTTGAGATTAACCATAAGAAAACCTGAACTACTAAGCACCATTATGCAAGTAGCATCTTTATCATAGACACATTAACCAATGCAACAGAAGCAAACTCTCTTAATAAGGTGAGCATGGTAATTAAAGAGAGTTCAAGCAACCAACTAAACAAAAGCTCTTTTAAAAGATAAGCATGGATACTAAGAGCAGAGCATGATAGTAGCTATTAAAAGACAAAGAACACACACAGCATAGATAGACATGAAAATTTTATGTTATGTTCTAGGTAGAGGTGGAGCGTGTTTCTCTCCCACATAAAGAATGCTGAGTTCTGACTCGTTATGAAAAACTAAAAAGAAAACTAAAAGCAAGACGCTCCAAGCATAGCACATAACACATGAAGTGATAAAAATATAGCGGAACGAAAGACGAACTGATAATGTTGATGGAGAAGGGGATGCACGGGGGCATCCCCAAGCTTAGACGCTTGAGTCTCCTTGAATATTTCTTGGCGGTGCACGGGGGCATCCCCAAGCTTGAGCGCTTGACACTCCTGAATCTTTTTTATCATCTTCCCTCGCACACTTGAAAACTCCCTTCATACATAACTCATCATAATCTGATTAGCGAGGTTAGTACCCTTAATAAAATAATTATACCTTGCTGGAAATAAGGATATTATTGAAGTTCTACTTTTTCTCAAGATTGCCAAAAGGTTTTTGCAAAGAAAAAGCAAGTTCTTGATGTGCAAAGTGAAGGAAAGGCAAAACAGGACAGAATCTGTGAAAAACAGAACAGCAGGTAGTAATTGATCTGTTCGGGATACTTCTGCAACTCAAATCAAAAAACTCAGAACAGAAGCACGGAACAAAATTATATAGAGAACGCTGTCGAAAAACTTCAGACCAAAAAGATGATCTGGTGATTTTATAC
The DNA here is from genome assembly GCA_902687465.1 of Secale cereale. Lineage (NCBI taxonomy): Eukaryota > Viridiplantae > Streptophyta > Magnoliopsida > Poales > Poaceae > Secale > Secale cereale. The sequence goes on from LR738713.1 coordinate 739,097,242, forward strand.
GAATTTTTCTATCCAATGACAAAATCTGTTTCCTGGACAGCACCTCACAACTTTTGAACTTTCTAGCAATCAGAGGCTATACTTGGCACAAATATGAAAAGCAAAGATACAATGATGATGTTACAGCAGTAAACAACATCAAGACACAACAAAAGCAAAAAAAATTTATTCATGTGGGCTGCCTCCCAAAAGCGCTTTCTTTTATGCCTTTAAGCTAGGCATAATGCATAGAGATCAAGTTTTATCAAGAGTAAAAGAATAGCTAGCCCGTACAACGGACTCAAAAGGTAACTTTATCTTCTTTCGAGGGAAGTGTTCCATCCCTTTCTTGAGAGGAAACTGAAATTTAATATTACCCTCTTTCATGTCAATGATAGCACTAACGGTGCGCAAAAAGGGACGTCCCAAAATAATTGGACATGAAGGATCATATTCAATATCCATAATAGTGAAATCAATGGGCACATAATTATCATTGACAACAATAAGAACATCGTCGATCCTCCCCAAAGGTTTCTTTATGGAAGAATCAACGAGACGAACACCAAAAGAACAAGAATCATAAGGTTTCAATTTAAGCATATCATATATTCTTTTGGGCATAACAGAGGTACTAGCACCAACATCACATAATGCATAACAAGAGAAGTCATTCAAATTAATTTTTATCATAGGATCCCAACCATCTTCTAGCTTTCTAGGTATGGAGGCTTCTACTCTAAGTTTCTCCTCCCTAGCTTTGATGAGAGCATTAGTGATATGCTCTGTGAAGGCAAGGTTAAGCGTGCTAGTGCGGGGATCTCTAGACATCTTGTGAAGGAAATCAACAACTTCGGTAAGAGTGCAATTATCAAAATCAAGGTCACGAGCATCAAGTAAAGTGGTAGTGGTGTCCTTAAGGTTCACTTGTTTGGTAGCTTCTATAGTCATAGCATCACCATTAATAGGTCCAATGGGACCAGGAGTACATTGGGTGCTAAGAGTGTGAACATCCTCAACAACTTGGATAGTAGCAACAGTGTGGTGGGTAGGAAGGATCTTAATTCTCTCTTCTTCCTCCCTTTCTCTAGCCCATCTTTCTTTAAGTTTAGCCATCATCCTAATATTTTCATTAATTTGCACTTGAGTAGCATTAATAGGGATGACTTCCCTCTCCTTAAGAGGAGAAGTTTCAATTTTTAGCAATTTTACCTCATTGGCTAAATGGTCTACCTTGAAAGAAAGATCATCTAGTTTATGTAGTTTCTCTTCTACATTCTTATTAAAGGCTTTTTGGGTAGTGATGAAATCTCTAAGCATAGTCTCTAGTTCAGTAGTGGAGTTCTTGGTGATAGGATAAGCATTGTTGTTCCCATAAGAATTAGAGGGGAACGGTCTAGGATTGCTACCAAAATTACTCCTATAAGCATTGTTGTTAAAATTGTTTCTAGAGATAAAGTTCACATCTACTTGTTCTTGAGCAATCAAAGAATTTAAAGGAACATCACGAGGATCAACAGTAGATTGCTTCGAAAGTAGAGACATGATCAAGTCAACTTTTTCGTTAAGGGAGGAAATCTCCTCGACAGAGTTTACCTTCCTACCTATTGGAGCGCGTTCGGTGTGCCATTGGGAATAGTTGGTCATCATCTCATCGAGAAGCTTTGTGGCAGCACCAAGTGTAGTTGACATAAAAGTTCCTCCCGCGGCTGAATCTAACAAGTTCCGCGAGGTAAAGTTCAAGCCTGCATAAAAAGTTTGGATAACCATCCAAGTAGTCAAACCGTGAGTAGGGCAGTTTTTGATAAGAGATTTCATACGTTCCCAAGCTTGGGCAACGTGTTCATTATCCAATTGTTTAAAATTCGTTATGTTACTTCTAAGTTGGATAATTTTAGCAGGTGGATAGTATTTTCCAATAAAAGCATCTTTGCACTTGTCCCATGAATCTATGCTATTTCTAGGCAAAGACTGAAACCAAATTTTAGCTCCTCCTCTCAAGGAGAAAGGAAAAAGCTTAAGCTTAACAATATTACCAGCTATTTCTTGGTACTTTTGCATATCACAAAGTTCAACAAAGTTGTTCAAGTGTAAAGCAACATCATCTCCAGCACCGGAGAATTGTTCTTTCGTAACTAAGTTCAGTAAAGCAGGTTTAATTTCATAAGAAGGTGCTGAAGTGGTAGGTGTAGTGATAGGTGTGCCGATAAAGTCATCGTTGTTGTGACTAGTGAAGTCACACAACTTGGTGTTCTCGGTGGAACCCATAGTAGCAAGCAAGCAAGATAACTATTTTTGTGGTTTTCGATAAAAGGTAATAAAGCAAAAACTGAAAGGTAAACTAACAAGACTAAAAAGCAAAGGTAAAAGATAGCATGCAACTCCCCTATCCTGAAGAGTGGAGTCCCCGGCAACAACGCCAGAAAATACTCCTTGATGGGTCTCGAACCCCTCGTTGGTTACCCCAAGTGGAAGGTGTAAGATGCAGTAAGTAGAAGTGTTTTCCCTTAGCAAAGATGCCAAGGATCGAATCCCCAGAGACTCCTAGGTTCAACAAGTAGGTGTCAACTGCTAACGGCGCAATTAGCAATCAACGTGGACCTGCACACAGATACAAATAACTTTGCTCCCAACGAGTACAGAGAGGTTGTCAATCCCTCCGGCCTTGTAGTTCACAAAGGGTTAAAAGCAATGATAGTAGTGATAGATAGTGTTTTTGCAATAGTAAGTAATAACGAAAAGTAAATAGCGGGTGTGATCAATGATGGTAATAAGGACCGGAGTCTAATGATGTTCACTAGTGATGTCTCTCTCCCAAAAGACGATAAAACAACTATGTGAGGTAAACAAATTACAGCTGGGCAATTGACAGGACCACGAACGCAAACCAATGCTCACTACATTGCAAGAAAGGTTGAGGTTCAAAGCATGGGCGGTACGCCAAAGTAAGTAGACCGAAATCCATCAATGCCTACTACTAATCATCCACCTTGAGATATCTATCCAGAACATCTCGTTGGTATTAAGTTGCGAGTCCCACCCATAGTGTAAACTCAATGCAACAGACAACTGCATTAAAAGAACTTTGCGTAAAGTAAAAAATCCTTGCACCCGCGGGCACAAGCACCGTTGTTTTCCCCCTTGTGGCAACAGCACATCCCCTAGACTCATGTTTCTGTCACTCAAGCTAGTCATCGAGGGGCATGAACCCACAATCAAGCATAACGTTCCCTCTTGGAGTCACTACCTACTACTCGGCCAAAGCAATAAATAACAACGGAGAACATGCAAGAATTACTTATGAACATAAATATAAAAGAGGTGAATCAAATATATTACTCAAGATCAATCTGAACATAATCTCATAATCCATCGGATCCCAGCAAACTCAACATAGCAACAGCATAAGGATTACATAGGTGCCTAGATCATGTAGGGCAGCTCACGAGGACTAATTAGTGAAGCACAAGAACGGGAGGAGAACATCACATAGCTACTGGTCATGGACTCATGGTCCAAGGGAGACTACTCACGAGTCATCCGGGAGGCGTCCATGGTGGTGGAGAAGCTCCCGGTGGTGATCCTCCCCTCCGGCAGGGTGCCGGGAAGAGTTCTCCTGGTGCTCCTGATCTTGGAAGCGGCGGCGGCGGCGGAACAGAGATGGGATCGCGAAAAGAGTTCCTCCTCTGAGGGTTTCGGAGGACCCTCTAAATATATGCCAAAGGGGGGCACCGGACGGGCTTCGGGGGGCCCAGGCGCCCCCCCCCCCGGCGCGGCCCAGGGGGGGCGCGCCGCCAGGGCGCCTGGAGCCCTGGTGCCCCCCCCAGGCTGCCCTTCGGACGCAGTGTTGTTTCCGGAACGCTGATTTTTTATATAATTTTTCTGGATTTTTCTGGGCAGTTCTTGAAACGTGAAAACCTGAAATACAAAAACAGCCGAAAACAGAAACTGGCACTGGGGTGCACTGGATTAGTAAGTTAGTCCATAGCAATATCACCCAAAAGTGGCATGGAGCAAGCAGAAATTATAGATACGTTTTGGACGTATCATTGTCTGGCGTGTGTAATATAATTTTGTTTGTGCTGGGGTATCAAAAAGATATCATTCTAATTTAAATATGTGATGTATTTTTCACTGAACTTTACTTGTAGTACAATTTTAGGTCTAAAAAGGTTAAACGACCTTTTTTGACTTAAATAGGTTAAACGTCCTAATAATACATAATGGATCGGACATGGGCTTTGGCCCAGTAAAATAAATGTGTATAAAGTTTTATGGGCCGGGCTTATTGGGCTTGGCTTGCCAGAAATTATGACGATTTTATATCATCACTACCAATGCCACGTCAGATCTGGTGGCCACGTGGCTGATGCCACATCAGATCCTATGTGGATGAGGCACACAGGTAATGACCAAAGTTTTTGTCGTTAAAAACTATGACCTAATAATTTTGGTCTTAAAAACCATGACCAAAACTTAGGAAAGGTCATATTTGTTTGTTCTTGACGGCCAACTGTTGACCTTCTCAGTTTGGTCAAAAAAAGGTCATATGTTGAAAACAACGACGATTTATTGACCAAAATGGTGAGTCACTATCGACCATACTTCTTGTAGTGGGTCCCCTTAACCGGATAGATAGGCCGGTACACCTACAATCCCTCTACATCTGCTAGCCCATCACGGAAAGGTTTCCCACAACTTACTCAACTATGCCAGAGCCCATATTGGCATGTGGCTGCACACGGAAATTTCTAGCATGAATAGTTTTATGATCCCTTTGAGCCTGGGTGGCATTCCATAGGAAAAATCACACGGAACCCCGGGATTTCCTAGGACAACACTCGATTCCCCAGGTGCCCTGCAACCAATCCACCCAGATGTGTATTCAAGTAGCCACCTTAAGATGAATCCTTAATTAACAACTCACATCTATCATGGATTTCACTTAAACCCAAACCACGTCTACGAGCATAGCATAGCAACCTAAGCAAACGTAGAAGTAACTCCCAAGGGTTTGAAAATAAAGCAGGTAATATGTTCTACCTCAATCTACTTCCCAGTCCCACAAGTTAAGAGATCCTACTCATGCAATGTGTGAGGGTTTGATCTAATGCATAAAAACTGGGTAATAAAAGTATGATCAAAGTGTTACTTGCCTTGCTGACGATTCGCAAAACCTAGTGACTCGTAGTGGCACGCTTCACAGTCCGAGTATTCTATCGCAAGAAAACAATAGCATACATAAGCAAACAAGCAATGATGCACAAACAAAACTCCAAAAGATCAGATCTAACCAGAAAGTTCAACTTAAGAACTCCGGTTTGCAAAAAGAATCAAATCGAAAGAAGCAACGAAACTCAAACTGCGAAAGAAACGAGCTCCGGTTACTAATCGGCCTAAAGTAAAATTTTACAGTATCCAAAACTCTGTTCAAGTTGGTTAAACATAAAGAGAGCATCGAGACGAAGATCTGGGATTTTGAATCACCTGATTCCGACTCTCGAGCGAAAAGAAAAACGAAAAACAAGATCAGGGCACAAATCGCGATCGGAATAATCGCGGATAAATACCCCGAAAAAGAAAACTGACGAACAGGCTAACGAATGAATGTTCGCTGTCTGCGGCTAACGGACGAAAAGCGTTCGTTAAAACGAACGTACGGACGAACGTCCGCTAAATAGCTAAACCGAAGAAAAACCGAACCTATCTAACCTAAAAAAACAGATCTACGGTTTACGAAAAACCGATCGGTTTTAAAGGAAAAACCGATAACTACCTCATACGACGAACTCCGGCGAGATCCCGGCGACGGCGGTCCGGCGGCGGGGCGATGCAGAGGGGCGGCGGCGGCGCAACGGGCGGCGGCGGCGCACGCGAGAGGCGGCGGCGCAGCCGAGCGGCGGCGGCGCGGCTTGGGCGGCGGCGGCGTGGCGCTAGGGCAGGGGCGGCTGGGCTGGCTTGGGCCCCGGGCGGCGGCTTATAAAGCCCAGAGTCCCGGGCTTATACAGCTCCAAGTCGGTTTGCACCTTTCAAAAAAAAAAGAGTCCTGGCGCAGAAAAACTAACGAAAGAAATACTAAACGGACTCCAAAAATCCCGAAATAAATTTTCACCATCCTCTAACAATATTTAGGACAAAGTGAACATTTTTCCCAGACCTAAATGCAATTTTGAAAAACGCGCATTTTTCCTATGCAAATAAGATCGCAAATAAATCAAGAAAAATACCAAAAGTGATTTTAAAATTTTTCCTCCAATATTTCTGTTATTTTGGAGAAGTCATATTATCTCCGCTCATATATTGTGTTTAGAAATATTTTTTAGGAGAGAAAAATAATTAGAATCACACTATCCTCGTACCGGTATTCGAGCAAACTCAAATACGAAAACGGTAAAATTCCCAACTCTCTCCATAGGTCCTTGAGTTGCTTAGAATTTCGAGGAACGCCACAAACAAACAAAAAAATGCAAAGAGCATGCAATGCAGTGTGATCTATGTATAACATTCCAAATTGAAAATTTGGGATGTTACAACAGGTATTTGAGAGAAACCAGAATAACCATCTAGAAAGTAGAAATGAATTTGAACAATAAATGGCAAGGGGTAATGATCTTTCTTAGTAGCTTTATTTAACTTATGAAAATCAATTGCCATCCTATAACCTGTAACTGTTCTTTGCGGGATCAATTCATCTTTATCATTAGGGACAACAGTCATACATCCTTTCTTAGGAACACAATGGACAGGACTTATGTAATGCCCCAAATGTAACACTTTCCAATAATGGCAATAAAGCTTCCTCTTTTGATCATTGTCATTATCCTTGGGGGTTCTTGTCATTTATTTTCTTTGCATTGCCATATCTTTTATTATTTTTGCATCATTGCATTGCTCATCATCATATCATCATGGCATCATAGTTTACTTTATTATTGTGCATGTGTGAGACCTTTGTGTTGTTGTGTGTGAGGTCTAGCTATGCCTAGCTAACCCTACCCCTTCTTCTTATTCTTCTTCTTCTTCTTCTTCTTCTTTTCTTTTCTGGCCTTTTCTTTGATCTATTAAGCAAGCCACCTAGCCAAGTGCCTTAATGGTTCTTTCTTCTCCTATAAATCTTGCTCCATGTGGACAACCTCTCCACCAAGTATTAGCCCTTTTGAAAATGATTTGGTTGTGTTTTAAAATGACTTGAGTTTGATCCATATTCAAACTCCTTTTATTTTTCTGACTCTAAAAATTTCCAAGTCAATTTATTTAAATAGGGCATAATTCACTGAGCATGGGAATATTTCTCTTTTCCCCTAACTCTTCTTCTTTATTCCTGTGCTTTTCTTTTTCTTTTTCTTTTTCTGCCTGAAGTAATAAAGAAAATTGGAGAAAGAGCAGCAGCCAGCACAGTGCACCTGGGCCTCGTCCTCCTTCTCTCTCTTCCCCCAGGCCCAACTCTTCTTTTCCTTCGCAGCGCAACCCAACTCCACCCGCAGGCCCAGCCAAAAGGCGCAGCCGTCGCGCCGTGGCCTTTTCGCGCCTGGCCCCACCTGCCTGTGGCACAGAGCCGCGTCGCCATCTTCCTCCGTCAGCAAAACAGAGCAGCGCCCGCGCTCACCGTCGCGTCGTGAATTCACGGACATCGAGGCCTCGTGCCCCGAGCCCCCCTTTTAAACCCAAAGCTTGTCCTCCCCTCCTCTCTAGGTTTCCTCTTCCCCCTCTCGTCGTCTGGAGAGCCGAGATCCTCCAAATCCGCCGTTCCCATCGACACCCGAGCGCATCTGAGAGCAGCCCCTCGTCGCCGGCGAGTTCCTCGTCGACCGCAGCCTCGCCAACGTTGTCTATCAACTTCCTCGATGTCTTCTCCTTTGCCTACATCGACTACGCGGACCCGATCGCCTCCACGACGAGCTCTTCTTCCTCTTCTTCCTCTCCGGCAGCCGTAGGTGTTTGAGAGCCGCCGTCGTCGACTCCGTCCATGACTGGGCCAGCCGAGCACACCGGCGTGCTCATGGTGAGCTCCTCTCTCTCCCCGTGCCCTTTTCCCCATTCTGCGTGCCCTCTAACTCCTAGTTCACCGAGCGCCCGAGCGCATCGCCGTCGGACCATGTCGCCGGCGAGTGATCTGACCCCTCTAGGTCGTGTTGTGCCGTCCGTTCGCTTCGTCTAGTCGCGTAGGAGCCTCCTGTGCAGTCGTCGTGCCGCCTAGGGCTTTGCTTCGCCTCGCCGTCACTCCGTCGCCGTCGTGCTGTCGTTGCTCGCCGCCGGTGCTATAGTGCTCCGTAGGTGCTGCTATCGTGCTGGTTGGATGCGAAACTCCCCAAGGAGCATCTCGCACCCCTCCGCCATGCTGTTTGGTCGCCGGAGCAGCTCCGACGAGGCCAGTGCTTCCCCTGCTTGCTGCTTCTTCTGTCTATTCTTCAGTTATGCTACCTCTTCTCTATCGAGTTCAGTTCAGTAGCGCAGTGGTTTGTCTCTGTCAGTTATAGCGAGTGGGCGTGGGTTCGATTCCTCGCGGGCGCAGTGGATTTCGCCCCTTTTTGCATTTTCGCCTGAGGCTGACAGCAGGGCCCCACCTGCCAGCCTCACAGCACCGTCTCAGCCCCCGCGCGCACCCACGTGCCATCTCAGCCCCGTCGGGCCCCCTCTGTCAGTGGCGTGGGCTAGTTGAGCCTGGGTCGATCTAGACCCTGGCGACTGTTTTTTTCTTTTTCTTTTTTTGTTTTTCTTTTCTTTTCTGTTTTTCTTGTTTATTTAATATCTGCATATATATGTTTCTGATGAATTTATATATGAAAAGTGCATAGAATTTTATGTAGATTATGAATATGCTACTTGCTGCCATGTTTAAAAACATTTAAAATGCTGCTTGAATTTAAACTTGTTTTAAATATGCTTAAACTTGTAAAAAACATAACTAAATATCTACAACTCCAAATTTAACAAACTTTATATGAATTTGGGGTAGAAAAATGTGTAGAATATTTTGGTGCTGTTGTTTATCATGTTTGACAACTCTATCATAGAAGTTTTTCAAATCTGTCCCAAATGTATTTAAATTAATATGGGAGTTTCTCGATATTGTTGTTATTATTTACAGCCCATTTAAATGTGCTAGCATGTTGCTGTTGTGTTAGTTGCACCATTGCCATGTTAAACAACTTATTTAAAACATGGGGCATGCTTGTTTGGATAACTACTTGAACTTGTTATGTTGATCCTTTGATTGTTTCATGCTTGTGTATGATCTTGTTTGGTTATGATGTCGTTGCATTCTTGTGACCCCTAGGCCATGCATCATTTCTTTCCATGTTCACATGCTTCATGTTCATGCATCATGTGCTTGTGCACTGCATGTTGATTGATTTTGTTCCGTTGTTGCATGTTGTGTTTGGTTAGAGCCCGGTGACGATACGGAGTACGAGGTCTCTACCGAGGTAGAGTGTGAGGAGCAAGGTTATGTTCCCTCCGAGGATTCAACCGGCAAGATGACGTTACCCAGATATCACTACTATCTTTGCCTATGCTAGATGTCTTGCTCTTTAGCTTATTGCCTCGATGCCTATGTCTGTTTGTCAGCCTCCTATTGTTGCCATGAAACTCTCTAATCACCCAACCCAGCAAACCTTTGATTGGCTACGTAAGCATCGCTCAGCACCTCTTATAGAATTGTTAGTTGCAGGTGAAGATTTGAAGATTCTTGCTTCATGTTGAAGTTATTGTTGGGATATCACAATATATAATCTGTTAAACTAAATCACCTATATATACTGGCAATGGGTGGAAGGCTAAGCCTTTGCTTGGTGTTTTGTTCCACTCATGCCAGCCCAAGAACCATATAAACCGGTGTTATGTTCCTTGATTTTGCGCCCCTAACACGGTTGGGGTTTATGGGCCCCCCTCGATAACCCGCTTAGCGCTAAAGCTTTTCCAGCAAGGCCCAACTTTAGTTTTACATTTGCCTAACAGCTAAAAACTTGCATAGGGAGTTATAAACCCTTTTCTTAATTAACAACCCGGGCCAGTGCTCCACATGAGTGTTGGTCCAAACTGGGCGTGCTGCGGGGCCACCTCGAGGAAACTCAAGGGCTGGTAAAAACCTGTAGCTCGTCCCATCCGGTCGTGGCCTGAGACGAGATACGCGCGGCGACTATCAGGGTGTCAGCACACCGGGAGGTCTTGCTGGATTAGTTTTACCTTCGTCGGAATATCTTGAGCACGGGATTCCGAGAATACTCGGGTCTTCCCACCTTGGAGTTGCGACTCCGCAGATCGTGAGCTTGTGATGGGCTAAGTTGGGACACCCCTGCAGGGTTTGGTCTTTCGAAAGCCGTGCCCGCGGTTATGTGGCAGGTGGGTATTTGTTAATATCCGGTTGTAGAAAACTTGACGCTATGATCATAATCCACTACCAGCGTGAGTAACCGTGACGGCCGCTTTCCGAAGGGGTTCGGGAAGTGAACACGGTGGGGTTATGTTTGACGTGCTTAGATAGGATCACTTCGTGATCACTTTGTTGATCATTGGCACTTTCTCTTCTCGCTCTAAACCCATAAGTTAGTGCTAGTGCTGCTGCAACCTTGTTTTCAGCCTTGTTCCACACCCAAGGCTTTAATAGTATTGCTACCCGGGAACGGGATTGCTGAGTCCTCCGTGGCCCACAGATTCTACACAACACCAGATGCAGGTACCGTTGAGAGCTACACAGCTGGTGGTTCAGAGTTGTATTGGGAGTTCAATGAAGAACGTGGGCGATACTACGTGTCTTACCCAGAGGATCAGTAGGGCTCTTACTAGGATGATCAGGACCTTGTGTTGCTTTATTTATGGTATCTTTCATTTGGATCTTCGTCCATAGTCGGACTATGATGTTATTTGGATGATGAATGTTTATGTAATGCATTGTGTGACGTGGCGAGTGTAAGCCAACTACTCTTTTACAATTTCATCCCTCTTTTACATGAGTCGTCCAAAGATACCATACTTGAGATCATTCTAGTATGAGATTATGCCTTTAAGTCGTGCCTCGACACGTAGGAGGTATAGTCTCATACTGGGCATTATAAGTTGGTAATCGACAAAGTGATCACACCCAAGGCACTTTGTGTTTGAACACGAAGTGATCCTATCTAAGACAAGAAGATTGTGGCATACACTTCTCGTCAGTTGAAACCAAATGAGAGGAATTACCCCACACATGATCTCGAGCTAGCAGTAGTTGTACATGCCTTGATCATGTGGAGACACCTTCTGTTGGGCAGAAAAGTGGACATCTTCACCGATCACAAGAGCTTGAAGTACATCTTCACACAACCTAACCTGAACCTTCGCCAGACTCGTTGGGTTGAGATGATCCAAGAGTATGATCCAAGCATTGAGTACACACCTAGCAAGGCCAATGTCATTGCAGATGCCTCGAGCAGAAAGGCATATTCCAACAGTCTCCTTCTCAAACCGTTCCAGCTTGAGCTTTGTGAATCATTCAGGAAGCTCAACCTCCGAGTTGTTCTGCAAGGCTTCCTTGCAAACCTTCAAGTTGCTCCTACCTTGGAAGATCAGATATGTGAGGCCCAACTAAGTGATGCTATGGTGCAGAAAGTGAAACATGGTATTGCTAAGGGTACTCCCAAATACAAGTGCTATCGTGTTGATGAGAAAGACACCTTGTTCTTTGAGGACAGAATTGTAGTTCCCAAGGGTGATCTCAGGAAGCTCATAATGAACGAAGCACATGACTCCCTCCTCCCGATTCATCCCAGAAGTTCCAAGATGTACCAAGACCTCAAGCAATCTTACTGGTGGACTCGCATGAAAAGGGAGATTGCCCAATTCGTGAATGAATGTGATGTCTGCAGAAGAGTGAAGGCAGAGCATTAACGTCCAGCCGGTCTCCTCCAACCTCTACCTATTCCCGAGTGGAAATTTGACCACATTGAAATGGATTTCATCACTGGGTTTCCTAAGTCCAAGAAGGGGAATGATGCTAACTTTGTAGTGATTGACAAGTGAACTAAAGTATCTCACTTCCTTCCTGTCAAAGAATCCATCAACGCAGCTCAGTTGGCAGAGTTGTACACCTCAAGAATTGTTTCATTGCATGGCATTCCTCAAGTCATCTCCTCAGACCGTGGAAGTTTGTTCACATCCAAGTTCTAGGACTCCTTTCAATCAGAGCTTGTGTCATATCTTTTGGCATGAAGTGGGAAGATTGTCTCCCGTTTGCCGAGTTCTCTTACAACAACAGCTTTGTGTTTGAACACGGTGGGGTTATGTTTGACGTGCTTAGATAGGATCACTTTGTGATCACTTTGTCGATTGGCACTTTGTGTTTGAACACGGTGGGGTTATGTTCCACACCCAAGGCTTTGATAGTATTGCTACCCGAGAACGGGATTGCTGAGTCCTCCGTGGCTCACAGATTCTACACAACACCAGATGTAGGTATCGTTGAGAGCTACACAGCTGGTGGTTCAGAGTTGTATTGGAAGTTCGATGAAGAACGTGGGCGATACTACGTGTCTTACCCAAAGGATCAGTAGGGCTCTTACTAGGATGATTGGGACCTTGTGTTGCTTTATTTATGGAATCTTTCATTTGGATCTTCGTCTGTAGTCGGACTCTGATGTTATTTGGATGATGAATGTTTATGTAATGCATTGTGTGATGTGGTGAGTGTAAGCCAACTACTCTTTTACAATTTCATCCCTCTTTTACATGAGTCGTGCAAAGATACCATACTTGAGATCATTCTAGTATGAGATTATGCCTTTAAGTCGTGCCTCGACACGTAGGAGGTATAGTCTCATACTGGGCATTACAAGTTGGTAATCAGAGCCTTCTCCGACCTAGCAGCCCCCACTGATTGATCGAATCGTTGATGGTTGAGTCTAGGCACACACATAAAAATGTTTCGAGTCCTATATATATCAGAGAGTAGGATTTCTTGTACTCCTCGTCCCTTTATCACTCTGGTGAGGACTCCTGACGATGTTCTATCTCTTCTACTCTCAAAAATTCACTAATTTTTTTTGGATCACGTGAGTATTGTTTGGATTGCTCCGATGTCTTTGTGATGAGAACATTGTTCTCCATGCCTCCTGTCATTTAGGGGTTGTGGCAGTGTCCCGGGGAGTTGAGCTCCGAGGTGTTGTTGTCACAAATCTATCGCAGCAGTTCTGGAATACTTAAGATGGCCGACATAAAAAACTCTTCTATGCGGTTAGTGGTAAGATAACCCCGACATCACCCAGTACTGGGGAGGTAGTTCGGGAGTATTGCCATAGCTTGTATAGCAGATGCGTTTCGAAGGTCCGAGGTAAACGGTTTCCGGAAATAACTGGTTATGTGTTGAATAATGGATACAGCTGGATGTAGGATTAGAGTTGAGTGCACGGTGCTTCCCCTGTATCCCCAACACCCGATTGCATAACCGGAAACTTTTAGAAATTAATAGGTGGGTTCATCTAGTAGCTCGTAGGCATTCTTCCAACGAATGCATGATATGGAGTTCGGGGTTCTACATTGAGTGAAGTGGTTTTATGGGCGTTGTTCCGATCGGGAGTTGCATCTTAAAGGGTCCTTGGCTATGCTGATCCGGGGATTGCAAAACCCTTTTGTAACACGTTCCATGAGCTTTCAGCACGAACATGTGGAACGAAGCTTCTATCTTGTATTTGTTCTATCTGCTCCTTGTTGTTTTTATTTACCTTTTGTTCTCCCAAGTGGCTTCTAGAGAAGATTGTTGTACCATTGAACTATGGATTACATTCGTTCATTTTGTTCGAATGTTCTTGTGAAGACTTATGTTGCAAGTTCTAGCCGTTGATTCAGCTTATATCTTTCAATCAATGGCTAATAGTTGTCATCTCATTCAGGATGGCTCCTAAGAAGGTTCCCAGTGCTAACCCAGAGGGTGAAGAAGTTCCTGATCGTCCTCCTTCCCCTCCTCCTCCGTCTGAGGCCTGGAGAGCAATTATGCAAGCAACAAACCAGAACACCCAGATGCTTATGCACATGATGCAGAACATTCAAGCCAACCAAGCAAATCAAGGTGGTCATGGGAACCAAGTGTAACACCCCAAAAATATTTATTTGGAGTTTTGAAAACTTTTTCAAATTTTAGCTAGGATTTAAAATTTTCTTGGAGGGTTCTGTTTGAAGGGTGAATTTATTTGATTTAATTATTTGTGAGGTCTTCAAAACTATTTCTTTCTAAAGAGTTTTTGGTTCTGGTTATTTAAATTCAAAGGCAAAAGCCTTTTCCACCCCTTCCAGCACCCCAAACCACTCCAAATATTTTTCTGCCACTCCAAGACTTACCTCTCAAGTCATGCACACCTTCTATGATATTATTCAACTCCTTTCCACTCCACAAAAATATTTCTTCTATATATTTTAAATTCCAAAGATGGAATTTGAAATAATCATAGTTTCTTGATATTACAAAGGAACTATATTTTCTATGATTCTTTTGCCACCACCAAAATTATCCCTGCATATATATGGTACCCTTAACCCATTTCTTCAAAAACATTTGGTCCCACAGTTCAAAAATTTCAAATTCTATTCAATTCAAATTTGGTCCAGAAATCAATTTTCTGCTCCAAATCATTTCCAAACCCCACCAAAATTTTTGGCCTTTTGGCAAATTCATTTTTGAGCAACCACACACCACCACAGCAAATCCCATGATCAACTAAGATGCTTAACACCCTATAGCATTCCATCAAACACTTGGCATGCATACTGTTCATAACTGAATTTAATTCAGTTAACTGAACTAGTTCAGCCGACAGGGGCCGGCGATGCCGTGCACTCCTCTCCTTCCCCTCCTGCACGGCGTCGTCGCCCGCCTTCAATGCCGCCGCTCCCCCTGGCCCATCGCCCAGCCTCTCCACGCCGGAGAGCTGGCAGCTGGCCGGTGCGGCCACCCCCGAGCTCATCCACGGCGAGGCCGAGCGGATCGCCTCGGCCACCGGCCTCCATTCACTGCGCCGCATCTCCCCTACCTACTCTCCCGCCCACGCGTCGCTCTCCCTCGCCTCTCTGCACAACAGACGCGCCGACCACGCCGCCCCGGGCCCGAATGGCAGTCGCCGGAGCTGGCCACGCCGCCGCACCCGTGCGGGACAGCGCATCGCGGGCGAAGCCAACGAGCCCGAGCCCGTCCAAGCTGAGGCTTCTGGCGAACTCCACCGGCCTCTTAAATACCTCGTCGCCCCTGACCACCGGCCAAAACCAACCACGGCGATCTAATTTACTCCGGCGACATCCGCCCGTCTCGGCCACCCTCGACTCGTCTATAAAAGGGACCCCCGAGCCCCTCCAGCTTCACCACTCGCCTCCACCGCCACCCACTCTTCCTCCTAGCCACCCACCCGGCCACGAGAGGGTCTTCTTCTCCCTCTCCGGCCACCGCTCCGCCGCCTCTGCCCACGAACCAAACCTCACCCCTACTCCACCAGAGCCACCCAAACTCCGCCTATCCACCTCTTTTCCACCACCATGTCGAACCCCTAAGCCAATTTCAACCCCAAAGCCTTCTCCGACGAGCCCCAACTCCACCCGAACCACCGTCCGCCGGCGTCGAGCTCACCGCCGTTCAGGTGATCGCCGGTGGCCATCTCCACCACCCACCGATGCGGAAGTCCATGCTGGTCACTTTGCGACCAGCGCCGGGCTCTGAAACCCCGGCGATCGTCGCCGGCGATCGCCGCCTCCTCTCTGTACGCGCGCACGAGCGCGCTCAAATTCAAACCTGACGGGTGGCCCCCACCCGTCAGCTCTCTCTCTCTATCTTCTGTGTTCAGCGAAGGCGTACTCTACGCTTTACGCCTTCTCCACTGGAAGGCGTATTCGCTGCCGAACCGTTTTCTTTTAAAACAGCTCAGGGGCTTCTGTTTTGCAGAAAGACCCCTGGTTTTAAAAAGTTAATAACTTTTAAACTATAAATCCAAATGAGTTGATTCTTTTTGCTAAATTTTTCTTTTCCTCTCTAGTTTTTTTTAAGATTTATTTAAAAATATTTTGAGAACATTTTCTGTTCTGTGTTGGAATTCTTATTCGAATTCAAATTTGAATTTTCAGAAAAAGAAGAAGGATCTTTTGCTGGAAATTCAGAGGGGTTTTCTCCTGACTATTTTGGACAAGGCAAGCATTATTTGAACCTGGGATACGGTGTTTGCATTTTGCATAGTTACATAGTTTGGTATTGCACTACATCTGTTGCATGTTATATCACATGTGCATGCATGGTCATGTCACCTTTTTCCTTTGCTTGCATATTACACTAGCATCTCCCTGACATGCATGAGGTTACTAAGTTGGCAGAATTTCATTGCTGGTTTGGACGTGCCGGTGGGCACGGTCCTTTATTGACACAGTGGTGTCTTGTGATATTGATAGAGAATACTGGTGATATTTTAATAATACCTCCTGAGTCTGCCTAGATCGAGTCTTGCTCTATACACCTAGCTGTACACCGTGCTGCCACGGGTCCTTCCGAAAGGAGGGTACGGCCTAGTAAGTTGATAACCCCTGTTCGGGTGCACACCACCCAGAGAACTACGATGAAGGTTGTAGCCTGTCATCGGGTCAGGGGCATGGGTGTTTCCGGTTGTAGCCGAGAGGGGGGCACCCCTTGTAATCCGCGCGTTTAATAGTGATCCCATGCTTTTCGGAGGTTGTAGCCTCCCTGACTTAAGGTTTCTGGAGCGATGCTTTGGGTGAGTCCTGGCATCTGGTCGGTGTGTGCGCGTCAGGCGTGTTTTCAACCCAAAGTCCGTATTGGGTATTAGCCAGTGCACGGTGCTGACTAAGGAAATCCCATGCGCGTGGGTAAAGAGTACACCCTCTGCAGAGTTATATCTATTCGAATAGCCGCGTCCACGGTCAAGGACTTGGTTGGGTGGGTCAAGTATCGGTCCCGGTGTCAGTCTCTGGAGGAAAATAATATACTTGAGCATGTTCATGTTTGCATGATATTCTTGTCGCAGTTAGTATTGTCATGAATTTATTTATGATGAAAATTATGATTATGGGCTAACCCTCTGATTTTATTTTTACTTCCAGAGTGTCTCAGGGGCGGGCTAGACTACCCCGGACACTCGTAATTCTTTTTAAGTCCTTTTTGTGGCGTCCCTCGAGTGTCAGGCGGTTTATCACGCCACTACTCTTGTGGATACCCGACTGGCATTTCTTTTTAAGTCCTTTTTGTGGCGTCCCTCGAGTGTCAGGCGGTTTATCACGCCACTACTCTTGTGGGTACCCGACTGGCATTTCTTTTCAAGCCCTACCGTGGTGTCACTTGACATCCGACCGGCTTTTCTCTTATTTATATATATTTTGTTGACACTAATATTTATTTCTGTACTAACCATGTTTCACCATGCCAAGTTTTGATAATTGTTGCATGCATATAATTCATCTACCATGGCATACGCATTCGGTATATCTTATGTTCATAATGTTTGCGAGTACATTCAAAAGTACTCACTGGCTTGTCCCTGGCTATTTACTTGGCCAGGTTAGGAGTTCTACGGGGAGAACCACAGCGACGTCCGTGCGAAGCCTAGGAGTACAGCCACGCGGGATAGGAGTTATCCGGGTCAGCTGTTCCTGTGGGAATGGAGCCCCATCGATGTTGGAGATCCACAAGCCAATTCCTTCATCCACCACCGGAGTCATTGTTGTATCAGTAGACCTTTATGGTCTTGTATCAAATTCTTGTAAATGCTTGGTAATCTGTAACAAGGATGTGTCCACCAGTAACAGTAATCCTGGGCTGGTGATGACACTAGGGGTTAATTTCTGGAATATTGTGTTCCCGAAATCCGGCCCCGACAGCCTTGGTATCAGAGCCAGGCTGACCATTGGCTAATCCTATCTTAGCCTGGTCACCATCCCTAGGTTTCCACACCATCCACAACTTTTCCTATCCACAGTCAAGTCTATCCCATCCACAGTGGCAACCGACATCTTTTGATAGCCGGTGCCCAACCTATTAGTCTATCCATAGGCCGTGTGCCTGTGCCAACACTTGAGCTTTCCCATCCACAAGCGTGCGATGGAAGACTCGGCTGACTTATAAAGGGAGCCTTACCCCAAACTCAGCACATCACAACCTCATTCCCAGTTCGATATCCAATCACCAAGATGCCAGGCCCCCTCGTTCGCAACGAGACCACCGCAGTCGAGCTCGAAGGCTTCGTAGCCATCCTCGCCAATCTCACCCGTCGTGCCTTCGGCATCGCCGAGCCGCCGGAATATGTCGTGTACCAAGAGCACACGAGTAATTCCATCCATCACTTCTGGGCCACGGTGCACCTCTACGGGAGAGGCATCACATCGGAGCGCCCCTACCGGTTCACCGGGAGGACGACCTCCGACGAGCCCCAAGCCATCCAACTTGCAGCCCGAGAGGCTATAGTTCATCTTCGGCACCTGTCGCCGAGGGTTAACTGCCGCTCATTCTACTACTACCCTAGTCGTGAAGGCTATGGTAGCCCGACCCAGGTCGCCAACGGAGACCATGAGTCGGATCCTGCCCTGGTGCATCTGGTGCGCTACCTGAGAGCGCAAGAGGCACTATTTGATCAGGTCACTCTTGACCTGATTGAGACCCGCAGGACGCTCGCTCTCCTAACCCCGGCAAGGAGCGAAGCCGCACCCGCCCCCGACACCCCGATAGTGCTGTTTGGAAGGCCGGTTGAGCCCCCAAGTTCCGCCCATGTTATCCATCCGGGCAACGCCATCGCCTCACCCGGGGAACTCCGTCGTCTCTTGGAGGTCTACCCCAATGGGACGGTGACCTCGACACCCCGCGAAGGCCACCACCGCTACTCCAGCCCTGTAGCTCCCCATCCTACCCCTGCCAGCTCCGACGCGGAAGCACCCGGAGAGGACTCAGCATCCACAAGACGCGCCCGGCTAGATATCAACCAGGTGGACTGAGTCCACCAGAATTGTTGTCAAGCCCTAGTGGCCCGGTTTTTCCTTTAGTTCCGTAGTAGCTGTTGTGTGGCGTAGTGAGTTTGTAAACCACCTGCGTGTCTTCAGCTAATAGTATATGTGATCTTGTTTTGTTTGTACGTCATGAATCTATTGCCCTGATTGCATTTTGCATATGAGTGCTTTGTCTGTGTGATATGTTTTTATTCTTCTGCCCTTAACGAATCTCGAGGACGAGATTTTTCTTAAGGGGGTAGGTGTTGTAACACCCCAAAAATATTTATTTGGAGTTTTGAAAACTTTTTCAAATTTTAGCTAGGATTTAAAATTTTCTTGGAGGGTTCTGTTTGAAGGGTGAATTTATTTGATTTAATTATTTGTGAGGTCTTCAAAACTATTTCTTTCTAAAGAGTTTTTGGTTCTGGTTATTTAAATTCAAAGGCAAAAGCCTTTTCCACCCCTTCCAGCACCCCAAACCACTCCAAATATTTTTCTGCCACTCCAAGACTTACCTCTCAAGTCATGCACACCTTCTATGATATTATTCAACTCCTTTCCACTCCACAAAAATATTTCTTCTATATATTTTAAATTCCAAAGATGGAATTTGAAATAATCATAGTTTCTTGATATTACAAAGGAACTATATTTTCTATGATTCTTTTGCCACCACCAAAATTATCCCTGCATATATATGGTACCCTTAACCCATTTCTTCAAAAACATTTGGTCCCACAGTTCAAAAATTTCAAATTCTATTCAATTCAAATTTGGTCCAGAAATCAATTTTCTGCT
>LR738713.1:739117303-739145052 GCA_902687465.1 Secale cereale
TGTAACACCCCAAAAATATTTATTTGGAGTTTTGAAAACTTTTTCAAATTTTAGCTAGGATTTAAAATTTTCTTGGAGGGTTCTGTTTGAAGGGTGAATTTATTTGATTTAATTATTTGTGAGGTCTTCAAAACTATTTCTTTCTAAAGAGTTTTTGGTTCTGGTTATTTAAATTCAAAGGCAAAAGCCTTTTCCACCCCTTCCAGCACCCCAAACCACTCCAAATATTTTTCTGCCACTCCAAGACTTACCTCTCAAGTCATGCACACCTTCTATGATATTATTCAACTCCTTTCCACTCCACAAAAATATTTCTTCTATATATTTTAAATTCCAAAGATGGAATTTGAAATAATCATAGTTTCTTGATATTACAAAGGAACTATATTTTCTATGATTCTTTTGCCACCACCAAAATTATCCCTGCATATATATGGTACCCTTAACCCATTTCTTCAAAAACATTTGGTCCCACAGTTCAAAAATTTCAAATTCTATTCAATTCAAATTTGGTCCAGAAATCAATTTTCTGCTACAAATCATTTCCAAACCCCACCAAAATTTTTGGCCTTTTGGCAAATTCATTTTTGAGCAACCACACACCACCACAGCAAATCCCATGATCAACTAAGATGCTTAACACCCTATAGCATTCCATCAAACACTTGGCATGCATACTGTTCATAACTGAATTTAATTCAGTTAACTGAACTAGTTCAGCCGACAGGGGCCGGCGATGCCGTGCACTCCTCTCCTTCCCCTCCTGCACGGCGTCGTCGCCCGCCTTCAATGCCGCCGCTCCCCCTGGCCCATCGCCCAGCCTCTCCACGCCGGAGAGCTGGCAGCTGGCAGGTGCGGCCACCCCCGAGCTCATCCACGGCGAGGCCGAGCGGATCGCCTCGGCCACCGGCCTCCATTCACTGCGCCGCATCTCCCCTACCTACTCTCCCACCCACGCGTCGCTCTCCCTCGCCTCTCTGCACAACAGACGCGCCGACCACGCCGCCCCGGGCCCGAATGGCAGTCGCCGGAGCTGGCCACGCCGCCGCACCCGTGCGGGACAGCGCATCGCGGGCGAAGCCAACGAGCCCGAGCCCGTCCAAGCTGAGGCTTCTGGCGAACTCCACCGGCCTCTTAAATACCTCGTCGCCCCTGACCACCGGCCAAAACCAACCACGGCGATCTAATTTACTCCGGCGACATCCGCCCGTCTCGGCCACCCTCGACTCGTCTATAAAAGGGACCCCCGAGCCCCTCCAGCTTCACCACTCGCCTCCACCGCCACCCACTCTTCCTCCTAGCCACCCACCCGGCCACGAGAGGGTCTTCTTCTCCCTCTCCGGCCACCGCTCCGCCGCCTCTGCCCACGAACCAAACCTCACCCCTACTCCACCAGAGCCACCCAAACTCCGCCTATCCACCTCTTTTCCACCACCATGTCGAACCCCTAAGCCAATTTCAACCCCAAAGCCTTCTCCGACGAGCCCCAACTCCACCCGAACCACCGTCCGCCGGCGTCGAGCTCACCGCCGTTCAGGTGATCGCCGGTGGCCATCTCCACCACCCACCGATGCGGAAGTCCATGCTGGTCACTTTGCGACCAGCGCCGGGCTCTGAAACCCCGGCGATCGTCGCTGGCGATCGCCGCCTCCTCTCTGTACACGCGCACGAGCGCGCTCAAATTCAAACCTGACGGGTGGCCCCCACCCGTCAGCTCTCTCTCTCTATCTTCTGTGTTCAGCGAAGGCGTACTCTACGCTTTACGCCTTCTCCACTGGAAGGCGTATTCGCTGCCGAACCGTTTTCTTTTAAAACAGCTCAGGGGCTTCTGTTTTGCAGAAAGACCCCTGGTTTTAAAAAGTTAATAACTTTTAAACTATAAATCCAAATGAGTTGATTCTTTTTGCTAAATTTTTCTTTTCCTCTCTAGTTTTTTTTAAGATTTATTTAAAAATATTTTGAGAACATTTTCTGTTCTGTGTTGGAATTCTTATTCGAATTCAAATTTGAATTTTCAGAAAAAGAAGAAGGATCTTTTGCTGGAAATTCAGAGGGGTTTTCTCCTGACTATTTTGGACAAGGCAAGCATTATTTGAACCTGGGATACGGTGTTTGCATTTTGCATAGTTACATAGTTTGGTATTGCACTACATCTGTTGCATGTTATATCACATGTGCATGCATGGTCATGTCACCTTTTTCCTTTGCTTGCATATTACACTAGCATCTCCCTGACATGCATGAGGTTACTAAGTTGGCAGAATTTCATTGCTGGTTTGGACGTGCCGGTGGGCACGGTCCTTTATTGACACAGTGGTGTCTTGTGATATTGATAGAGAATACTGGTGATATTTTAATAATACCTCCTGAGTCTGCCTAGATCGAGTCTTGCTCTATACACCTAGCTGTACACCGTGCTGCCACGGGTCCTTCCGAAAGGAGGGTACGGCCTAGTAAGTTGATAACCCTGTTCGGGTGCACACCACCCAGAGAACTACGATGAAGGTTGTAGCCTGTCATCGGGTCAGGGGCATGGGTGTTTCCGGTTGTAGCCGAGAGGGGGGCACCCCTTGTAATCCGCGCGTTTAATAGTGATCCCATGCTTTTCGGAGGTTGTAGCCTCCCTGACTTAAGGTTTCTGGAGCGATGCTTTGGGTGAGTCCTGGCATCTGGTCGGTGTGTGCGCGTCAGGCGTGTTTTCAACCCAAAGTCCGTATTGGGTATTAGCCAGTGCACGGTGCTGACTAAGGAAATCCCATGCGCGTGGGTAAAGAGTACACCCTCTGCAGAGTTATATCTATTCGAATAGCCGCGTCCACGGTCAAGGACTTGGTTGGGTGGGTCAAGTATCGGTCCCGGTGTCAGTCTCTGGAGGAAAATAATATACTTGAACATGTTCATGTTTGCATGATATTCTTGTCGCAGTTAGTATTGTCATGAATTTATTTATGATGAAAATTATGATTATGGGCTAACCCTCTGATTTTATTTTTACTTCCAGAGCGTCTCAGGGGCGGGCTAGACTACCCCGGACACTCGTAATTCTTTTTAAGTCCTTTTTGTGGCGTCCCTCGAGTGTCAGGCGGTTTATCACGCCACTACTCTTGTGGATACCCGACTGGCATTTCTTTTTAAGTCCTTTTTGTGGCGTCCCTCGAGTGTCAGGCGATTTATCACGCCACTACTCTTGTGGATACCCGACTGGCATTTCTTTTTAAGTCCTTTTTGTGGCATCCCTCGAGTGTCAGGCGGTTTATCACGCCACTACTCTTGTGGGTACCCGACTGGCATTTCTTTTCAAGCCCTACCGTGGTGTCACTTGACATCCGACCGGCTTTTCTCTTATTTATATATATTTTGTTGACACTAATATTTATTTCTGTACTAACCATGTTTCACCATGCCAAGTTTTGATAATTGTTGCATGCATATAATTCATCTACCATGGCATACGCATTCGGTATATCTTATGTTCATAATGTTTGCGAGTACATTCAAAAGTACTCACTGGCTTGTCCCTGGCTATTTACTTGGCCAGGTTAGGAGTTCTACGGGGAGAACCACAGCGACGTCCGTGCGAAGCCTAGGAGTACAGCCACGCGGGATAGGAGTTATCCGGGTCAGCTGTTCCTGTGGGAATGGAGCCCCATCGATGTTGGAGATCCACAAGCCAATTCCTTCATCCACCACCGGAGTCATTGTTGTATCAGTAGACCTTTATGGTCTTGTATCAAATTCTTGTAAATGCTTGGTAATCTGTAACAAGGATGTGTCCACCAGTAACAGTAATCCTGGGCTGGTGATGACACTAGGGGTTAATTTCTGGAATATTGTGTTCCCGAAATCCGGCCCCGACACCAAGGCCAAGGCAATCTGTTCAATCAACCTCACTTTGCAACCCTCAACCAATTCCTGGCAATCCAACCGAAGTCTTTCAGTTACTGTGTGGATCCGCTAGATGCTGAAGACTGGATAACAGACATCAAGAAGCACTTTGAATGCAGTAACGTGAGACCTGAGGATTATATCAAGTTTGCCGCCTTCCAACTCAAGGACCAAGCCGCTGATTGGTGGCAACAGTACAAAGATTCCAGAGGTGGACGTGAAATCTCGTGGACTGACTTCTGCAAGGATTTCTGCTCTCACCACATTCCAACTAGTGTCATTGAAGGCATGCGTGAGCAATTCCGCAACCTGAAGCAAGGCACCATGTCCGTCTATCAATACAATGTCAAGTTCCAGAATCTCGCTCGCTATGCCAAGCAAGACATCCCAGATGCCAAGAGCAAGATTTATCAGTTCCGTGGTGGTCTGAAGGATGAACTCCAACTAGCTCTCACCTTGTTCGAGCCGGATGAATTTGATCAATTCTATAACATGGCTCTTAAGCAAGAGGCAGCCCAGCTCAAGGTTGAAGCTTCCAAAAAGAGGAACAGAGATGTTGTTAAGTCCTCCTCTTCTTCCCAAGTGGTCGCAAAGCAGCAGAAGTTTTGGCTTCCACCTCCTCCAGTGCTCCGCCCTCCAAACAACAACAACACACACTCTGGTGGCCGTGGTTTCTCCCACCCACCCAACCCAAATAATCAGTCCAAGAATCACTTTCAAGCTTCCTTGTCAAGTGGTCCTTATCACCGTCCTCTTTCTGAAGTGGTTTGCAACAAGTGCACTCAGAAGGGTCACTATGCTAAAAAGTGTCCCAACCCAAGGCGCCTTCCGCCTCCTCCACCTGTCAGCACTGCTATTGTTAAGCACAATCCCAAGGTTGCAAGAGTGAATCTGATGAATGCAGCTCAAGCTGAGAATTCTTCAGATGTGATACTTGGTAACCTTCCAGTCAACCTTAAACCTGCTAAAGTTTTGTTTGATTCTGGTGCATCACATTCTTTCATGTCATATCCATTTGCATCCAAGCACAATGTGGGCACAGTGGCTTTACCAAGGGAGTTATCAATTACTTCTCTGGGAAAGCAAATGAATTCTAGCTTGTATGCTCCGGATATATCTATTCACATGGGTGACTACAGCTTTCTGGTTTCCCCAGTTATTCTCGATAACTCCGACATTGATCTTATTCTTGGGATGGATTAGCTCTCCAAGCATGATGCACACATTGATTGTGCAAATAAGGAAGTCAAGCTTACTCATCCTGACGAAGACGTGATTATCTTCGCCTCTCGAGATAACACAATCAGCCTATTCTCTCTCAATGACAAGGGCGAGATTAATGCCATCTCTCAGATTCCGGTGGTCAATGAGTATGAAGATGTTTTCCCTGAAGAGCTTCCAAGCATGCCTCCGCATCGTCAAGTTGAATTCGTCATTGAACTCGAGCCCGGTACTGAGCCAGCATGTCGGTGTCCGTACAAGCTTTCTCCTGACAAGTTGAAGGAGCTGAAGAAACAACTCGATGTCCAAGAGCGTATGGGTCTAATCAGGTCTAGCACTTCTCCTTGGGGCTGTGGTGTTCTATTTGTCAAGAAGAAGGATGGCACAGAACGCCTTTGCGTTGATTACCGGCCATTGAACAAGAAGACAATAAAGAACAAGTATCCGCTCCCCAACATCAATGAATTGTTCGAGCAGCTCAAAGGAGCAAAGGTGTTCTCAAAGCTCGATCTCCGGATGGGTTATCACCAGATCCGTATCCGTGAAGAAGATATTCCCAAGACCGCATTCAGAACGAGTTTTGGCTCTTATGAATACACGGTCATGTCTTTTGGCCTCGCAAATGCTCCACCCACTTTCTCGAGGATGATGCACTTCATATTCAACCCCTCCACCAATGAATTTGTTCTCGTCTATCTGGATGACATCTTGGTATTCTCCAAGAATGAAGAAGACCATGCCAAGCACCTCCGTTTGGTTCTGGACAGGCTCCGTGAACACAAGTTCTATGCGAAGTTCTCCAAATGTGAATTCTGGCTGGATAAAGTCTTATATCTTGGCCATATCATCTATGCTGAGGGTATTTCTGTCAACCCCGAGAAAGTTGAAGCTATTGTCAACTGGGAACCCCCGCAGAACGTCAAGCAACTCCGAAGCTTCCTTGGTCTCGCTAGCTATTGCAGAAGGTTCGTTGAGAACTTCTCCAGGATTGCCAAGCCTCTTTCCAACCTGTTGCGGAAGAATGTCAAGTACTCCTGGACTCCTGATTGTGATGTGGCATTCAAAACACTCAAAGAAAAGCTCATTTATGCTCCGGTTCTTACTCCTCCGGATGAGTCCAAGCCCTATGAAGTCTTTTGTGATGCTTCTTTAGAAGGACTTGGTGGTGTTCTCATGCAAGACAAGAAGATTGTGGCATACACTTCTCGTCAGTTGAAACCAAATGAGAGGAATTACCCCACACATGATCTCGAGCTAGCAGCAGTTGTACATGCCTTGATCACGTGGAGACACCTTCTGTTGGGCAGAAAAGTGGACATCTTCACCGATCACAAGAGCTTGAAGTACATCTTCACACAGCCTAACCTGAACCTTCGCCAGACTCGTTGGGTTGAGATGATCCAAGATTATGATCCAAGCATTGAGTACACACCTGGCAAGGCCAATGTCATTGCAGATGCCTTGAGCAGAAAGGCATATTGCAACAGTCTCCTTCTCAAACCGTTCCAGCCTGAGCAGAAAGGCATACTTGAGATCATTCTAGTATGAGATTATGCCTTTAAGTCGTGCCTCGACACGTAGGAGGTATAGTCTCATACTGGGCATTACAACTTACCCACTGGCTATCAGCAACTGGATAGATAATACCTGCCTCTAGGAGCTTTAGTATTTCCTTCCTTACCACTTCTTTCATCTTAGGATTTAACCGTCACTGATGATCAATAACTGGTTTAGCGTTTTCTTCCAATTTTATCTTGTGTTGGCATATAGTGGGACTAATGCCCTTAAGATCATCCAGAGTATATCCAATAGCAGCACGGTGCTTCTTTAGAGTTTTCAATAATTTTTCTTCTTCTTGCTCTGAAAGGTTAGCACTAATAATAACATGATATATCTTCTTTTCATCAAGATAAACATACTTAAGATTATCACACAAAGGTTTAAGTTCAAACACGAGATCACCCTTGGGTGGAGGAGGATCCCCTAGGATTTCAACAGGCAAGTTGTTTTTCAATACGGGTCCCTGTTTAAAGAATATTTCATCTATTTCCCTTCTCTCATTCATATGCATATCATTTTCATGGTCCAGCAAGTATTGTTCTAAAGGATCATTAGGTGGCACGGCAATAGAAGCAAGACCAATAATTTCATCCTTACTGGGTGGTGCCTTTTCAAGGGGTTGTCTATGAAATTTAGCAAAGTTAAAATCATGAGACATATCCCCTAATCCAACAGTGACAATGTCTTTCACGCAGTCTATCTTGGCATTAACTGTATTCAAGAAGGGTCTACCAAATATAATGGGGCAGAATGCATCTTGTGGGGAACTAAAAACAAGAAAATCAGTAGGGTATTTAACCTTCCCACACAAGACTTCAATATCTCTAACAATCCCAACTGGTGAAATAGTATCCCTACTAGCAGCTTAATAGTAACATCAATCCCTTCTAATTAAACAGGTGCAATAGGTGCAGTAGGTTGAGGAGCAACTCTTTGCTCTTCTGTTCGGGGTGAAGATACCCCGAACAAGCCCCTCAAAGGATTTTGAGCCATAGTAACAAGCGACAATAAATTTCAGCACACTATATAAATTTTTTCTTACCAAATTCCACTTACCAATGGCGCTTCACTCCCCGGCAACGACGCCAGAAAAGAGTCTTGATGACCCACAAGTGTAGGGGATCTATCGTAGTCCTTTTGATAAGTAAGAGTGTCGAACCCAACGAGGAGCAGAAGGAAATGATAGGCAGTTTTCAGTAAGGTATTTTCTGCAAGCACTGAAATTGTAGGTAACAGATAGTTTTGTGATAAGATAATTGGTAGCAAGTGACAAAAGATGAAAGTAAATAAGGTGCAGCAAGGTGGCCCAATCCTTTTTGTAGCAAAGGACAAGCCTGGACAAACTCTTATATAAGGTAAAGCGCTCCCGAGGACACATGGGAATTATCGTCAAGCTAGTTTTCATCATGGTCATCTGATTCGCGTTCGGTACTTTGATAATTTGGTATGTTGGTGGACTAGTGCTTGGGTGCTTTCCTTACTTGGATGTAACACCCCGAGAATCATGCTACAATAATCCCCTGCTGATGGTGCCATGTCATCACTCTTACTGTTGCTAGTCCTCATTTGCATTCAAACAATATTCAAATTCAAATCCAAGTTTAACGTCAAAATTCAGATTTCTCAAACATGAAAACAAAAATGTTCATCATGTGATAAATAATACTTTGTTAGTATTGGTGGTGGACTAACAATTTTTGCAGAAGGTTTAAATGCCCTAACCTATTTGAAGCAGAGGCTTTAAAAGAAACAAAAGCAAAATAGAAATTACAAAAGGTTAAAAGGCCTCAACTAATATTGTCCAAGTGGGCTCTAGTGTGCACATGGCCCAGCCCACCTCCACCTCATCCCCTCCCTCTATACAGGAGACAGGGAGGGTGTGGCACGCATCCACGGCGCCATTGCCATGGATGGCCGCCACGAGCCCGCCCCCTTCGCCTATAAGGATACCTCCTCGTCATCTGGCAAACCCTACCCGCAGCCAGCCTCCTCCCTCGATTCCCCATCTCCCTCGCGCCGCCACATACCCAGAAGTGAGGGCCCTCGTGCCCGGACCTCCCCTCCCCCTCGCAACCTCTCCTACCCACTGCTCCCCCGCGGCTCTCTGGTGCTCCTCACGCGAGACGCGGCTGCCGTTTGATGGCTTCTCGCCCCTCGTTGGTTACCCCAAGTGGAAGGTTGAGATGTAGCGTAACGGCAAATTTCCCTTGGCAAAGATACCAAGGATCGAATCCCGTGAGACTCGGTCGACAAGTAGGTGTCAACGGCGCCAGAAACTTAGCGGTTGACAGGACCTGCACACAGATACAGATAACTTTGCTCCCAAAGAGTACAGAGAGGTTGTCAATCCCTCCGGCCTTGTTGTTTACAAAGGATCAAACACAAGAGATAATAATGATAGCTATGACTGCAACTAGGAAATAAAAACAGGAAGTAAATAGAAGGTGTGATCAGCGGTGGTAATATGGACCGGGGTCCCATGATGTTCACTAGTGATGTCTCTCTCCCAAAAGATGATAAAACAGCAAAGCGAGGTAAACAAATTACAGCTGGGCAATTGACAGGATTATGTGCACAAACCAATGCTAACTATGCTGCAAAGAAAGGTAGAGGCTCAAAAGCATGGGCGGTACTCCAAGGCAAGTAGACCGAAATCCATCTGCATCTACTACTAATCATCCACCTTGAGATATCTATCCAGAACATCTCGCTGGTATTAAGTTGCGAATCCCATCCAAAGTGTAAACTCAAAGCAACAGACAACTGCATTAAAAGAACTTTGCGTAAAGTAAACAATCCTTGCACCCGCAAGTACAAGCACCGTTGTTTTCTCCCTTGTGGCAACAGCACATCCCCTAGACTCATGTTTCTGTCACTCAAGCTAGTCATCAGGGGGCATGAACCCACAATCAAGCATAACGCTCCCTCTTGGAGTTACTACCTACTACTTGGCCAAAGCAATAAACAGCAACGGAGAACATGCAAGAATTACTCAAGAACAAAGATATAAAAGAGGTGAATCAAATATATTACTCAAACACAATCTGAACATAGTCTCATAATCCATCAGATCCCAGCAAACTCAGCAAAGCAACAGAAGAAAGATTACATATGTGCCTCGATCATGTAGGGCAGCTCACGAGGTCTAAACCATGAAGAGCAAAGAGGGGAGGAGAACATCACATAGCTACTGATCATGGACACATGGTCCAAGGTGGACTACTCACGACTCATCCGGCAAGCGTCCATGGTGGTGGAGAAGCTCCCGGTGGTGGTTCTCCCCTCCGGCAGGGTGCCGGGAAGAGTTCTCCTGATGCTCCCGATCTTGGAAGCGCTGCGGCGGCGGAACAGAGGCGAGATCACGAAAAAGGGTTCTGTCCTCGAGGGTTTCGGGACGAGAGGGATATATAGGCGAAGGGGGGCAGCCAGAGGCGGAGCAGGGGCCCCAGGCGCCCCCCTGGCGCGGCCAGGGGTGGGGCCGCGCCAGGTGGCCGCCTGGGCCTCCCCTGGCTCCCCTCTGGCCCATCTTTGGTTCTTCGCGAAGCTTCCTGTACGCTGATTTTTCCTATATTTTTCCTGGAATTTTTGGAGCACTTTTAATATGGGGGAAACCTGAAATAGAAAAACAGCAGAAAACAGGAACTGGCACTGTGGTGCACTGAGTTAATAGGTTAGTCCAAATATGATCAAAAGTGTATGGAAGTGCATCAATATCATAGCAATATCACACAAAAGAAGCATGGAGCAAGCAGAAATTATAGATACGTTTTGGATGTATCACCGTTCGTCAGCGAGACAACCACTGCGCCACTGGTCTTCTTCTCCGTCCCCCGCTCTTCTCCAAGTGCGCTCGAGCCTCCTCGGCAAGCCACCGGCCAGTGCGTCGCTCGCCGTGGCCGATGACGGCCGGCTAACTGCAACCACGTCCAGCAGAGGGGCTCGCGCCAGAGCCCTTCCCTCGAGAGGCCATGGCCTCCGTCTTCTACCCCGCCGGCCACCCCTACCCTGCCCCCCTCGTGAGCTCCCCCTCCGACCTCCCTGTTTTTCCCGTTCGGTCCCCGTCGTAGTATGCCGCCTACGACGCTCGTTCTCCTACCGGTGGCCGCGATCATCGCGTGATCACCACGGCCATGCTCGTGTCCCGCGCGCCTTGCCTCGCCTCTGGTTGGGCCCGTCCGTGCTTACCAGCGCCCTGCCACACGCGCGCCGCTACCCTGCGTGCCCCGCGGCCCCGCGGCCCTGTCGTCGCCGCCATTGCTGCCACTGGCCTCTGCTCGCCCCCACACTTCTCGCTCGCCTGCTGTCACGGTCCTCACCATCTCACGGTCGCATCGGAGCTCGGCTCCCACCTGCGCTCGCGGGCCGGCGAGCCCCTGGCCGCTCGCCGCTGCCACCCGGGCGCGCGTCCCGCCTCACCGCCCGGGGCCTTCGCTGCCTCTCCTGCGCCGCGCCGCCCTCCCGTGGCCTCCCGGCCTTCCACCTCCGCCGGACGCCGAACCCCCCCGCCTCCAGCCGCCGGCATCCGCTCTCCAGCGCCGGCCACGGCCACACAAAATCCCCGCCGACGCAAGCTACGCCTCCATGCCCCGCAAGGTCGGCCCGCGCCGGCCCCCACCTCCGGCGCCGCCCTCTGCCGGTGCGGCGCTGCCACCGCCTAGGGCCGCCGCGCGCCCCCACTGAGGCTGCCGGCCGGCGCCCCGCGGCCTCGCCTGAAGGAAATATGCCCTAGAGGCAATAATAAAGTTGTTATTTATATTTCCTTATATCATGATAAATGTTTATTATTCATGCTAGAATTGTATTAACCGGAAACTTAGTACATGTGTGAATACATAGACAAAACAGAGTGTCCCTAGTATGCCTCTACTAGACTAGCTCATTGATCAAAGATGGTTATGTTTCCTAACCATAGACATGAGTTGTCATTTGATCAACGGGATCACGTCATTAGGAGAATGATGTGATGGACAAGACCCATCCGTTAGCATAGCACTATGATCGTTTAGTTTTACTGCTATTGCTTTCTTCATGACTTATACATGTTCCTATGACTATGAGATTATACAACTCCCGAATACCGTAGGATCACCTTGTGTGCTATCAAACATCACAACGTAACTGGGTGATCATAAAGATGCTCTACAGGTGTCTCCGAAAGTATTCGTGGTGTTGGCATAGATCAAGATTAGGATTTGTCACTCCGAGTGTCGGAGAGGTATCTCTGGGCCCTCTCGGTAACACACATCACAATAAGCCTTGCAAGCAAAAGACTAATGAGTTAGTCACGAGATGATGTGTTACGGAACGAGTAAAGAGACTTGCCGGTAACGAGATTGAACTAGGTATGGAGATACCGACGATCGAATCTCGGGCAAGTAACATACCGATGACAAAAGGAACAACGTATGTTGTTATGCGGTTTTGACCGATAAAAGATCTTCGTAGAATATGTAGGAGCCAATATGAACATCCAGGTTCCGCTATTGGTTATTGACCAGAGATGAGTCTCGGTCATGTCTACATAGTTCTCGAACCCGTAGGGTCCGCACGCTTAACGTTTGATGACGATCGGTATTATGAGTTTATGAGTTTTGATGTACCGAAGGTAGTTCGGAGTCCCGGATGAGATCACGGACATGACGAGGAGTCTCAGAATGTCCAAGACATAAAGATTGATATATTGGACGACTATATTCGGACACCGGAAGTGTTCCGGAAAAGTTTCGGATTTAACGGGATTGCCGGAGGGGGTTACCGGAACCCCCTACGAAGGGGGATGGTCCGTAGTGGGCCTTAAGGGAAAGAGAGAGGCAGACCATAGGGGCTGGCCGGCGCCCCACCTAGGGTTCCTAGTTGGACTAGGATTGGGGGGCGCCACCTCTCCCTCTTTTCCTTTCCCTATCTTCCTTCTTTGGTGATTCCTACTAGGAATAGGATTGCAATCCTATTCCTAGTAGGATTGCACCCCTAGCCGCACCAAACAAGGGCCGGCCGGCCTCCCCCCTTGCTCCTTTATATACGGGGGCAGGGGGGCACCCAAAGACACACAAGTTGAATTGTTCCAGCCGTGTGCGGTGCCCCCCTCCACAGAAACACACCTCGGTCATACCGTCGCGGTGCTTAGGCGAAGCCCTGCGCCGGTGAATACATCATATCCGTCACCACGCCGTCGTGCTGACGAAACTCTCCCGTGAAGCTCAACTGGATCAAGAGCTCGTGGGACGTCATCAAGCTGAACGTGTGCTGAACACGGAGGTGCCATACGTTCGGTGCTTGATCGGTTGGATCGCGAAGAAGTTCGACAACATCAACCGCGTCACTTGACGCTTCCGCTCCCGGTCTACGCAGTGGCATCATGAGCCAGGTCTATGCGTAGATGATATGCACGAGTAGAACACAATGAGTTGTGGGCGATACTAGTCATACTGCTTACCAGCATGTCATACTTAGCTTCGGCGGTATTGTGAGATGAAGCGGCCCGGACCGACATTACGCGTACGCTTACGCGAGACTGGTTTCACCGTTACGAACACTCGTTGCTTAAAGGTGACTGGCGGGTGTCTGTCTCTCTCACTTTAGCTGAATCAAGTGTGGCTACGCCCGGTCCTTGTGAAGGTTAAAACAGCACATACTTGATGAAACATCGTTGTGGTTTTGTATGCGTAGGTAAGAACGGTTCTTGCTAAGCCCGTAGCAGCCATGTAAAACTTGCAACAACAAAGTAGAGGACGTCTAACTTGTTTTTGCAGGGCATGTTGTGATGTGATATGGTCAAGACATGATGAGTTATACGGTTTTGTATGAGATGATCATGTTTTGTAATGTTATCGGCAACTGGCAGGAGCCATATGGTTGTCGCTTTATTGTATGAAATGCAATTGCCATGTAATTGCTTTACTTTATCACTAAGCGGTAGCGATAGTCGTAGAAGCAATAGTTGGCGAGACGACAACGATGCTACGATGGAGATCAAGGTGTCGCGCCGGTGACGAAGGTGATCATGTAGGTGCTTTGGAGATGGAGATCAAAAGCACAAGATGATGATGGCCATATCATGTCACATATTTTGATTGCATGTGATGTTTATCTTGTTATGCTTCTTATTTTGCTTAGAACGACGGTAGCATTATAAGATGATCCCTTACTAAATTTCAAGGTATAAGTGTTCTCCCTGAGTATGCACCGTTGCGAAAGTTCGTCGTGCCGAGACACCACGTGATGATCGGGTGTGATAAGCTCTACGTTCAAATACAACGGGTGTAAGCCAGTTTTGCACACGCAGAATACTCGGGTTAAACTTGACGAGCCTAGCATATGCAGATATGGCCTCGGAACACTGGAGACCGAAAGGTCGAGCGTGAATCATATAGTAGATATGATCAACATAAGATGTTCACCATTGAAACTACTCCATCTCACGTGATGATCGGACATGGTTTAGTTGATTTGGATCACGTGATCATTTAGATGACCGTAGGGATGTCTATCTAAGTGGGAGTTCTTAAGTAATATGATTAATTGAACTTTAATTTATCATGAACTTAGTCCTGGTAGTATTAGCATATCTATGTTGTAGATCAATAGCTCGCGATGTTGCTCCACGTTTATTTTTTATATGTTCCTAGAGAAAACCAAGTTGAAAGATGTTAGTAGCAATGATGCGGAATTGTTCCGTGATTTGAGGATTATCCTCATTGCTGCACAGAAGAATTATGTCCTTGATGCACCGCTAGGTGACAGACCTATTGCAGGAGCAGATGTAGACGTTATGAACGTTTTGACAAAAGCTCGATATGATGACTACTTGATAGTTTAGTGCACCATGCTTTACGGCTTATAACCGGGACTTCAAAAACGTTTTGAAACGCCACGGAGCATATGAGATGTTCCAAGAGTTGAAATTAGTATTTCATACTCATGCCCGTGTCGAGAGGTATAAGACCTCTGACAGTACTTTGCCTACAAGATGGAGGAGAATAGCTCAACCAGTGAGCATGTGCTCAGATTGTCTGGGTAGTACAATTGCTTGAATCAAGTGGGAGTTAATCTTCCAGATAAGATAGTAATTGACAAAGTTCTCTAAACACTATCACCAAGTTAGTAGAACTTCGTGATGAACTATAATATGCAAGGGATGACGAAAGTAATTCCCGATCTCTTCGCGATGCTGAAATCGGCGAAGGTAGAAATCAAGAAAGAGCATCAAATGTTGATGGTTAACCAGACCACTTGTTTCAAGTAAAGGGCAAAGGGATAGAAGGGGAACTTCAAGAAGAATGACAAGCAAGTGCTTCTACTGCAAAGGAAATGGTCACTAGAAGTGGAACTGCCCTAGATATTTGGCGGATAAGAAGGATGGCAAAGTGAACAAATGTATATTTGATATACAGATTATTGATATGTATTTTACTAGTGTTCATAGCAACCCCTCGGTATTTGATATTGGTTCAGTTGCTAAAGAGTAGTAACTCGAAATGGGAGTTGCATAATGAACAGAAACTAGTTAAAGGATGAAGTGACGATGAGTATTGGAAGTAGTTCCAAGATTGATATGATCATCATCGCACACTCCCTATACTTTCGGGATTAGTGTTGAACCTAAATAAGTGTTATTTGGTGTTGAGCATGAATATGATTTGATCATGTTTATTGCAATACGGTTATTCATGTAAGTTAGAGAATAATTGTTGTTCTGTTTACATGAATAAAACCTTCTATGGTCATACACCCAATGAAAATGGTTTGTTGGATCTCGATCGTGGTGATACACATATTCATAATATTGAAGCCAAAAGATGCAAGGTTAATAATGATAGTGCAACTTATTTGTGGCACTGCCGTTTAGGTCATATTGGTGTAAAGCGCATGAAGAAACTCCATAGTGATGGACTTTTGGAATCACGTGATTATGAATCACTTGGTGCTTGCGAACCATGCCTCATGGGCAAGATGACTAAAACTCCATTCTCCAGAACTGTGGAGCGAGCAACAGATTTGTTGGAGATCATACATACAGATGTATGTGGACCAATGAGTGTTGAAGCTCGCGGCGGGTATCGTTATTTTCTGACCTTCACTGATGATTTGAGCAGATATGGATATATATACTTAATGAAGCACAAGTCTGAAACATTTGAAAAGTTCAAAAGAATTTCAGAGTGAAGTGGAGAATCATCGTAACAAGAAAATAAGAGTTTCTACGATATGATCGTAGAGGTAAAATATTTTGAGTTAGCGAGTTTGGCCTTCAGTAAAAACAATGTGAAATAGTTTCACTACTCACGCCATCTGGAACACCATAGTGTAATGGTGTGTCCGAACATCATAACCGTACTTTATTAGATATGGTGCGATCGATGATGTCTCTTACCAATCTACTACTATCGCTTTTGGGGTTATGCATTAGAGACAGCTACATTCACGTTAAATAGGGCACCATCTAAATCCGTGGAGATGACACCGTATGAACTGTGGTTTGACGAGAAACCTAAGCTGTCATTTCTTTAAGTTTGGCATTGCGATGCTTATGTGAAAAAGTTTCAACATGATAAGCTCGAACCCAAATCGGAGAAGTAAATCTTCATAGGATACCCAAAAAGAAACTGTTGGGTACACCTTCTATCACAGATCCTAAGGCAAGGTCTTTGTTGCTAAGAATGGATCCTTTCTAGAGAAGGAGTTTCTCTCGAAAGAAGTGAGTGGGAGGAAAGTAGAACTTGATGAGGTAATTGTACCTTCTCCCGGATTGGAAAGTAGTACATCACAGAAAATTGTTCCAGTGATTCCTACACCAATCAGTGAGGAAGTTAATGATGATGATCATGAAACTTCGGATCAAGTTTCTGCTGAACGTCGTAGATCAACCAGAGTACGTTCCGCACCAGAGTGGTACGGCAACCTGGTTCTGGAAGTCATGTTACTGGAACATGATGAACCTACGAACTATGAGGAAGCGATGATGAGCCCAGATTCCGCAAAATGGCTTGAGGCCATGAAATCTGAGATGGGATCCATGTATGAGAACAAAGTATGGACTTTGGTTGACTTGCCCGATGATCGGCAAGCCATCGAAAATAAATGGATCTTCAAGAGGAAGACCGACGCAAACGGTAATGTTACTATTTACAAAGTTCGACTTGTTGCGAAAGGGTTTCGACAAGTTCAAGGTGTTGACTACGATGAGATTTTCTCACCCGTAGCGATGCTTAAAGTCTGTCCGAATCATGTTAGCAATTGCCACATTTTATGAAATCTGGCAAATGGATAACGAAACTGCGTTCTTTAATGGATTTATTAAAGAAAAATTGTATATGATGCAACCAGAAGGTTTTGTCAATCCTAAAGGTGCTAACAAAATGTGCAAGCTCCAGCGATCCTTCTATGGACTGGTGCAAGCATCTCGGAGTTGGAATATACACTTTGATAAATTGATCAAAGCATATAGATTTATACAGACTTGCGGTGAAGCCTGTATTTACAAGAAAGTGAGTGGGAGCACTACAACCTTTCTGATAAGTATATGTGAATGACATATTGTCGATCAGAAAAGATGTAGAATTTTCTGGAAAGCATAAAGGAGTGTTTGAAAGGAGTTTTTTCAAAGAAAGACCTTGGTGAAGCTGCTTGCATATTGGGCATCAAGATCTATAGAGATAGATCAAGACGCTTGATAAGACTTTCGATGAAGTACATACCTTGATAAGATTTTGAAGTAGTTCAAAATGGATCAGTCAAAGAAGGAGTTCTTTCCTGACTTGTCAGGTGTGAAGTTGAGTAAGACTCAAAGCCATACCACGGCAGAAAAATATAGAGAGAATGAAAATCATTCCCTATGCCTCAGCCATAGGTTCTATAAAGTATGCCATGCTGTGTATAAAACACGTTGTGTACCTTGCCATGAGTTTGACAGGGAGGTACAATAGTGATCCAGGAGTAGATCACTGTACAGCGGTCAAAATTATCCTTAGTAATTGGATGACTAAGGAAATGTTTCTCGATTATGGAGGTGATAAAGAGTTCGTCGTAAAGGGTTACGCCGATGCAAGCTTTGACACTAAATCCAGATGACTCTAAGTATCAATTTGGATGCGTATTGAAAGTGGGAGCAATTAGCTAGAGTAGCTCCATGCAGAGCATTGTAGACATAGAAATTTGCGAAATACATACGGATCTGAATGTGACAGACCCGTTGACTAAACTTCTCTCACAAGCAAAACATGATCACACCTTATTACTCTTGGGTATTAATCACATAGCGATGTGAACTAGATTATTGACTCTAGTAAACCCTTTGGGTGTTGGTCACATGGTGATGTGAACTATGGGTGTTATTCACATTACGATGTGAACTATCGGTATTAAATCACATGGCGATGTGAGCTAGATTATTGACTCTAGTGCAAGTGGGAGACTGAAGGAAATATGCCCTAGAGGCAATAATAAAGTTGTTATTTATATTTCCTTATATCATGATAAATGTTTATTATTCATGCTAGAATTGTATTAACCGGAAACTTAGTACATGTGTGAATACATAGACAAAACAGAGTGTCCCTAGTATGCCTCTACTAGACTAGCTCATTGATCAAAGATGGTTATGTTTCCTGGCCATAGACATGAGTTGTCATTTGATCAACGGGATCACATCATTAGGAGAATGATGTGATGGACAAGACCCATCCGTTAGCATAGCACTATGATCGTTTAGTTTTACTGCTATTGCTTTCTTCATGACTTATACATGTTCCTATGACTATGAGATTATGCAACTCCCGAATACCGTAGGAACACCTTGTGTGTTATCAAACGTCACAACGTAACTGGGTGATCATAAAGATGCTCTACAGGTGTCTCCGAAAGTATTCGTGGTGTTGGCATAGATCAAGATTAGGATTTGTCACTCCGAGTGTCGGAGAGGTATCTCTGGGCCCTCTCGGTAACACACATCATAATAAGCCTTGCAAGCAAAAGACTAATGAGTTAGTCATGAGATGATGTGTTACGGAACGAGTAAAGAGACTTGCCGGTAACGAGATTGAACTAGGTATGGAGATACCGACGATCGAATCTCGGGCAAGTAACATACCGATGACAAAAGGAACAACGTATGTTGTTATGCGGTTTTGACCGATAAAAGATCTTCGTAGAATATGTAGGAGCCAATATGAACATCCAGGTTCCGCTATTGGTTATTGACCAGAGATGAGTCTCGGTCATGTCTACATAGTTCTCGAACCCGTAGGGTCCGCACGCTTAACGTTTGATGACGATCGATATTATGAGTTTATGAGTTTTGATGTACCGAAGGTAGTTCGGAGTCCCGGATGAGATCACGGACATGACGAGGAGTCTTGGAATGTCCGAGACATAAAGATTGATATATTGGACGACTATATTCGGACACCGGAAGTGTTCCGGAAAAGTTTCGGATTTAACGGGATTGCCGGAGGGGGTTACCGGAACCCCCTACGAAGGGGGATGGTCCATAGTGGGCCTTAAGGGAAAGAGAGAGGCAGCCCATAGGGGCTGACCGGCACCCCACCTAGGGTTCCTAGTTGGACTAGGATTGGGGGGCGCCACCTCTCCCTCTTTTCCTTTCCCTCTCTTCCTTCTTTGGTGATTCCTACTAGGAATAGGATTGCAATCCTATTCCTAGTAGGATTGCACCCCTAGCCGCACCAAACAAGGG
The DNA here is from genome assembly GCA_902687465.1 of Secale cereale. Classification (NCBI taxonomy): domain Eukaryota; kingdom Viridiplantae; phylum Streptophyta; class Magnoliopsida; order Poales; family Poaceae; genus Secale; species Secale cereale. The sequence continues at coordinate 739,136,658 of LR738713.1, forward strand.
CCGGCCGGCCTCCCCCCTTGCTCCTTTATATACGGGGGCAGGGGGGCACCCAAAGACACACAAGTTGAATTGTTCCAGCCGTGTGCGGTGCCCCCCTCCACGGAAACACACCTCGGTCATACCGTCGCGGTGCTTAGGCGAAGCCCTGCGCCGGTGAATACATCATATCCGTCACCACGCCGTCGTGCTGACGAAACTCTCCCGTGAAGCTCAACTGGATCAAGAGCTCGTGGGACGTCATCAAGCTGAACGTGTGCTGAACGCGGAGGTGCCGTACGTTCGGTGCTTGATCGGTTGAATCGCGAAGAAGTTCGACTACATCAACTGCGTCACTTAACGCTTCCACTTCCGGTCTACAAGGGTACGTAGACACACTCTTCCCTCTCGTTGCTATGCATCTGGTAGATAGATCTTGCGTGATCGTAGGAAAATTTTAAAATACTACGTTCCCCAACATCGCCCGCACCCAGGTGCCCGTTCGATGCGGGCGCCCACGCCCGCAACAGTTTAGCCCGTGCCCGCTTGGCCTCTTGCCCAATGCCAGGTGGGCCCCAGCCCCCTTTAAAAGATAAGTTAAAAAAGAGGTTTCAAAATAATAATATTAATAAAAACAAACAAATAAATAAATATATAACTTAATTAATTAGTATTAATTAACCAGTTAATTAACTCTGATTAGATAACCTAACTAGTTAGTTAGTGGTTAATCTAATTAGTTAGGTTAGAGAGAATGACACGTGGACCCCGTTGGTCATGTTGACCAGTCAACAGTCAAGGTTGACTGATGATGTCAGCATGACATCTTTGCCGACGCAGTAAATGTTTTCTGGTATAAATTAATCCAAAATGATTTATAAAACTTTAGAAATTAATATAAAATAAACCGTAACTCGGATGAAAAAGTTTTATATATGAAAATCGCTCACAACGACGAGACGAATCCGAATATGCGGACCGTTCATCCGCCACACGTCCCTAGCATAGTGAACCTGTAACTTTCCCCCTCCAATTCATCTGTTCGAAAACACGAAACACCCGGGGAGACTTTCCCGGATGTTACCCCCCTTCGCCGGTATCGTGTACCACCACGTTAGAGCACCCTAGCACTGCGTGTTGACATGTCGTGCTTATCTGTTGCATCTATATGCTTTGTATTTATTGTTTCTTCCCCCTCTTCTCTCCGGTAGACTGCGAGACTGATGCTACGTCGGTTATCGACTACATCAACGACGACACCTCCTTCTTGCCAGAGCAACCAGGCAAGCCAACCCCCTTTGATCATTCTGATATCGCTCATTCCCTTCTCTCTTATGCTTGCATTAGAACTACTACTGCTTTTTGTATGATCCTATTCTGATGCATAGCCTGTTGTTGATACCTGCTTTCATACCTTACATGTTTATACTAAAATGCTTAGTATAGGCTGGTTAGAGATCCATCAGAGACCCCCCCCCCCACTTTATCCTGTCTGCCTCGTTGGATTATTAGAAGACCCGATCAACGGGATCGAAGACCAGGCCCCGGCACCGCACATCACTTCCCCTTAGTTGCGCGACACTACTGGGTTACTATCGAGTGCCGAGGGTGAGACCTCATCAGCACTTCTAATGTTAACCTTGTAGGTTAGTTCATCGGTTATGGTCATCAAGGGTGATTTCCTCCTTCTCCATTCCCGATAACGACATTGTCGTGCAACATCTCGAGAGTGGACCTCGAGGGTGACTCCTCTTTCGATGACCTTGACGATAAACATCAGGTGGAATTCAATCGAGGGTGATTTCCTCAGGTTTTCCCTTTGGTGTTAAACACACAGTTACTATGGTTACTATGACTTTACACTGAACCTTGATACTAAAGACGGGTCGATCCTGAGGGGTACCCGCGCGAGCTTAATTGCGAGTGATGTGTAGTCGGGTTGACTTGGAAGGTGCCCGCGAGATAAATACGAGGCGTGGTCGGGCTCTCGCCCTTGCCGCAAGTCCTCGAGACGGGGCGATGGGGTCACATGATCGTGAGTCTCTGCTCGTTACCGCGCGTTCCCAAGACACTAAACGGTTTGGATATTTAATCCAAGGGGCCTCTGGCCTGATAGCGCTTACCACCACGTGGGCATAGTATGGGCGTTCTGCGTCGTATGCTTCAGCCGAAGCTTAACTGACGTCATTGCGACTGAGCGGCGCATGTCGGGTTGGACTGCGTAAGCACCTGCATTTTTAAGGAGGTAGCCTAGGTCTACACACCGGCCACGTACGCAACGTGCAGGAGTTCCCGGGGCGATTGGCCCATGACCCCTGGGGGCATAAGGTGTAGTCCGGCGTGCATGACCTCTCTATTAAGCCTAGGCCGGGTTGCGGTGTATTGTTTGGCCGAGGGCGGGCATGACCTGATGGTGTGTCCGGCCGGAGTTAAGCAAGCATGGTGGGTAAGTTGGTGCACCCCTGCAGGGAACAAAACATCTATCGATAGCCTGTCCTACGGTATCGGACACTTGGAGTTGTATCCCGATTGCTACAACTAGAACTGGATGCTGAGGCATGATTTGGATATGTTGCTTCGGGAGTCGAGAAAGGATCCCGGAGCATTGAAACAACAACATAAATATGACTTATGTTATACTACTCTACTCCCCCCTGCTGCTGCAGGTCGGTGCTTTCCAGAAGATGCTAGTCTTCGATAGGACTAGCTTCTCCCCCTCTTATTCTGGCATTCTGCAGCTTAGTCCACAAATACTACCCTTTTTCATTGATACCGATGCATATGTAGTGTAGATCCTTGCTTGCGAGTACTTTGGATGAGTACTCATGGTTGCTTTGCTCCCCCTTTTCCCCCTTCTTTCTTATTTCTGGTTGATGCAACCGGATGGTGGAGTCCAGAAGCCGAATGCCACACTTGACAACTGCTACTACCCCGACGGAGCCTACTACTACATGGAGACACCTGACGACCAGGAGTAGTTAGGAGGTCCCAGGCAGGAGGCCTTGCCTTTTCGATCGTGTTGATTTGTGCTAGCTTTCTTAAGGCAAACTTGTTTAACTTATGTCTGTACTCATATATTGTTGCTTCCGCTGAATCTTGTGTATTCGAGCTTATGTATTCGAGCCATCGAGGCCCCTGGCTTGTAATATAAAGCTTGTATTATTTTAATTTGTGTGTAGAGTTGTGTTGTGATATCTTCCAATGAGTCCCTGATCTTGGTCGTACACATTTGCGTGCATGATTAGTGTACGGTCAAATCAGGGGTGTCACAAGTTGGTATCAGAGCCGACTGCCTGTAGGAACCCCCTTTCCAACTCCTTGGCCGAAGTTGAGTCTAATCTTTGGAAAAAATTACTAACATTGTTGTGTGGCTTACGGGCCCACATCACAAAATTGGTGGTATTAGGATCTTTTACTCCTCATCTATACTCTGGGATTCCGATCTCTCTTCTATTCGGGTTAAATGGTTTTGCTAACTCTAACTCTAGGTTCTCGTAAATACTTTCTCCCGAAGAGCCCTTCATTCAAGATAATGGCCTGGTGCACCAGAAGATTTCGAAGATACTCTATGATGTCCTCTCGAGACTTTGTGCCCTTCATCGTTACAATTCCATATCATCGATAAATCCCTAAGGATAGCTTCATACACTTGTCGTCCATACATTCATTTCAATTGTTCTTGTTATTACAAGATACCCTAAAATACTTCGGATATTCCGAAAATCCTTGGTGCCTGCTGCCTTGCAGCTCCTTTTCCGCATGAGTACATGTACGAATAATTCCTCACACTTACTGGGGATTTTCATCCCTAGTTGTTCATGCGTTTCACAAAGGTCTTCGGTACGCTATTCAATCTTCCAAAATCCTCAGCAACCTATTGCTCTGGGAAGTTTTACCTGCTTGCATTATGATTAATTCCATATGTATATCTGTTGGGGAACGTAGCAGAATTCAAAAAAATTCTACGCTTTCACCAAGATCCAACTAAGGAGACATCTAGCAACGAGCATATGAGAGTGCATCTACATACCGTTTTATAGATCGCGAGCGGAAGCTTTCGAAGAAGCGTGGATGAAGTAGTCGTACTCTTCTCGTTCTTCGTCACCGATGATCTAGCGCCGAACGGACGGCACCTCCGTGTTAAACACACGTCCGGTACAGCAACGTCACCTCCTTCTTGATCCAGCAAGGGGGGAGGAGAGGTCGTCGGAGATCCAGCAGCACGACGGCGTGGTGGTGGATGCAGTGGAGAATCCTGCAGGGCTTCGCCGGCGCCCTGCGGAGGGAGTATGAGGTGTGACGGGAGGGGGGGAGGCGCCAGAGACTTGGGTGCGGCTGCCCTCTCCCCCCCCACATATATATAGGGGGCCAGGGGGTGCGCCAGCCCCGGCAGATGGGATCTGCAAGGGGGGGCGGCGGCCTGGGGGGGAGTCTTGCCCCCCAAGGCAAGGGGGGCGCCCCCTCCCCCTAGGGTTTCAACCCTAGGCGCATGGGGAGGGGGGCCCATGTGGTGCGCCAGCCCACCAGGGGCTGGCCACTTCCCCCACGCAGCCTAGGGGTCCCACCGGGATGGGTGGCCCCACCCGGTGGACCCCGGGACCCCTCCGGTGGTCCCGGGACACTCCCGGTGACCGCCGGAGATCACCCGATGGCCGAAACTGGACTTCCTATATATCATTTTTTACCTCCGGACCATTCCGGAACTCCTCTTGACGTTCAGGGTCTCATCCGGGACTCCGAACAACTTTCGGGTTTCCACGTGCATGTATCTCTACGACCCTAGCGTTACCGTACCTTAAGTGTGTAGACCCTACGGGTTCGGGAGACACGTAGACATGACCGAGACCACTCTCCGGTCAATAACCAACAGCGGGATCTGGATACCCATGTTGGTTCCCACGTGTTCCTCGATGATCTTCATCGGATGAACCACCGTGTCAAGGATTCACTCAATCCCGTATGTTATTCCCTTTGTCCATCGGTACGGTACTTGCCCGAGATTCGATCGTCGGTATTCCCGATACCTTGTTCAATCTCGTTATGGCAAGTCTCTTTACTCGATCCGTAATCCATCATCCCATGACTTACTCCTTAGTCACCTTGAGCTCATTATGATGATGTCTTACCGAGTGGGCCCAGAGGTACCTCTCCGTCATACAGAGTGACAATATCCCAGTCTCGGTTCGTACCAACTCAACAGACACTTTCGGTGATACCCGATGCGTACCTTTATAGCCACCCAGTTACATTGTGACGTTTGGCACACCCAAAGTATTCCTACGGTTTCCGGGAGTTGTACAACCTCATGGTCTAAGGAATAAATACTTGACACCGAAAAGCTTATGCATTACGAACTATACGATCTCGTGCTATGCTTAGGATTGGGTCTTGTCCATCACATCATTCTCCTAATGATGTGATCCCGTTATCACTGACATCACATGTCCATGATCAGGAAACCGTGATCATCTGTTGATCAACGAGCTGGTAACTAGAGGCTTACCAGGGACTCATTATGGTCTATATATTCACACATGTATCGCTGTTTCCGTACAATACAATTCAAGCATGAATAATAGACGATTATCATGAACAAGGAAATATAATAATAATACTTTTATTATTGCCTCTAGGGCATATTTCCAACAGTCTCCCACTTGCACTAGAGTCAATAATCTAGTTACATTGTGATGAATCGAAAACCCATAGAGTTCTGGTGTTGATCATGTTTTGCCCGTGGAAGAGGTTTAGTCAACGGGTCTGCAACATTCAGATCTGTATGCACTTTACAAATATCTATGTCTCCATCCTGAACATAATTCCGGATGGAGTTGAAACGGCACTTGATGTGCTTGGTCTTCTTGTGAAACCTGGGCTCCTTGGTAATGGCAATAGCTCCAGTGTTGTCACAGAAGAGAGTCATCGGGCTTGACGCGCTTGGAATGACTCCTAGGTCGGTGATGAACTCCTTCATCCAGACTCCTTCCTACGCTGCTTCAGAAGCAGCTATGTACTCCGCTTCACATGTAGATGCCGCCACGACGCTTTGCTTGCAACTGCACCAGCTGACTGCCCCTCCGTTCAAAATATACACGTATCCGGTTTGAGACTTAGAGTCATCCAGATCTGTGTCGAAGCTAGCATCGACGTAACCCTTTACGACGAGCTCTTCGTCACCTCCATAAACGAGAAACATATCCTTAGTCCTTTTCAGGTACTTCAGGATGTTCTTGACCGTTGTCCAGTGTTCCACACCGGGATCACTTTGGTACCTCCCTACCAAACTTATGGCAAGGTTCACATCAAGTCTGGTACAAAGCATGGCATACATGATAGAACCTATGGCCGTGGCATAGGGAATGACACTCATCTTTTCTCTATCTTCTGCCGTGGTCGGCGACTGAGCCTTGCTCAATCTCATACCTTGCAAAACAGGCAAGAACCCTTTCTTGGACTGATCCATATTGAACTTCTTCAATATCTTGTCAAGGTATGTACTTTGTGAAAGACCAATGAGGCGTCTTGATCTATCTCTATAGATTTTGATGCCTAATATGTAAGCAGCTTCTCCAAGGTCCTTCATTGAAAAACTTTTATTCAAGTAGGCCTTTACATTTTCCAAGAATTCTATATCATTTCCCATCAGCAATATGTCATCCACATATAATATGAGAAATGCCACAGAGCTCCCACTCACTTTCTTGTAGATACAGGCTTCTCCATAAGTCTGTATAAAGCCAAATGCTTTGATCACATCATTAAAGCGAATATTCCAACTCCGAGATGCTTGCACCAGCCCGTAAATCGAGCGCTGGAGCTTGCATACCTTGTTAGCGCTCTCTGGATCGACAAAACCTTCCGGCTGCATCATATACAACTCTTCCTTGAGGAAGCCATTAAGGAATGCTGTTTTGACGTCCATTTGCCATATCTCATAATCATAGAATGCGGCAATAGCTAACATGATTCTGACTGACTTCAGCATCGCTACGGGAGAGAAAGTCTCGTCATAGTCAATCCCTTGAACTTGTCGATAACCCTTAGCGACAAGCCGAGCCTTATAGATGGTCACATTACCATCCGCGTCTGTCTTCTTCTTAAATATCCATTTGTTTTCTATGGCGTGCCTATCATCAGGCAAGTCCACCAAAGTCCATACTTTGTTTTCATACATGGATTCTATCTCGGATTTCATGGCTCCAAGCCATTTATTGGAATCCGGGCCCGCCATCGCTTCTTCATAGTTCGAAGGTTCATCGTTGTCTAACAACATGATTTCCAGGACAGGGTTGCCGTACCACTCTGGTGCGGAACGTGCCCTTGTGGACCTTCGAAGTTCAGTAGTAACTTGATATGTTTCTTCATGATCATTATCATCAACTTCCTCCCTTGTCGGTGCAGGCACCTCAGGAACAATTTCCTGCGCTGCGCTACTTTCAGGAGGGGTGACTGTCACCTCATCAAGTTCTACTTTCCTCCCACTCACTTCTTTCGAGAGAAACTCTTTCTCCAGAAAGCATCCATTCTTGGCAACAAAGACTTTGCCTTCGGATCTGTGGTAGAAGGTGTACCCAATCGTTTCCTTTGGGTATCCTATGAAGATGCATTTTTCCGATTTGGGTTCGAGCTTTTCAGGTTGGAGTTTCTTGACATAAGCATCGCAACCCCAAACTTTTAGAAACGACAGCTTCGATTTCTTGCCAAACCAAAGTTCATACGGAGTCGTCTCAATGGATTTCGACGGAGCCCTATTTAAAGTGAATGCGGCAGTCTCTAAAGCATAACCCCAAAAAGATAGCGGTAAATCGGTGAGGGACATCATAGATCGCACCATGTCCAACAGAGTACGATTTCGACGTTCGGACACACCGCTACGTTGAGGTGTTCCGGGCGGTGTCAATTGTGAAACAATTCCACAGTTCCTAAGGTGTGTGCCAAATTCATGACTTAAATATTCACCCCCACGATCTGATCGTAAGAACTTTATTTTTCTGTCACGTTGATTCTCAACCTCATTCTGAAATTCCTTGAACTTTTCAAAGGTCTCAGACTTGTGTTTCATCAAATAGATATACCCGTATCTACTCAAGTCATCTGTGAGGGTGAGAACATAATGATAGCCTCCGCGAGCCTCAACACTCATTGGACCGCACACATCGGTATGTATGATTTCCAATAAGTTGGTTGCTCGCTCCATTGTTCCGGAGAACGGAGTCTTGGTCATCTTGCCCAATAGGCATGGTTCGCACGTGTCAAATGATTCATAATCAAGAGACTCTAGAAGTCCATCTGAATGGAGCTTCTTCATACGTTTGACACCAATATGACCAAGGCGGCAATGCCACAAGTATGTGGGACTATCATTATCAACTTTACATCTTTTGGCATCTACACTATGAATATGTGTATCATCACGTTC
>LR738713.1:739145183-739160400 GCA_902687465.1 Secale cereale
CCCCGGCGCGGCCCACGGGGGGCGCGCCGCCAGGGCGCCTGGGGCCCTGGTGGCCCCCCTCCGGCTCTGCTTCGGGTGCCTGGTAGGTTCTGGAACGCTGATTTTTTATATAATTTTTCTGGATTTTTTCTGGCAGTTCTCGTAATGTGAAAACCTGAAATACAAAAACAGCCGAAAACAGAAACTGGCACTGGGGTGCACTGAGTTAATAGGTTAGTCCAAATATGATCAAAAGTGTATGGAAGTGTATAAATATCATAGCAATATCACCCAAAAGAGGCATGGAGCAAGCAGAAATTATAGATATGTTTTGGACGTATCAACATCCCCAAGCTTAATTCCTGCTCGTCCTCGAGTAGGTAAATGATAACAAGAATAATTTCTGTGGTGACATGCTATTAACCATATAGGACTTTTTCATAGTCACATGACAAAAGCTTACCGAGATAATGAATCTATAGTAATTAAGTTGCCTCATGAGAAAATCACAAAGAACTGAAAGTTTTACAATATGATACTGAAACATCAAATAGATTTGTAATGAACATGATGTGCAAATATGATAAAGTGATATCTAGCTTGCCCCCTTTAGTGAAGCAAAACATAAATGCAGGGGCACCTCCAAGGTTTAAGTGATGACTAGATACAATGATTTCAAAATAAACGATATCACAATCATGCAAAAGACAATGCTACTTTGGGACAATGCACATTACACTCAGAATGACAATCATGCTCTCAGTAGTTGGTGCTTTTAAAAGAAGGTGGAGACTCTCGAACCGTGGCTTTTGTTGGCAAGGTTGAAAACCCGTAGTCGGAAACAAAGACAAAACATGTACCAGAGCTCTTGATTTTAAAAACAGAGGTAACAATTATTTTTTTAATTATGCATGTTTCGTCAACGAATGCTAGCAGACAACTCAATCACTTCTTGAGATGGACAAGTTTCGAGGAACGGCTCCCGAATGAGGACGATCACATCCTCTTAATCTCCTTTGTTTATCACTGCCAAAGTTTTCTGATTTCTCATGAACAAAGCGTGAAGGAGGGTTTGTTTGTTATATTATCTTTTTGAGCCGGGCGCACTCAATGCCAGTTCCTTCTCGTATTATGGGTTTGCACATTATACATGCAATCCCGGGGTGAAGCTTGTCCAACTTAAAAAGATCATGAATTAACCACTACTTCCTCATGAACTTACAACAGAGGCACAAAATAGGAATGCTTTTTTCTTTGAATAATTTCGAGATGGTACATGCAAGTCTCCGTTAGGAATGGCAGGTAAATACCATGTAGGAAGGTATGGTGGACTCATATGGCATAACTGGATTAAAAGGATGTGGATGCACAAGCAGTCAGTCCGCTTAGTACAGGTGGAGGTTAGCAAAAGACTGGGAGCGACCAACTAAGAGAGCAATGATGGTCATAATCATGCAGAGCGACAAAGCAACATTGAATCAGGCATGGAAGTTATATCGCTACTCAGAAACAAAACATCATCAAGGCTTGACAGACTTTCTTTACAGTCTTAAATATGCGTGAGCATACGCCAAGTCAATCAAAATAAATTCTTTGAAGGAAGATATTACTAAACCATACCACATCATAGGCAAACAAATCATGTTGATACTCCAATAACACATTGGGAACCCCCCAGCTATTTGGGACTAACCATAAGAAAACCTGAACTACTAAGCGCCATTATGCACGTAGCATCTTTATCATAGACATATCAACCAATGCAACGGAAGCAAACTCTCTTAATAAGATAAGCATGATAACTAAAGAGAGTTCAAGCAACCAACTAAACGAAAGCTCTTTAAAAAGATAAGCATGAAAACTAAGAGGTAAGCATGATAGTAGCTATTGAAAGACAAAGAACACACACAGCAAGGATAGACATGAAAATTCTATGTTATGTTCTAGGTAGAAGTGGAGCGTGTTTCTCTCCCACATAAAGAAAGCTGAGTTCCGACTCGTTATGAAAAGCTAAAGAAAACTAAAAGGAAAACTAAAAACAATACGCTCCAAGCATAGCACATAACACATGAAGTGATTAAAATATAGTGGAACGAAAGACGTACTGATAATGTTGATGGAGAAGGGGATGCACGGGGGCATCCCCAAGCTTAGACGCTTGAGTCTTCTTGAATATTTCTTGGGGGTGCACGGGGGCATCCCCAAGCTTGAGCGTTTGACACTCCTGAATCTTTTTATCATCTTCCCTCGCACACTTGAAAACTCCCTTCATACATAACTCATCATAATCTGATTAGCGAGGTTAGTACCCATAATAAAATAATTGTTCCTTGTTGGAAATAAAGATATTCTTGAAGTTCTACTGTTTCTCAAGATTGCCAAAAGGTTTTTGCAAAGAAAAAGCAAGCTCTAGGTTTGCAAAATGAAGGAAAGGCAAAACAGGACAGAATCTGTGAAAAACAGAACAGCATGTAGTAAATGATTTTTCCGGGGCACTTCTGCAACTCTAATAAAAAAACTCAGAACAGACGCACGAAAGACAATTATATAGAGCACGCTGTCGAAACAATTCAGACCAAAAAGATGATCTGGTGATTTTATACGAATTTTTCTATCCAAGGACGGAATCTGTTTCTTGGACAGCACGTCACAACTTTTGAACTTTCTTGCAATCAGAGGCTATACTTGGCACAAAATTGAAAAGCAAAGATACAATGATGATGCTACAGTAGTAACAACATCAAGACACAACAAAAACAATATAAAATTTATTCATTGGGCTGCCTCCCAAAAGCGCTTTCTTTTATGCCTTTAAGCTAGGCATAATGCATAGAGATCAAGTTTTATCAAGAGTAAAAGAATAGCTAGCCCGTATAACGGACTCAAAAGGTAACTTAATCTTCTTTCGAGGGAAGTGTTCCATCCCTTTCTTGAGAGGAAACTGGAATTTTATATTACCCTCTTTCATGTCAATGATAGCACCAACGGTGCGTAGAAAAGGACGTCAAAAAATAATTGGACACGAAGGTTCACATTCAATATTCATAATAGTAAAATCAACGGGAACATAGTTGTCATTGACAATGATAAGAACATCGTCGATCCTCCCCAAAGGTTTCTTTATGGAAGAATCAACAAGACGAACACCAAAAGAACAAGAATCAAAAGGTTTCAATTTAAGCATATCATATATTCTTTTGGGCATAACGGAGGTACTAGCACCAACATCACATAAAGCATAGCAAGAGAAGTTATTCAACTTAATTTTTATCATAGGATCCCAACCATCTTCTAGCTTTCTAGGTATGGAGGCTTCTACTCTAAGTTTCTCCTCCCTAGCTTTGATAAGAGCATTAGTGATATGCTCTGTGAAGGCAAGGTTAATCGTGCTAGTGCGGGGATCTCTAGACATCTTGTGAAGGAAATCAATAACTTCGGTAAGAGTGCAATTGTCAAAATCAAGGTCACTACTATCAAGTAAGGTGGTAGTGGTTTCCTTTAGGTTCACTTGTTTGGTAGTTTCTATAGTCATAGCATCACCATTAATAGGTCCATCGGGACCAGGAGTGCATTGGGTGCTAAGAGTTTGGATATCCTCAACAACTTGGATAGTAGCAACAGTGTGGTGGGTAGGAAGGCTCTTAATTCTATCTTCTTCCTCCCTTTCTCTAGCCCATCTCTCTTTAAGTTTAGCCATCATCCTAATATTTTCATTAATTTGCACTTGAATAGCATTAATAGGAGTGACCTTCCTCTCCTCAAGAGGAGAAGTTCTAATTTTAAGCAATTCTACCTCATTGGCTAAATGGTCTACCTTTGAAGAGAGATCACCTAGTTTGTTTAGTTTTTCTTCTACACTATTATTAAAAGCTTTTTGGGTAGTGATGAAATCTTTAAGCATAATCTCTAGTTCAGTAGTGGAGTTCTTGGTGCTAGGATAAGCATTGTTGTTCCCATAAGAATTAGAGGGGAACGGTCTAGGATTGCTACCAAAATTACTCCTATAAGCATTGTTATTAAAATTGTTTCTAGAGATAAAGTTCACATCTACTTGTTCTTGAGCAATCAAAGAATTTAAAGGAACATCACGAGGATCAATAGAAGATTGCTTCGAAAGTAGAGACATGATCAAGTCAACTTTTTCATTTAGGGAGGAAATCTCCTCGACAGAGTTTACCTTCCTACCTGTTGGAGCGCGTTCGGTGTGCCATTGGGAATAATTGGTCATCATCTCATCGAGAAGCTTTTTGGCAGCACCAATTGTAGTTGACATAAAGGTTCCTCCCGCGGCCGAATCTAACAAGTTCCGCGAGGTAAAGTTCAAGCCTGCATAAAAAGTTTGGATAACCATCCAAGTAGTCAAACCATGAGTAGGGCAGTTCTTGATAAGAGATTTCATACGTTCCCAAGCTTGGGCAACGTGTTCATTATCCAATTGTTTAAAATTCATTATCTTACTTCTTAGTTGGATAATTTTAGCAGGTGGATAGTATTTTCCAATAAAAGCATCTTTGCACTTGTCCCATGAATCTATGCTGTTTCTAGGCAAAGACTGAAACCAAATTTTAGCTCCTCCTCTCAAGGAGAAAGGAAAAAGCTTAAGCTTAACAATATTACCATCTACTTCTCGGTACTTTTGCATATCACAAAGTTCAACAAAGTTGTTTAAGTGTAAAGCAGCATCATCTCCAGCACCGGAGAATTGATATTTCATAACTAAGTTCAGTAAAGCAGGTTTAATTTCATACGAAGGTGCTGAAGTGGCAGGTGTAGTGATAGGTGTGCAGATAAAGTCATCGTTGTTGTGACTAGTGAAGTCACACAACTTGGTGTTCTCGGTGGAACCCATAGTAGCAAGCAAGCAAGATAACTATTTTTGTGATTTTCGATAAAAGATACTAAAGCAAAAACTGAAAGGTAAACTAACAAGGCTAAAAGCAAAGGTAAAAGATAGCGTGCAACTCCCCTATCCTGAAGAGTGGAGTCCCTGGCAACGACACCAGAAATTGCTTTGCTAGGTGGCTTCTCACCCCTCGTTGGTTACCCCAAGTGGAAGGTTTGAGATGCAGTGTAGCAGAAGTTTCCCCTTGGCAATACCAAGGATCGTTTTCCCTGAGACTCCCAGTTTCAACAAGAAGGTGTCAACTGCTAACGGCGCCAGATATTAGCAATCAACGTGGACCTGCACACAGATACAAATAACTTTGCTCCCAACGAGTACAGAGAGGTTGTCAATCCCTCCGGCCTTGTAGTTTACAAAGGATCAAACGCAAGTGATAATAGTGATAGGTATAATTGCAATAGTAAGTAAAAAGCGGAAAAGTAAATAGCGGATGTGATCAATGATGGTAATATGGACCGGAGTCTCATGATGTTCACTAGTGATGTCTCTCTCCCAAAAGACGATAAAACTGCTATGTGAGGTAAACGAATTACAGCTGGGCAATTGACAGGACCATGTGCGCAAACCAATGCTGACTAAGTTGCAAGAAAGGTAGAGGTTCAAAGCATGGGCGGTACGGCGAGGTAAGTAGACCGAAATCCATCTGCATCTACTACTAATCATCCACCTTGAGATATCTATCCAGAACATCTCGCTGGTATTAAGTTGCGAGTCCCACCCATGGTGTAAACTCAAAGCAACAGACAACTGCATTAAAAGAACTTTGCGTAAAGTAAACAATCCTTGCACCCGCGGGCACAAGCACCGTTGTTTTCCCCCTTGTGGCAACAGCACATCCCCTAGACTCATGTTTCTGTCACTCAAACTAGTCATCGAGGGGCATGAACCCACAATCAAGCATAACGTTCCCTCTTGGAGTCACTACCTACTACTTGGCCAAAGCAATAAATAACAACGGAGAACATGCAAGAATTACTTACGAACATAAATATAAAAGAGGTGAATCAAATATATTACTCAAACACAATCTGAACATAATCTCATAATCCATCGGATCCCAGCAAACTCATCATAGCAACAGCATAAGGATTACATATGTGCCTCGATCATGTAGGGCAGCTCACGAGGACTAATTAGTGAAGCACAAGAACGGGAGGAGAACATCACATAGCTACTGGTCATGGACCCATGGTCCAAGGGAGACTACTCACAACTCATCCGGGAGGCGTCCATGGTGGTGGAGAAGCTCCCGGTGGTGATCCTCCCCTCCGGCAGGGTGCCGGGAAGAGTTCTCCTGCTGCTCCCGATCTTGGAAGCAGCGGCGGCGGCGGAACAGAGATGAGATCGTGAAAAAGAGTTCTCGTCTCGAGGGTTTCGGGAGACGCTTTAAATATATGCCAAAGGGGGGCATCAGCGGAGCCTCGGGGGGCCCAGGCGCCCCCCCGGCGCGGCCCAGGGGGGCGCGCTGCCAGGGCGCCTGGGGCCCTGGTGGCCCCCCTCCGACTGTGCTTCGGGTGCCTGGTAGGTTCTGGAACGCTGATTTTTTATATAATTTTTCTGGATTTTTTCTGGCAGTTCTCGTAATGTGAAAACCTGAAATACAAAAACAGCCGAAAACAGAAACTGGCACTGGGGTGCACTGAGTTAATAGGTTAGTCCAAATATGATCAAAAGTGTATGGAAGTGTATAAATATCATAGCAATATCACCCAAAAGAGGCATGGAGCAAGCAGAAATTATAGATACGTTTTGGACGTATCAAGAGGCAGCGTGCCGACGGCGATCACATCGACCTTGGAACCATTCCCGACGCGCATCGTCACCTCATCCTTCGCCAGTCTCCGCTTATTCCGCAGCTCCTGTTTTGAGTTACAAATGTGAGCAACCGCACCGGTATCAAATACCCAGGAGCTACTACGAGCGCTGGTAAGGTACACATCAATAACATGTATATCACATATACCTTTGACGTTGCCGGCCTTCTTGTCTGCTAAGTATTTGGGGCAGTTCCGCTTCCAGTGACCCGTTCCCTTGCAATAAAAGCACTGTGTCTCAGGCTTGGGTCCATACTTTGGCTTCTTCCCGGCAACAGGCTTACCGGGCGCGGCAACTCCCTTGCCGTCCTTCTTGAAGTTCTTATTACCCTTGCCTTTCTTGAACTTAGTGGTTTTATTGACCATCAACACTTGATGTTCTTTCTTGATGTCCACCTCCGCTGATTTCAGAATTGAATACACCTCGGGAATGGACTTCTCCATCCCCTGCATATTGAAGTTTAACACGAAGCACTTGAAGCTTGGTGGGAGCGACTGGAGGATTCTGTCAACGACCGCTTCATCTGGGAGATTCATTCCCAGCTGAGACAAGCGGTTGTGCAATCCAGAAATCTTGAGGATGTGCTCACTGACAGAACTGTTTTCCTCCATCTTACAGCTGTAGAATGCGTCGGAGACATCATATCTCTCGACTCGGGCATGAGCTTGGAAAACCATTTTCAGCTCTTCGAACATCTCATATGCTCCGTGGTTCTCAAAACGTTTTTGGAGCCCCGACTCTAAGCTGTAAAGCATGCCGCACTGAACCAGGGAGTAATCATCACTACGCGACTGCCAGACGTTCAAAACGTCTTGGGTCGCATCGGGACCGGGTGCATCACCTAGCGGTGCTTCAAGGACATATGATCTCTTGGCAGCTATGAGGATAATCCTCAGGTTACGGACCCAATCCGTATAGTTGCTACCATCGTCTTTCAGCTTGGTTTTCTCTAGGAACGCGTTGAAGTTGAGGGAAACTTGAGCGTGGGCCATTTGATCTACAAGAGATATTGTAAAGAATTTAGACTAAGTTCATGATAATTAAGTTCATCTTAATCAAATTTTAATGAACTCCCACTCAGAATGACATCTCTCTAGTCATCTAAGTGATACACGATCCGAATTGACTAGCCCGTGTCCGATCATCACGTGAGACGGACTAGTCATCAACGGTGAACATCTTCATGTTGATCGTATCTTCTATACGACTCGTGTTCGACCTTTCGGTCTTCCGTGTTCCGAGGCCATGTCTGTACATGCTAGGCTCGTCAAGTGAACCCTAAGTGTATTGCATGTGTAAATCTGGCTTACACCCGTTGTATGCGAACGTTAGAACCTATCACACCCGATCATCACGTGGTGCTTCGGAACAACGAACTTTAGCAACGGTGCACAGTTAGGTGGAACACAATTCTTGAAATTTTAGTGAGAGATCATCTTATTTACTACCGTCGTTCTAAGTAAACAAGATGCATAAACATGATAAACATCACATGCAATCAATTAAAGTGACATGATATGGCCAATATCATCTTGCTCCTTGGATCTTCATCTTCGGGGCACTATGATCATCTTGTCACCGGCTCGACACCATGATCTCCATCATCATGATCTTCATCATCGTGTCTTGAAGAAGTCGTCACGCCAACTATTACTTCTACTACTATGGCTAACGTTTAGCAATAAAGTAAAGTAATTACACGGCGTTTATTCAGTGACACGCAGGTCATACAATAATTAAGACAACTCCTATGGCTCATGCCGGTTGTCAAGTTCATCGACATGCAAGTCGTGATTCCCTATTACAAGAACATGATCAATCTCATACATCACATATATCATTCATCACATCTTCTTTGGCCATACCACGTCACATAGCACATGCTGCAAAAACAAGTTAGACGTCCTCTAATTGTTGTTGCAAGTTTTACGTGGCTTCTATAGGTTTTCTAGCAAGAACGTTTCTTACCTACGCCAAAACCACAACGTGATTTGTCAATTTCTGTTTACCCTTCATAAGGACCTTGTTCATCGAATCCGATCCAACTAAAGTAGGAGAGACAGACACCCGCCAGCCACCTTATGCAACTAGTGCATGTCTGTCGGTGGAACCAGTCTCACGTAAGTGTACGTGTAAAGTCGGTCCGGGCCGCTTCATCCCACAATACCGCCGAATCAAGACTAGACTAGTAACGGCAAGAAAATTGAGCAAACTCAAACGCCCACAACTGCTTTGTGTTCTACTCGTGCAAGATGCTACGCATAAGACCTAGCTCTGATGCCACTGTTGGGGAACGTAGCAGAATTCAAACAATTTCTACGCTTTCACCAAGATCCAACTAAGGAGACATCTAGCAACGAGCATATGAGAGTGCATCTACATACCGTTTTGTAGATCGCGAGCGGAAGCTTTCGAAGAAGCGTGGATGAAGTAGTCGTACTCTTCTCGTTCTTCGTCACCGATGATCTAGCACCGAACGGACGGCACCTCCATGTTAAACACACGTCCGGTACAGCAACGTCACCTCCTTCTTGATCCAGCAAGGGGGGAGGAGAGGTCGTCGGAGATCCAGCAGCACGACGGCGTGGTGGTGGATGCAGTGGAGAATCCTGCAGGGCTTCGCCGGCGCCCTGCGGAGGGAGTATGAGGTGTGACGGGAGGGGGAGAGGCGCCAGAGACTTGGGTGCGGCTGCCCTCTCCCCCACCCCCCCACATATATATAGGGGGCTAGGGGGGTGCGCCAGCCCCTGCAGATGGGATCTGCAAGGGGGGGCGGCGGCCTGGGGGGCAAGGGGGGCGCCCCCTCCCCCTAGGGTTTCAACCCTAGGCGCATGGGGAGGGGGGCCCATGTGGTGCGCCAGCCCACTAGGGGCTGGCCACTTCCCCCACGCAGCCTAGGGGCCCCACCGAGATGGGTGGCCCCACCCGGTGAACCCCCGGGACCCCTCCGGTGGTCCCGGGACACTCCCGGTGACCCCCGGAGATTACCCGATGGCCGAAACTGGACTTCCTATATATCATTCTTTACCTCCGGACCATTCCGGAACTCCTCGTGACGTCCGGGATCTCATCCGGGACTCCGAACAACTTTCGGGTTTCCACGTGCATGTATCTCTACGACCCTAGCGTTACCGTACCTTAAGTGTGTAGACCCTACGGGTTCGGGAGACACGTAGACATGACCGAGACCACTCTCCGGTCAATAACCAACAGCGGGATCTGGATACCCATGTTGGTTCCCACGTGTTCCTCGATGATCTTCATCGGATGAACCATCGTGTCAAGGATTCACTCAATCTCGTATGTTATTCCCTTTGTCCATCGGTACAGTACTTGCCCGAGATTCGATCGTCGGTATTCCCGATACCTTGTTCAATCTCGTTATGGCAAGTCTCTTTACTCGATCCGTAATCCATCATCCCATGACTAACTCCTTAGTCACCTTGAGCTCATTATGATGATGTCTTACCGAGTGGGCCCAGAGGTACCTCTCCGTCATACGGAGTGACAATATCCCAGTCTCGGTTCGTACCAACTCAACAGACACTTTCAGTGATACCCGATGCGTACCTTTATAGCCACTCAGTTACGTTGTGACGTTTGGCACACCCAAAGTATTCCTACGGTATCCGGGAGTTGTACAACCTCATGGCCTAAGGAATAAATACTTGACACCGAAAAGCTTATGCATTACGAACTATACGATCTCGTGCTATGCTTAGGATTGTGTCTTGTCCATCACATCATTCTCCTAATGATGTGATCCCGTTATCACTGACATCACATGTCCATGATCAGGAAACCGTGATCATCTGTTGATCAACGAGCTGGTAACTAGAGGCTTACCAGGGACTCATTGTGGTCTATATATTCACACATGTATCGCTGTTTCCGTACAATACAATTCAAGCATGAATAATAGACGGTTATCATGAACAAGGAAATATAATAATAATACTTTTATTATTGCCTCTAGGGCATATTTCCAACAATATCAATATTCATTAAAATCCCTTGTGATTGACTTTCTGATTTTATTAATTCAATAGGTTGCAAATACTCGCAATCATCAGTCAAACTAGAATTCGTTCTTCTAGCTCAGACGTCATTCCGAATATGAGTTGGTTCCCGACCAATCAAATTGCCGTCGATAATACCACTAAGTCATTTCAACTTACCCATCCTTAATCAGAGACGTTGCTTCTGATCACTTGAATTGGAAATCATAATCCCTTCGCATTTGAGCTTTGAATTAGTCAGTTGTTTCTATGATCCAATGCCTTGCATTGTTTCTTCCTCTGGTTGTGTGCCGATGCTCACATCATCTCCCTTTTGGACTGTCTGATCCTTTGTTGAATTATCATCCGACAGTGTCCTTCGTATAAAAAAACCTTGTGAGTTCTTTCCCTAATACATAATGCCTTCGGCAAATGGTATCCTCTGCCTTGATGAACATACTCTGCTTTCGAGCTTGGGTTGTTTACTCCTGAAGTTTGTGGTATCTGTTCCTAAGAGACCCTAATGGGTTGAACCTATGCCTTTTCTAATCTGTATGAACCCGGAAACTACTACAGGTCATACTCTACTGTTGTTATGGCAGATAAAATTTCAACAATAATGCCATTTTCGAAACAAGAAGTGAATGAAAGGTTATACATTGAAGAAGTGGGAGTCGACCTTGAATCTTGTGTTCATGCCCATAGACATGATGTAGATCTTATCATGGAAGCTTCTCTTAAAAATCAATTGCTTCGTTGGTATAAGTTCATCTTGTATCTGTGAATTGATCTTTTGCATTCGTGGTTCCGACCATATTGTTCTTCCTTGATCTCATTTCTCGGGCAAGTTGAAGTACTTGTCTTCTACAGATCAATACACCTATCCAACCTCTATTCTGCTCTACCATCGAGTATACCCTTTGGTATCTCGAGAATATCATTGAACTACATAACTTCTTATGAGTTCTTCATGAAATATTATTCTCGTCGATTCCAATTTTCCCCCGGGTTCTGAGTTACTAGTCACTCGAGAACACCGATAAGTGAATAATTCCACACTCCGATTCAATAACTCTAAGTAATTTGCATTGCTTACGAGTTTAATGATCCTTCAAGTCATTCCTAGCCTGATCGGCTATATCATTGTCGTGCTAAATTTTAACTATGCCACCTAGTCCTTCTTTCCGGAGCACAACTTCCGACGACGAGCTAAGCTTACATCAAGCTTTCAACATCATATTGGTTGTCTTGAGAGACAACTCTGATTCTTACATTGCATCATAGCTATGGATATAATAACCATTGGCTTCACCATTCTTTTTGCTTGATGCAGTCGCTGTTTGATTGCTTCTTCATGGAGCCTCTCGACAAAATTTGTCGTGATCATCCTCAACAGTTTGACTCCTTTAGGATATCTATCAAATCCATGATGAGAAATACCATTCTTGCCCCGCGATGAATTGTGTTATCATCAACAACTTTATTACCTTCCCTCCAACACAAACTTGTTCATGTTTTGTGTTGTACCTTGAGTTCCTTGCTATCCAACTCATGTTATGATTCTACATTGGAGTATTACCATCTTTTATGTCAAGGGTGTCCTCAGAATTGCTCCACCTATTAAATCTTGATATAGTAATACTTTTCGCCGTCCCGTTCATATCTTGGTCCCCATGTTATTTCTAACCGGAATACCGACCATTGAACTGCGATGTGTGAATTCCAAAAAAAAAACTTTGGCAACCCTATTGCTTTGAAGTGAATGGTCGATAGTTTCATTCCAACCCTTCTGATTATTGAATCACCATTATAACATTGATCGTGCTACTTAGTCCGTTTTCTAGGTGCACGTTCCATTCAATGTTTACTTATGGATGTTGTCCTCTAACATACTGCGATATGTCCAATGTTATCATCTTGTTCACTTGAATGTAGAAATCCATGCTTATGGGAATCTCGATGAATTGTTGCTGAGACCGTCGGCCACATCCTCATGTTTTCCTTACTAAAAATGTAAGACTTATTCTATAAGTTGTTCCTGATGGATCCTTTGTGTATTCAGAGTCTGATCTTTACCTAATGACCATGTCGGTGCTATCTCGAAGCATGTCTGTGTTACTCCGAAGATCCACAACAACATTGTAAGCGCAAGGCTAAATGTTTCTCGATCAACTATCCAACATCGTTGTGTGGGTACATATCATAATTCTTCTTACCCCTTTTATCTATATGGTCATGACTTTGATCTCCTGAGACGTATATCATGCCCTTCTTAATGTTGGGAATGATATACTCATATTCATTGTGTTTAAACATAGTTTCCTTTCCATTTGTTTGTTAACCTTTCTTTGATCTACATATAATCTAAACAGTAATAATTTTCTGCTTATCTAAACACCTTGGTGTACAACTCTGTCAGTAAGACCTTGTTACTATTGTTGATAACACTCCGATAACCACCGATGGATGAGAACTTTGCCTATTGGTCCGCCTCGTTTCAACGAGCAAGAAAATGGTTCTCTTCGTCCCTCGCCCTTGGTACCGACATTGTTGCCGACATAGCTGAAGTTATGCTCTGACATGCCTTGCTACCATGACCGTGCAATATGTCAGTGTCCTTCTTACTTTTGAACCACATGGTGGGCCCATACCCACAGTTCCATAGGATCGAAACCCGACTCTCCTGTACATCCTTGATTATGAAGTATCCTTTTCACTTGCCTTCGTATGGAATTCACGAGCCACCGTCCTAGAGACGATCTATTCCGGTATCAGACGCAATACTTATTATGTTGCTCTGAACCCCTTCACACTCTACTTCAGGCATCGAACGATTGCTTACCCGTTTGGAAACTTTCGTATCCCCTATAATGCTCTCGAGGTGTTTCTTGTAATCAACTCGAGAGGCACTTTATGCTTATTCCCCTGAGTTAATCGCCCGATGCTCAACCTTGTTAAAACCTGTGCTTATAGAGTTTCCACTCTCGTCCTTTCGTAAGTACGATGGAGATCCTGAAGGGAAGACGGTGACTTCATCGTGATGCCCTGATGCAGCGAAATGAAGGCATCAACGAAAGAGGATCAACTACTTCAGGAAGAGCAACCAAGACCGAGAAGATCCGTTAGAATTTCGTAACCAACTCTTTCCCCCTTACTCCACCTCTTAAATATCGGGACGAGATTTCTTGTAGTGGAGGAGATTTGTAACACCCCGAGAATCATGCTACAATAATCCCCTGCTGATGGTGCCATGTCATCACTCTTACTGTTGCTAGTCCTCATTTGCATTCAAACAATATTCAAATTCAAATCCAAGTTTAACGTCAAAATTAAAATTTCTCAAACATGAAAACAAAAATGTTTATCATGTGACAAATAATCCTTTGTTAGTATTGGTGGTGGACTAACAATTTTTGCAAAAGGTCTAAATGCCCTAAGCTATTTGAAGCAGAGGCTTTAAAATAAACAAAAGCAAAATAGAAATTACAAAAGGTTAAAAGGCCTAAACTAATATTGTCCAAGTGGGCTCTAGTGTGCACATGGCCCAGCCCACCCCCACCTCATCCCCTCCCTATGTACAGGAGACGGGGAGGGCGTGGCACGCATCCACGACGGCATGGCCATGGATGGCCGCCACGAGCCCCCCCCCTCCGCCTATAAGGATGCCTCCTTGTCCTCTGACAAACCCTAGCCGCAGCCAGCCTCCTCCCTCGATTCCCCATCTCCCTCGCGCCGCCACATACCCAGAAGCAAGGGCCCTCGTGCCCGGACCCCCCCTCGCGACCTCTCCTCTCCACTGCTCCCCCGCGGCTCTTTGGTGCTCCTCACGCGGGACGCAGCTGCCGTTCGTCGGCGAGGCAACCACTGCGCCTCTGGTCTTCTTCTCCGTCCCCCGCTCTTCTCCAAGTGCGCCCGAGCCTCCTCGGAAAGCCACCGGGCAGTGCGCCGGCCGCCGTGGCCGACGACGGCCGACGAACTGCAACCACGTCGAGCAGAGGGGCTCGCGCCGGAGCCTTTCCCTCGAGAGGACATGGCCTCCGTCTTCTACCCCGCCGGCAACCCCTACCCTGCCCCCCTCATGAGCTCCCCCTCCGACCTCCCTGTTTTTCCCGTTCGGTCCCCGTCGTAGTCTGCCGCCTACGCCGCTCGTTCTCCTACTAGTGGCCGCGATCATCGCGTGCTCACCACGGCCACGCTCGCGTCCCGCGCGCCTTGCCTCGCCTCTGGTTGGGCCCGTCCGCGCTTACCAGCGCCCTGCCACACGCGCGCCGCTACCCTGCGCGCCCCGTAGCCCCGTGGCCCTGTCGCCGCCGCCGTTGCTACCACTGGCCGCTGCTCACCTCCGCACTCCTCGCTTGCCTGCTGTCGCCGCCCTCACCATCTCGCGGTCGCATCGGAGCTCGGCTCCCACCTGCGCTCGCGAGCCGGCGAGCCCCTGGCCACTCGCCGCTGCCACCCGGGCGCGCGTCCCGCCTCACCGCCCGGGGCCTTCGCCGCCTCTCCTGCGCCGCGCCGCCCTCCC
>LR738713.1:739167593-739183123 GCA_902687465.1 Secale cereale
CCCCCCCGCTCTGCCTCCGATTCCAGCGCGCCTTCCTCCGCGAGGCTCCTCCTTCGATCTCCCGAAGCCGCAGCCTGCAGCGCTCCTTTGCCTCTCCTCGTCCAGCGCGCCATGGCCCATAGCGCCGTGGCCTCCCGTCCCCGCGTCGTGGTCCTCCAGCACCGCGCGGGCGCGCCCCGACCTCCTCCTCGCGTTCCCGCAGCGCACCGCAGCCGCGGTCGCCCGTCCTCCAGCGCCCCGAGCGCGCCCTCCAGGCCGCAGCACCCGCCGGCCGCCCCTGCCTCGTCCTTCCAGCGCGCGGAGCCGGCTGTCCCTCCTCTCGCCCGCATCACCAGGCCATCTCCTCGCCGGCCAGAGCGCCCCGAGCTCCCTCCATCTCCTCGACCAGGCTGCAGCCACCTCCGCCGGGTCGACCCGTCGGCCTCCCTCCGTTCCCTGCCGAGCCGCTGCTTCCGCGGGCCGGCCAGGAGCCCCGGGCGCCCGTCTCCAGGAGCTGCAGCAGCACCGCAGCGGCCGTCCGGCCCCGCCTTCTCCCGCAGCGCCTCGCCGTGTTGCTGCCATGGCCGCGTCGCCTCCCATGTTGTTTTTGTTTTTGTTTTTTTTGTGTGTTGCCTTGTACTGTGGAATTGACAGTGGACCCGTGTATGACGACTGGAGCTTCTACATGACCCGACCAAGTACCCCTACACGACGACCTCGCGTCAAGTACCTCTCCGATGCTCAAGCCCGACTACTACATGTACGAGTACCACGACGACCCCTCAAGTACATCTACGAACTCGACGCCCGAACGACTACCGCCGCCAAGTTCGACTACACGTGTACCTCTACGGCTACGAGCTCCGTGAACGTCTACGACCGTGTACAACTACGACCGAGTCCGAGACCGGCAAGACTGTGTACGACTACGCCCGGTGTTGCGGCAAGTACCTCTTCGTGACCCGAACGAGTACCACGACGACCCGAACAACTACGAACGGAACCACTACTGCCGCTACCGACGTGAACAACTACTTCCCTCTACGGAACGGCTACTTCCTCTCCGAACGTGAACGCCTTCTTCCTCTACGTCTCGAACCGCCCCGAAACGCACGCTTCAAAGGTATAACGAGACGACCCCGTGGATGACCCGTGTGATGCTCGTGTTGTATGAAATGTTTCCCGTGTGTGCTCCGTGCCCGTTTCGTCCATTTGTCATGTTCCTCGGTTGCCTCGTCACCGACTCGTGGGAACCCGGTAACGGGATCACCCCACCTTATCATCTTCCATGTCTCGCTCACGCCATCTTTCCTTTTGCACCGGACTCTCAACGAGTTACCGGAACCGATATGATGCCGTTGCATCATTTTCAGATCGTCGCCGTGGCACCCTTTCTTTCCACCACGGTGACAAATACTCCTTTTCATCTTCATGTCAACTTAATAAATTGAATAAACTTGTTCATGTCATCCGCATCATGTTAACAACCTTTGAATGTTTAATTGTTGTTTGCTTATAATTGCTAACATGCTCATGGGGATTTTTTCCGGAATTGTTGTTGTTCTTCCGGCCTCATTTAAAATGTCTAAATAGTGTAGTTTTATTATGCTTCACCTCTTGCCATGTTAAAAACATTTAACCTTGTCTTGTAAATAACGAGAATCAACTAAATAAATAAATGTGGTGTTTTGTCAATATGCAACTCGTTGCATATTGAGCTCCACTTAACTTGTAGTTTTGTTTGTGCACTTTGCCATGTCATGCATATTAAACCGGACATGCATCATACTTGTTTGTGCATCGTATGCCATGTTTATGCTTGTGTGTTTACCGTGTTGTTTGCTTCTTTCCGGTTGCTTCTCTTGTTAGCTTCGGTTCCGTTCCGGAGTTGTGAGGCTTCTTCTTCGTCTTCTTCCTGGATCCGTTCTTCTCCCTTGTGGAATCCCAGGCAAGATGATCATACCCTTGGATACCTTTACTACCATTGCCATGCTTAGTTGTCTCGATGCTATCGTTACATGTCGCGCTACCCATCTTTTATGTCAGCCTCTCCTTGTTGCCATGAAACCTCTAACCTTGACACCTTCCTAGCAAAACCACTGTTTGGCTATGTTACCCGCTTGCTCAGCCCCGCTTGCTCAGCCCCTCTTATAGCGTTGTTAGTTGCAGGTGAAGATGAAGTTCGTTCCAGGAGGGAACTTGTTGTTGGATATATCACAATATCTATAATTATTATTAACACACCTATATACTGGGCATGGGTGGAAGGCTTGGCCTTTTGCTCGGTGTTTTGTTCCACTCATGCCACCTTAGGCGCCGATAAACCGGCATTATGTTCCTTGATTTTGCGTTCCTTACACGATGGGTGAAATGGGGACCCCTTGACAGTTCGACTTTGAATAAAACTCCTCCAGCAAGGCCCAACATTGGTTTTAATTTGCTCATAATAACAACTTAATTAATTAATTAAATTGCATAGGGAGTTAGCGCTACCCGAGGATTCTTAATTCTACATAGCAGGGGGGGCCAGTGCTGATTGTGTTGGTCCCAAATAGAGTCGTGTGCGGTGCCACCCAGTTATCTGGGGTCTTCGGTTGCTGTACGCTGTGCTCATCCGGTCGTGGCCTGAGACGAGATACGCGCGGCTACTATCAGGGTGTCGGCACGCCGGGAGGTCTTGCTGGACTTGTTTTACCATTGTCGAAATGACTTGTGCTACCGGGATGCCGAGCCTGATCGGATTTTCCCTAAGATAAGGGGTGATGATATTATATTTATCACTTCAGCTAATCGTGAGAGCTTGTGATGGGCTAAGTTGGAACACCCCTGCAGGGTTATGATCTTTCGAAAGCCGTGCCCGCGGTTATGTGGCAGATTGGAATTTGTTAATGTTCGGTTGTAGAAAACTTGTCAGATGATCCGAAGTAAAACACACAACTGTGTGAGTAACCGTGACTGTCTCTTTTCACTTTGAGAAAAGAACACGGTCGGGTTATGTTTGACTCGTATGTAGTTCAGGATCTTTAGCGATCACTACTTTTGCGACCGTTTGTGTAGATGCTCTTCTTATTCTGGTACTCGTAAGTTAGCCACCATATTATGCTTAGCCGCTGCTGCAACCTCACCACTTTACCTCTTCCTACCCTCAAAGCTTTGCTAGTCTTGATACCCATGGTTATGGGATTGCTGAGTCCTCGTGGCTCACAGATACTACAACACCAGATGCAGGTTCAGCCGAGTTGATGCAGGAGCTGGTTCAAGTTCTTCACTGGGAGCTCGATGAAGAGTGTGGCCGTATGCTTGTGACGTCTTGACGATCAGTAGTGGTTTCTACTAGGATTCGATCCTGACCTGTGGCTTATGTTGTTCTGGTATCTTTCTTTTGGATCTTCACCCGTAGTCGGGTTGTGATGTTTTGAATGATGTCTTGCTTATGAAATGTATTGTGTGAAGTGGCGAGTGTAAGTCAACTATCTCCTTTTGCAATTTAATCCCTCTTTTACATGAGTCGTGCAAAGATACCAAACTTGAGATCATTCTAGGATGGGCTTATACCTTTAAGTCGTGCCTCGACACGTAGGAGGTATAGTTCCATCCTGGGCATTACAAGGGGTTGATGACCTTCTCGAAGAACTTGTCCTTGGGGGTGTTGGAGGACGCCATGATGATCTAGATCTGTCAAAAACAGCAACTCAAAACGGAAAAAGAGGATTTCTGCGTGATACATAGGTCAAAACCTTTGGGGGTATATATAATGAATTTTCCCGAACAAAAGGAGTAACCCACAAGAAAACGGAGTCCAGGGGACACACGGGGTGTCCTCGAGGCAGGGGGGCGGGCCCCCCACCCTCGAGGAGGCCTCATGTCTCCTCCGGACTGCGGTTTATTTTTCTATTTTTCTAAATATTCCAAAACGGAGAAAAATTGCCTTTAGAACTGTTTTGGAGTCGGTTTACTTACCGTATCACGTACCTCTTCCTTTTTAGAGGCTGAATCATTCTGGAAAGTGTCCCTTATGTATTCCTCCGGGGTTATGGTTTCAATAACATTAGTTTCAACATTTATAGGATTACCTGAGATATAATGTTTGATTCTTTGACCATTCACCACCTTCGGATTCGTGTCTTCGAAGTTGTTGATTTTTATGTCACCGGAACGATAGACTTCCTCGATAACGTAGGGACCTTCCCACTTGGAGAGAAGTTTTCCTGCAAAAAATCTTAAACGAGAGTTGAATAGCAAGACATAATCACCTATGTTAAACTCACGCTTTTGTATTCTTTTGTCATGCCATCTTTTAACTTTTTCTTTAAACAGTTTGGCATTCTCATAGGCCTGGGTTCTCCACTCATCAAGGCAGCTAATGTCAAATAGCCTCTTCTCACCGGCAAGTTTGAAATCATAGTTGAGCTCTTTAACAGCCCAATATGCCTTATGTTCTAGCTCAAGAGGTAAGTGACATGCTTTTCCATATACCATCTTATATGGAGACATACCCATAGGATTTTTGTATGCAGTTCTATAGGCCCATAATGCATCATCTAGTTTCTTGGACCAATTCTTTCTAGACCTATTGACTGTCTTTTGCAAGATTAATTTCAACTCCCTATTACTAAGTTCTACTTGACCACTAGTCTGTGGGTGATAAGGTGATGCAATTCTATGGTTGACATCATATTTAGCAAGCATCTTACGGAAAGCACCATGAATAAAGTGTGAACCACCATCAATAGGTTGTGGGTCATCAAGTACATTCTCTAACCTAGACAAGTTATCTGCTACGGGGTTCTCAGCTCCTTTTCTATCAATAATATGCAAGTCAAATTCTTGCAGCAAGAGAACCCATCTAATACGTCTAGGTTTAGCATCTTTCTTTTCCATAAGGTATTTGATAGCAGCATGATCAGTGTGAATAGTTACTTTAGAATCAACGATATAGGGTCTAAACTTATCACAAGCAAATACAACTGCTAAAAATTCTTTCTTAGTGGTAGCATAATTTCTTTGGGCACTATCTAGAGTCTTACTAGCATACTCGATAACATTCAATTTCTTATCAACTCTTTGCCCTAGAAAAGCTCATACATCATAATCACTAGCATCGCACATAATCTCAAAGGGTAAATTCCAGTCAGGAGGCTGGACAATAGGTGCAGAGATCAATGATTTCTTAAGTATTTCAAATGCTTCCAGACAATCATCATCAAAGACAAAAGGAATATCTTTTTGTAAGAGATTAGTCAGAGGCCTGGAGATTTTGGAGAAGTCCTTTATGATCCTCCTATAAAACCCGGCATGACCAAGGAAACTTCGTATACCTTTGATGTCCTTTGGGCATGGCATCTTTTCAATAGCATCAACTTTAGCTTTGTCAACCTCAATACCTCTTTCAGAAATTTTATGTCCCAAGACAATGCCTTCATTAACCATAAAGTGGCATTTTCCCCAATTCAAGACAAGATTAGTGTCTTCACATCTCTGCAAAACTCGATCAAGGTTGCTTAAGAAATCATCAAAAGAAGTTCCGTAAATGGAGAAATCATCCATGAAAACCTCAACAATCTTTTCACAAAAATAAGATATTATAGCCATCATGCATCTTTGAAAGGTAGCAGGTGCATTACATAAACCAAAAGGCATACGTCTATAAGCAAAGGTACCGAAAGGACAAGTAAAAGTGGTCTTTTCTTGATCCCCTTTTGACACAGGTATTTGAGAGAAACCAGAATAACCATCTAGAAAGAAGAAATGAGTATATTTGGATAACCTTTCTAGCATTTGATCAATAAATGGCAAGGGGTAATGATCTTTCTTAGTAGCTTTATTTAACTTACGGAAATCAATTACCATCCTATAACCTGTAACTATTCTTTGCGGGATCAATTCATCTTATCATTAGGGACAACAGTCATACCTCCTTTCTTAGGAACACAATGGACAGGACTTACCCACTGGCTACAGCAACTGGATAGATAATACCAGCCTCTAGGAGCTTTAGTATTTCCTTCCTTACCACTTCTTTCATCTTAGGATTTAACCATCGCTGATGATCAATAACTGGTTTAGCGTTTTCTTCCAATTTTATCTTGTGTTGGCATATAGTGGGACTAATGCCCTTAAGATCATCCAGAGTATATCCAATAGTAGCACGGTGCTTCTTCAGAGTTTTCAATAATTTTTCTTCTTCTTGCTCTGAAAGGTTAGCACTAATAATAACAGGATATATCTTCTTTTCATCAAGATAAACATACTTAAGATTATCGGGGGTGGAGGAGGATCCCCTAGGATTTCAACAGGCAAGTTGTTTTTCAATACGGGTCCCTGTTTAAAGAATATTTCATCTATTTCCCTTCTCTCATTCATATGCATATCATTTTCATGGTCCAGCAAGTATTGTTCTAAAGGATCATTAGGTGGCACGACAATAGAAGCAAGACCAATAATTTCATCCTTACTGGGTGGTGCCTTTTCAAGGGGTTGTCTACGGAATTTAGCAAAGTTAAAATCATGAGACATATCCCCTAATCCAACAGTGACAATGTCTTTCACGGAGTCTATCTTGGCATTAACTGTATTCAAGAAGGGTCTACCAAATATAATGGGGCAGAATGCATCTTGTGGGGAACTAAAAACAAGAAAATCAGTAGGGTATTTAACCTTCCCACACAAGACTTCAATATCTCTAACAATCCCAACTGGTGAAATAGTATCCCTATTAGCAGCTTAATAGTAACATCAATCCCTTCTAACTAAACAGGTGCAATATCATAATTTCATTATACAAATCATGAGGGATAATACTCACACTAGCACCTACGTCACATAAACCATGATAGCAATGATCTCCTATCTTGACAGAGATAACAGGTAGGCCTACAACAGGTCTATGTTTCTTCCTAGCATTGGGTTTGGCTATTCTAGCAGACTCTTCTTGGAGATAAATAACATGTCCATCTAAATCTTCTACCAAGAGATCTTTAACCATAGCAACACTAGGTTCAACTTTAATTTGTTCAGAGGGTGTAGGTGTTCTAGTATTACTCTTACGGACTACAGTTGAAGCTTGAGCATGATCCTTTATCCTAACAGGAAAAGGTGGCTTCTCAATATAAGCGGTAGGTATAATAGGATCAACATTATAAGTGATAGTCTTTTCTTCAACTTTAATAGGTTCAACTACTTTTACTTAAATAGGAGGATGGTATTTAAACCACTTCTCCTTGGGGAGATCAACATGAGTAGCAAAAGATTCACAGAAAGAAGCTACTATCTCATAGTCAAGTCCATATTTAGTGCTAAACTCACGAAAAACATCGGTATCCATAAAAGCTTTAACACAATCAAACTTAGGGGTCATACCTGACTCCTTACCTTCGTCGAGATCCCAATCTTCAGAGTTTCGTTTAATTCTTTCCAATAAATCCCATTTGAAGTCAATAGTCTTCATCATATAAGAGCCAGAACAAGAAGTATCGAGCATGGAGCGATCATTATGAGAAAGCCGAGCATAATTTTTTTGAATAATCATTTCTCTTGAGAGCTCATGATTGGGGCATGAATATAACATTGACTTAAGCCTCCCCAAGCTTAAGCGATGCTTTCTCCTTCGCGAGGCCAGAAATTATAAATATAATTGCAATCACGATGAACCTGGTGCATAGGGTAGAACTTCTGATGAAATTTCAACTTCAGACGATTATAGTTCCATGATCCCATATCATCGCAAAGCCTAAACCATGTCAATGCATGTCCCTTCAAAGATAAAGGGAAGACCTTCTTCTTGATAACATCATTGGGCATACCTCCAAGCTTAAACAATCCACAAACTTCATCCACATAGATTAGATGTAAATCGGGATGTAGTGTTCCATCTCCTGTATAGGGATTTTCAAGCAGTTTCTCTATCATACCCAAAGGAATCTCAAAGCAAACATTTTCAATAGGTGCAGTAGGTTGAGGAGCAACTCTTTGCTCTTCTGTTCGGGGTGAAGATACCCCGAACAAGCCCCTCAAAGGATTTTGAGCCATAGTAACAAGTGACAATAAATTTCAGCACACTATATACATTTTTCCTTACCAAAGGCGCTTCACTCCCCGACAATGGCGCCAGAAAAGAGTCTTGATGACCCACAAGTGTAGGGGATCTATCGTAGTCCTTTCAATAAGTAAGAGTGTTGAACCCAAAGAGGAGCAGAAGGAAATGATAGGCAGTTTTCAGTAAGGTATTTTCTGCAAGCACTGAAATTGTAGGTAACAGATAGTTTTGTGATAAGATAATTGGTAGAAAGTGACAAAAGATGAAAGTAAATAAGGTGCAGCAAGGTGACCCAATCCTTTTTGTAGCAAAGGACAAGCCTGGACAAACTCTTATATAAGGTAAAGCGCTCCCGAGGACACATGGGAATTATCGTCAAGCTAGTTTTCATCACGGTCATCCGATTCGCGTTCGGTACTTTGATAATTTGGTATGTGGGTGGACCAGTGCTTGGGTGATGTCCTTACTTGGACAAGCCTCCCACTTATGATTAACCTCTAATGCAAGCATCCGCAACTACAAAAGAAGTATTAAGGTAAACCTAACCATAGCCTGAAACATATGGATCCAAATCAGCCCCTTACGAAGCAACACATAAACTAGGGTTTAAGCTTCTGTCACTCTGGCAACCCATCATCTACTTATTACTTCCCAATTCCTTCCTCTAGGCCCAAATAATGGTGAAGTGGCATGTAGTCGACGTTCACATGACACCACTAGAGGAGAGACAACATACATCTCATCAAAATATCGAACGAAGACCAAACTCACATGACTACTAATAGCAAGACTTCTCCCATGTCCTCAGGAACAAAAGTAACTACTCATGAGACATAATATTGTTCTTGATCAGAGGGGTATTAATATGCATAATGGATCTAAACTTATGATCTTCCACCAAATGAACCAACTAGCATCAACTACAAGGAGTAATCAACACTACTAGCAACCAACATGTACCAATCTGAGGTTTGGGTACAAAGATTGTATACAAGAGATGAACTAGGGCTTGAGAAGAGATGGTGCTGGTGAAGATGTTGATGAAGATAGCCCTCCCCAAGATGGGAGAGTTGTTGGTGATGACGGCGGTGATGATTTCCCCCTCCCGGAGGGAAGTATCCCCGACAGAACAGCTTTGCCGGAGCCCTAGATTGGTTTCCGCCTCGGTTCCGCCTCGACACGGCGGCGTCTGGTCCCGAAAGCCTCCTCCTGATTTTTTTCCAGGTCAAAACACCTCATATAGGAGAAGATGGGCCTCGGGGGCCTGCCGGCTGGCCCTCGAGGTAGGGGGGCGCGCCCTGGGAAGGGGGCGCGCCCCCCACCCTCGAGGACAGCCGGTGGCCCCTCTCGTGGGTTTCTTCCGCCAGATATTTTTTATATTTTCCGAAACGATGTTCTGCTGAGTTCCAGGGCTTTTGGAGTTTGCTCCTTTTCCAGCCCAGAATTCCAGCTGCCGACATTCTCCCTCTTCATGTAAACCTTGTAAAATAAGAGAGAAAAGGCATAAGTATTGTGACAAAACATGTAGGAACAGCCCATAATGCAATAAATATCAACATATGAGCATGATGCAAAATGGACGTATCACAAAGATCTGCAAAACAACACAAAAAACCTTAGGTGGGGAGTAGGTGGGCGAGTAAGGAGTGGGACAAACATCGACCGACAAGTCTAGTTGGATCCATGCTCAGGCTGCTGTGGCAGCTTCTAGGATGTGTGTGATACCATAGTAAGGCATTATAAAGGACGGTTAGAGAAATGGATCCACCAACGAGTCCACCTGGATTCACGCCCTGGCTGCCATGACAGCTTCTAGGATGCGTGTGATACCATCGCAAGCCATTAAAAAGGACGGCTAGAAAAATAGACCCACCGACTAGTCCAACTGAATTCATGTCCTGACTTCCATGGCAACTTTTAGAATGCGTGTGATACCAGGACAAGGCATTAAAAAGATGGCCAAAAAATGTTTCATCTATTTAAAGACAAATGAGCAAAGTTGGAAAACGACTGTCGATCCTTTGTCCTGTCCCTCCTTACAGCATATCACTTCTAGTATAACCTCCACGGGGCAGAGCCGCTCCTCCTCCTGACCACCTCCTCGTTTTTCCTCCCTCACGCCACTGTTCCCTCATCTCCTCAATGGCGAATCTGCCGCTGTCCCTCGCCACCGGCCCCTCCTCCCCGCCCCCGCTTCCACCCCCGTACGGGGATTCGACTGCGACGTCGGCCGACAAGGGGAAGGACTGGAATAAGGTGCCCGCGGAGCAGCTCGTGGTCGACTTCTGTGACCCGGAGTTGCGTGAGAATGCCCTCCGCCAGCTCTACAAGGTCGCTTACTTCCCCCCGCCCCTCCCTCCACCGTGGAGAGCCGCGCGCCTCTCTCTAGCTGTCCCCATTGAGGAAAATTTCGCGTCTGTAGCTCTCTAGTGTGTGTTTATGGGTTGGATTTGTGGTGGGGAATCGGGAGATCTATTTGTGTCGTGTGGTGGTTGGTAAAGATGCGACCTTGGTGATGAATGCAGTATTTAGGCGAAAGTAGATCAGGGACCCTAATGATCTATCTGATGTCAGATGATGTGCGATTAAGTAGGCAAATCTGCTCATGTGGTGATCTAGGTTCTAGGGTATAGATCAAGGCACACCCGTCTTTCCCTCTTACTCGTTGTTCTGTGTTTTTTATGGAAACTGTGCTTTGCGACCCCCGATGGCGATTCCATGACTAGCTTATGGTATGTTGGGTAATTTAGTGCAACTTTGTGTGCTCGAATCTGGAGTATGACCAGAATAAGTTAGAGTCCTATTTTTGATGCTAACCGTTCTTTACAAATCGGTCATACATCAAAGATATGTTTTTGGGAGGACATTAACGATAATATTGAAATCATGCTATTGTTTCCATGTTTGTCAAAATATCAGACCAGTCATGAATATAGCGCTCGTTTGTACCGAGTTAGGTAAAAAAAGTCACAACACACAAAGTGACAACAGGAAAATCTACATGAAGGTACCATTTATCCACTCTTCCGCATTTATCTTCATCGTGAGCAACATCGCCCGATATTTACATTGAGTTCATTTACCAATTGTTTACATGTTTCAAAATACTTGTCTCATGATAGATAATGAGTAATTGGGTTCACCCTGAACCCATCGACCATTAATTTGCTGTCTTTTCTACATGTTTCGAGTGGCGATGCTAGTCCCTCTGCCTCGTCTCCGGCGTGGGAGGTTCCCAAGGGAGATTGAAACGCCGACGACAATGAAGAAGAAGACCGACACAAAGACGGCAGAGGTCTCGAAAGCATGAGGTCGGCGAAGGTTGGCAAAACAACAAAACAATGTTAGGTGATGAGCAAGTGCGCCGACGAAGGAGTGGGACAATCGCCCACCGGGCAAAACAACAAACAATGTTAGGTGGCGAGCAGGTGCGCCGAGGAAGGAGTGAGATAAGCGCCCACCGACGAGTCCAGCCGAATTCATGCCCTGGCCGCCATGGCAGCTTCCAAACATGACGAGGATGATGAGTAGGATGCGTGCAACACCATTACAAGGCACTGGAAAGGACGGCCGGGAAAATGTTTCATCTCCGTTTGAAGACAAGTTGCAAAGTTGGAAACCGCCGCCGATTCCCTGTCCTGCCCCTCCTCGTAGCATACCGCTTCTAGTATAACCTTGCCCTCCGGGGGGCAGACGGAGCCTCTCCTCCTCCTTCCCCTGACCACCTCCTCAGTTTTTCCTCCCTCAAGCCACTGCCCTCCTCCCCAATGGCGAATCTGCCGCCGTCCCTCGCCGCCGGCCCCTCCTTCGGCGCGCCCTCCCCGCCGCCGCTCCCTCCCTCGTCCGGCTCGTCGGCCGCGGCGCCGCCCGCCGGGGGGAGGGACCGGAAGATGGTGTCCGCGGAGCAGCTCGTGCTCGACCTCTGCGACCCGGAGCTGCGCGAGAACGCCCTCCTCGAGCTCTCTAAGGTCGTTTCCTCCCCCTGCCCCCCGCCCTCCCGCCGCGGAGAGCCCCGCGCTTCCCTCTAGCCCTCCCCGTCGATTAAAATTTCGCGTTTGTAGCTTCCTGGTGGATGTTTAAGGGCCGGATTTGCGGTGGGGAATCGGGGGATCTGTATGTGTCATGTGGTGGTTGGTAAAGCTGCGACCTTGGTGGTACAATGTTGTGTCTAGGCCAAAGTAGATTCGGGACCCTGATGATCTATCTGATGTCAGCTGCAGGGCAGTTCTCTATGGGTAAATCTGCTCACGTGGTGATCTAAGGTCATAGGGTATAGATCAGTGAACGCCCGTCTTTGTCTGTTATCTTTGATCCGTGCTTGGTATGGAGATGTTGCCCTCCGATCTCCCTAGGGCGATTCTATGACTAGCTTGTGGTGTTTGGTAATTTAGTGCAACTCTGCCTGCTCATATCTGGAGTACGAAGACAATTGGGTGATTTTGTGCAGTCCTGTAGCTTGCTGTAAACTTGTAGATATATGTAGCTAAAGCAAGTAGGGTTTGGTATGTTATTATTGTAGCTTTTATTATGATTTCTGTTGGACACACTCGGATGAGAGTTTCGGTGTGTGCATCAGATAACTGTATTCATTTTAGTTCTGCTTGCTCTGATTAAAGTGGAAAGTATTGCCGTTATCTTATATGTTGTTCTGTTAGGATTGAATACGACAAGACACGTGCACATTTCTGTTATAGTACCTCTGAATAAAATGGAACATACTGCAGTTATCATATACAATCTCGTAGGACTGAATACCACAAGTAGTGCATCCTTATTAATACCCCCTGCTTCCTGATGTATTTGTTTCTTGGTAAAAGTGAACTTCCAATGAATATTTTTGTGCTGGAGCAGGCTGCAAGCTCTGTATTCGGCTGTGCACATTTAATTATAGTATCTGGTGGAGATACCCTGTTCAAGGACAGGGGGTTGTGTAAACTTTGCGAAATCTTATCGTATTGATGAGTTTGCAAACAATTTATGAACTATATATAGGAAGACAATTATAGGCTAGAAACAGCGTGCTCTACTTCTGCAGATTATCTAGATAAGTGATGAAGTTTAGTTAGTACTGTATTTTTTTCTGTCACTTCTTTATCTACCAAAAGTGCAAATCCATGGTATGAGCCACTAATGCAAGCATCATCATTCTTTTCATAGCGAAACATCAACTTTCCAAAGACAATATCCCAAACTGGACAGTCGATACATGGAACTACTTTTACTTTTAACATTTAAAGTATGGCTAAAAATCTGGGAGGCAGGAGCTGAAAGTTCATTTTCTAATCTGTTTCTCAGTTTTCTTCTTTCAGAAGCGAGAGATTTTTCAAGATCTTGCTCCACTCCTGTGGCACTCCTTTGGCACCGTTGCTGCACTACTCCAGGTAGGTCACAATTATTGCACAGTTTTAAATTCAGTCGCAATGGCAAGAGTAAATATGTACTTGTGCAGTTCTTGTTATTTAAGTTAGGGTGGTTGTGCATGTGTATTGATTCTTTCAATATGAAATTTATTGATGGTTCTGCGCATTTTCCTTATTTAGTCTGCCTTGCTATTTTGAAAATGTATGCAGGAGATTGTGTCTAT
Source organism: Secale cereale (assembly GCA_902687465.1). Taxonomy (NCBI): domain Eukaryota; kingdom Viridiplantae; phylum Streptophyta; class Magnoliopsida; order Poales; family Poaceae; genus Secale; species Secale cereale. The sequence continues at coordinate 739,181,192 of LR738713.1, forward strand.
CTACCCTTCACTTTCACCTCCTACTTTGTCGCCAGTTGCATCAAACCGTGTCTGCAATGCACTTGCACTTCTTCAGGTATGCTTTTACATGATAAAGGAAAACCTCACTCCTGGTGGGCCTTGTGGTGGATTGAGAATACTACTGTTTCATATCATACTTGCTTGCCATCTGCCCCTTAATTTCATTTTACTTTTGCTTTTTAATTGCAGTGTGTTGCTTCGCACCCTGACACCAGGATCCCGTTCTTGAATGGTACTGAGCGCTACTGTCTCTATGCATAGTCTTAAATATTTCCATTATTTATTGTTAAAAAGCTTTCCTCATTTGTTCTGACTTTACAAAATAAGTAAATCTTAATTAGCAGTTGTTAACAATTGAATCTTCTTCCTTTTGCTTTGCAGCTCACATCCCACTGTACCTGTACCCGTTTCTGAATACTACCAGCAAGACTAGACCTTTTGAGTACCTGAGGCTTACCAGCTTGGGTGTTATTGGTGCTCTTGTGAAGGTAATTTAAAACTAGATATTTATGCAAACTAGGAATGGATGGCCTATATAGGTTTTTGCTTTAAATGGTGAGAGGGTTGAACCAAAGGGGAAAACAGTGATGGGGAGCGGCTGTATTCTTTATTTTATTTGTAGACTCTATCTGGTTCTTTTGGTATTCTCATTCCAGTGATCAAGTCATTTCAATCAAATGGACTGGTTAGGATTTGGATCCCAGGAATCCCAACAAGAACTGTTATGTTTGAACTGAACGGGCTAATGAAATTCTATTGTTTCTTTTATTGGATATATCAGTTTTGCAAATCATAAATATATTTTCTTCGCTTTATTTTTTTATATATGCAGGTTGATGATTCTGAAGTTATTGGGTTTCTGCTTCAAACTGAAATAATTCCTCTGTGTCTCCGTACCATGGAGATGGGCAGTGAACTTTCCAAAACAGTATGAACTCAACCCTTTTTATAAATTTGATGATTGTCTAGTTCTTGGTTCTATGTTTTGTAGCCTTTGACAATGCATCGACATGGTTGATTATTCTTGTGTGAATTTGCATGGTGCAGCACTGAAATCATGCTGCAACCTAATTTGGTTATGGGTATGAATTGCTATGATTACCTTGGTGGTATCTAATAAATACTGATGTCGATGCCAAGAAACTTTGGAAAATCAAACTGGATGCTGAACCGTGATGTACTTAAGCTGTCAAGATAATTTTTACTAGATTGTTGGATCTCTTTTCTCTGTGAGATCTACATTAAGTGCATCAGTCTCACTAACTCCGTCGAGGTTACTTTTACTTGCAGGTGGCCACCTTTATTGTTCAAAAGATTCTGCTTGATGACATTGGGCTGCGCTACATCTGCGCGACAGCTGAGCGTTTCTTTGCTGTGGCCACTGTTTTGGCGCAGATGGTCCAGGCACTTGCTGAACAGCCGTCTGCAAGATTGCTGAAGCACATAATCCGCTGCTACCTCAGGCTGACAGAGAACCAGAGGTTGGTGCCGCCATCTGTCCAAACGACAGCCTGTAGAACTGCCCGTTCCTAAACCTCTATGGTGATGTTATGCAGGGCTTGCGCTGCGCTCAACAGTTGCCTCCCCACCGTGCTGAAGGACGGGACATTCAACAACTTCCTTCTTGTGCGTTCCCGAGCTCGTGCTTTCCCTAGCTAGATAGACAAGCTTGACATATCTGCACCGGGACAGTTGGGATCGTCTACTGACGCCTGCTTCTTACTGTGGACGCAGGATGATAATGTGACAAGACGGTGGCTCCAGCAGCTGCTGAGCAACATGTCGATTGCCGGCATGGGCGGGGGAAGCTCCCACACTGGTATGGGCGGAGGAGGCTCTCTCGGCGGCATGGGCGGGGGAGGCTCTCTCGGCGGCATGGGCGGGGGAGGCTCTCTTGGCGGCATGGGCGGC
>LR738713.1:739183382-739239236 GCA_902687465.1 Secale cereale
GGAGGCTCTCTTGGTGGCATGGGCGGCGGAGGCTCTCTTGGTGGTGGCATGGGAGGAGGGGGCTCTCTGGGCGGCATGGGTGGAGGCTCTCTTGGTGGCGGCATGGGAGGCGGGGGCTCTCTCGGCAGCATGGGTGGAGGAGGCCCTCACGGGGGCCTCGACCACCTGATGGGGCTATGAGCGAGCGCGCTAGCGAAAGAAGCTGTGTCTGCAGGCTGTGCGAGAGCCTGAACCAACCCCCAGCGCATGTGTCTGTCTGTCTGTTGTAGATGTAGTAGGGGGAAAGAAAACTCGGTGCTGTTTGTAGTTGTTTGTGTTGTCGAAGCAGGAAGAACAGAGTCGTCTGCCTGTCTGTCTGTCTGTGTGTCTGTGTGCCCTTTGTGGGAAACAAGATAGGAGTGTGTTATAGTAGTGTGCCTAGATGGTTTGGGTTGTGCTTTGTTTTGCTGGACTGCATGTAAAAAGACAAATAAACCGGCGCAGAAGCTCTCCCTGCTCTGCTCTTTGGCAAATGCTCCAAGAAAGAAGAGGGATAGCAAGTTTAAACTGAAAATCAGAGTTTTACAGTAAGTGGCAGTATGAGCTTGTGCTTGTGCTTGGAGTTTGCTGAGTTTTTCTTTTGCAGGTAACGTTGACCTGTAAGGTGTGATGGTATCATAGGCCAATGCCATGGAAGATGCCATTGACAGATTCCTGTGCAGCTGTGCTCCGGAATGGACCGAAAAGTGATGTTCTCGGATCATCTACGGTAAAAGTTGGTGCCAAAAAAAATTAGGACATGAGAAAGAAAATTTCAGGCAACAAATTAGGACATGAGAGAGAAGGTTTTAGGGCATCAGGAAATTTTCTGCCGTAACAGATGATGCGATGTATAACTGGTGACCTAAGACTTCCAAACTTTAAACACGATCGTTGCATATTTTGATATTTTGAACTATTGAATGTTCAAACTTGAAAATGAATTTGAACTTAAATATGATAGACTCGCTACTATGTACACACCGCTTATCATCAACCTCGGAGTCGGCATTCTCCCAAGCCTTTGGGAACAAGTCATCCTCACTATCAACTCAGCAAAGTCATCGTAGTCGTCCAAGTCAATCTTGATCGACCTTGAGGGGCCAGCCTCGTCCTCTCATCCTCACTATCAACTCAGCAAAGTCATCGTAGTCGTCCAAGTCAATCTTGATCGACCTTGAGGGGCCAGCCTCGTCCTCTCATCCTCACTATCAACTCAGCAAAGTCATCGTAGTCGTCCAAGTCAATCTTGATCGACCTTGAGGGGCCAGCCTCATCCTCCTCGCGCACCGATTTTTGCTAGCGAAGAATTCATGCTCCATTGCCACGAGGTGCGGATTGACCTTGTGGAACCTCGCCACATCCATCATATCACTCTCATGAGGAGTGTGCTGCTCCATCACTAGGTGGTCTTCCTTCTCCTCATCACGGGACACGAGCCGCACTTTAGGGGCTAGGAACTCCGCGCTATTCGAGCAATGTAACGTTAGGGGAAATGAGAACGGACTTGGGCTGGTTGTACCTCCAAGCCGCCACACCGTAAGCACAATGAAAGTGCTACAAATATGCATTGTTGGGGGCTAAATTTTGGGATGCCCAAAATGAATATGCAACACCATTTGCAGATACATCACCTTAAATGCCTTAAAAATGCCTTAAAATGCAGTTTTTCTGGCACCATCATCCTTATAATGTAGTAAAAAACATTTAAAATAATTTTGCAACAAACTTTGATGGGTATTTCACCTTGGTGCAAATAAAAATTTCGGCATGGAATGACATTCATGAAGGCCAAGGCAGAAAAGAAAAGAAAAACTGATATTCCAAAAATGCTTCCTGCAATAGTCTTTTTTGAGCTATCTATTTCACTTTTTTGCCTAGACCGCCATGAATGTCTTTACATCACAAATTCTTACACGCATGTGAAACATTCATTCAATGTTTATTTCAAGCAATTCAATATTTTAATATTTTTTTAATTTTACTTTTCACCCGGATGAATACAAGGACATTCCGTGCCCCGTGCCCCTGGTTTTTTAGGGCGGCCAGCGTTGGGCGCACGCGCTGACCCAAATGCAGAAGTGGGCATCCGTGTCCGTCTGATCGACGCAAACGGACAAAAAACGGACGAAATCGCCGTCCGTTTGGGTCGGCCCGTTAAAGTTGCTCTTATAGGTGAATATTGCCTCAAATTATCTTATCTAAACCTCCCACAAAAAATCCTTCAGCGGTTGGCACAAGGGGGGCAGCCTCAACATAGCTCCGCCAGTGTTCCATGCGGTTGTGCCCCGCGCCCCGCGCCCCTGGTTTTTGAGGGCGGCCAGGAGGTGTATGCGCGCGGCTGCGGTCACACAGAGCACACCTGTGCGGATTCATGCACACACGCACCTGACTTTGATCAGCGTCGATGTCTGTCTGACTTTGCCAAGTGAGGCAGGGTGTCCTTTCACGGCCACGACGGGGCCATTTCAAGCGGCCAAACGACACACCCCAAGCAGCCAAGTAGCCACCCACGCAACCCGAACGAGACTTGGCTAACCAAATTAATAATAATAATAATGTAATAATCACAAACCCAGCGATTAATCTAATCTAATAATCGACGATCCAGAAGAAAATAGCCAAGTCTAGGGGGCGACTGATGATTTGATTAGCGTGGGTCGCCGTCACCAACCCCCAGCAGCCAGCAGCCAGGAGCAGCAGCGGACGTCGCCGTCCCTTCCGTCGCCTCAAGGGCCTCCGGCTCGGCTCCGATCCCCTCCTATAAACCCGCCGCCCTCCCCCACCTTCCCCAGATCAAAACCTCCCCTCCCCTCCCCGTCCTCCATCCCTCGAACCATCCGTCCGTCGGCCATGGCCACCGCCGCTGCGTCCCAGGTACGTCCGCGCCGACCCCCGTCCCGCTCCTGGGCGACGGCTTCCGAGTTCTCACCTTTTCCCTCCCTCCGCAGGTGGCTTTCTCCGCGCCCGTCGCCGGCTCGGACCGCGCCGTCAGGGGTTCCGGGATCCAGGTGCGACATCCCTTTATGCCGACTGAATCGTGTTTTGGTGTGCTTTTGGATAGATGGCACAGTTGCCAGATTGGTTCGAGCAGGGAGCAGTTCTGGGCAGATTCGATAGCGCTAGCTGGGACTGTGTCTTCCTGCTCTACATCTGGATTGCACAGATTAGCTGCTAGTATCACTTACAGATTGACACACACACACACTAGCCGAAATACATGCACATTCAGTAATTCTTCAGGGTTCTTGGCTTCTTGCTCGATATATCCTAAATAACAGTATGCTAATTTCCACCTTCTGTTACACTTCAGAGTAGCAACAATCTCAGTTTCGGCAACAAATCATGGATCGGCACCGCGTTGGCGTGCGACAGCAAGGTCGCGGCGCCGCCGAGGCATGTCTGCAGGGCCGTCCAGCAGTCGAGCAAGAGCAAGGTTTCCGTCGCGCCCCTCGACCTGGAGAGCGCCAAGGAGCCGCCGCTCAACACCTACAAGCCCAAGGGGCCTTACACGGCCACCATCGTCTCGGTTGAGAGGGCGGTAGGCCCTAACGCCCCAGGGGAGACATGCCACGTCGTCATCGACCATGGCGGCAATGTGCCCTACTGGGAGGGGCAGAGCTATGGGATTATTCCTCCGGTAAGTGTTTAGCCCATTCCATCACTTTCTCAGTTTCATGCTCTGCCTTGTTGAATACTGAACAGGGGACTCTTTGTCTTACTAAATAAGAGGATAAACATATCAAGTTGTGCTGTACTGAAATAATTATGTTCAAAGTTATAGACATTATTTCAGTATGCTGCTTGACTTCATTCTAGGAGAATTACCTTAGGATTATTCCTCCAGTAGGCGTTTAGCCATTTCAACCACTTTCTCAATTTCATCCTCTCTCTGTCTTAGAATACTGAACAGAACAGGGGTTGTGTTATTAAATAAGATGATAAACATATCAAGTTATGCTGTACTTGAATTATGTTCAAATTTATAAACATTGATTTGAGTATGCCGCTTGATGCTCAAACCATTATCTGCTTTGTGTAGGGAATTGCTTTAGGTTAACTCAAGTACCACATATCTGTTCATAACATTTGCTGTCGTCCATGTTTTCACCATCTTTAGGTTAACTCGAGTACCAAATATCTATTTCATTATCTTGCTGTCGTTCCATCCATGTTTTCACCACCCATCTTCATTGCTCACTGAACCTTGTGTGCATCTGTCAGGGAGAGAACCCAAAGAAGCCTGGAAACCCACAGAATGTCAGGCTGTATTCCATTGCATCTACTAGGTATGGGGATTCATTTGACGGGAAGACTGCCAGTTTATGTGTTCGCCGTGCAGTTTATTATGATCCTGAAACTGGCAAGGAGGACCCCTCGAAGAATGGTGTCTGCAGTAATTTCCTATGCAACTCAAAGCCTGGGGACAAGATTCAGATGACAGGTTGGTTGCTTTCTTTTAGATGGATGCAAAGACTTTCCTGTGTGTTAGCAGTTTTATATGAGCGCCCCTAACTCTAGAAGGGCTAAGTTTTCTCGGTTACATGTTCCTAAAGTTCATTTGTGTTAAACCATCCATTTCTGAATCCTTTAACAAAAAGGGCATTAGTACATATATACACATCGTGTAGAATGTAAATTAAGATGGTGTAGGGAGTAACCATTCTTCCATAACATTAAGAAAGAGGGGAGTTTTTCACAGTGCCACTGGTTTTCAGTGTACATTCTGAATAAGAGCAACTTAATTTAGGGTAACTTCTTATGCACTAGCCAGATAAATAACAAATCCTATGTATCCAAGAGCCTCTTACAGTATGGCTATCGCTGACACTAATAGCTATCTTCTTTCTGTCCTGCTGCCAACTGGATCTGTTCTATCAGTTTTGTTGTGCTTGATTATTATTTTTGCATAAAAGTCTAGTTTCAATGCATATAATAAATGTCCTTTAAACAATGTTCTGCTTCCTGTTCCGAGATACAAACCAAACATGTATGCACATACTCTTTCTGGTAGAATTGTGTATACTCACAGTTCATGGCATATGATTAATGTTCTAAAGTTTATGCATCTCACTGCCATTTCTTTCTGACCCCAGGACCCTCTGGCAAAATAATGCTCCTACCTGAGAGTGATCCAAATGCAACCCATATAATGATTGCCACTGGCACTGGTGTTGCTCCCTACCGCGGGTACCTACGCCGCATGTTCATGGAAGATGTCCCAAATTACAGATTTGGTGGCCTGGCTTGGCTCTTCCTTGGTGTGGCTAATTCGGACAGCCTTCTTTATGACGAAGAATTCACAAGCTACCTTAAGCAGTATCCAGACAATTTCAGGTTACTAGACCTCTTCCGTCTGCATACCCTGTTTCTGTTATTATCTTTACACATGCTCCAAACGGCATTTTGTTATTGACCTACATGCTTCTGTCATTGTAGAACATGCCACCACTTGAATTGACTAATTTAGTAGAATATAATTGAATGTGTTGAATCTGTAGGTTTGACAAAGCACTGAGTAGGGAGCAGAAGAACAAGAGTGGTGGCAAGATGTACGTCCAGGACAAGATCGAAGAGTACAGCGATGAGATTTTCAAGCTTTTGGATGGCGGTGCACACATCTACTTCTGTGGTTTGAAAGGAATGATGCCAGGGATTCAGGATACACTCAAGAAGGTGGCAGAGCAGAGAGGGGAGAGCTGGGATCAGAAGCTATCGCAGCTCAAGAAGAACAAGCAATGGCACGTTGAGGTTTACTAGGATCGGAACCGTTCAGTTATCTATGATTCGCTCTGCTGTGAGACGATGTCAGAAAAAGGCAGAACACACACATGGGATGATTCTTGTGATGGTGTAGAATTATCAAACATTATTTTGAGAGAATCATAAGACTGTCCATGTAATTCATAAGCTTCTGCATCACATGATGCGCGAAATGAAGCATGTAACCTTTGTTCTTATAATTTCTTGAGGTGTTTTGTCTGAAGCTGAATTTAAGCACCTGTCCTGATTGTTTGTGGATGAAGTGCAATACTATATTGTACTCTCTCTATAAAGAAATATAAGAGCGTTTAGACAAAAATCCATCTCTACATCCGAGCTCATCTGCACCCGCCCTGACGAAAATAAATAAAATAAATACTATAAAAATTCAAAAAAAAAATCTTTTTTTTGGTGTGGTAGACAATTTGATGCGTGAGGTCTGCTCTAATTTTCAAATCATTTGTACATCCGAGGAGCTCGCAGCAGAAAAAAACAAATTGGAGGTTTGTAAAAATGTTTACTGTTCGCGTACTGTTTTTGCTCGATTTTTCTTTTTTGCTGAGAGCTGTTCAGATGTCCAAATGACATGAATTTTGGAATTTTTTTTTGATTTTTTTTCGAATTGTTTACGAATTTTTTCCTAACTGGTTGCAGATGAGCCTGGACACCGAAACGCCCTTCTGGCGTTTAGATCACTACTTTACGGAGGGAGTAGATTGTTATTCATTCGAATATTCAGAGGGCATATACATATCCTGTGCGTACTTCTTCATGATATTTTGTATGGAAATTCTTGCTAATTTCAATGATACTTATTTATATCCAAAATTCGTGTTGCCATTTTACTATCTACCATCCCTCATATACGAGTTAGGCTCATGTCATTGGTTTTTCAAATTCCATTGCATGATGTGCTTCATCGGGTTCCTTACCTATTGAAGACAGTGAGCAGAATTTGCTTTCTTCGGCAAATTTGAGAATTTTGACCTACGGACATTTTTTTCCACAAAATGAACTCCTTGGAAAACAAATTCACCCAACAGACCGTTTTGAGTGGCGCCCGACACGAAGGCGCACACCGTACTATGCAGCGCCTCCTGACCAGGCGCTGCACGCCTGTCCAGCGTGGCACCGCGGGGGCCTGCACCGAGCAGTGCAGCGCCTCCGAGCTAAGCGCCACATTGTAAAGTGCAGCGCCCAGCCCGCAGGCGCTGCACTGTGACTTAGATGCAGCCACGCGCTAGCCCAATCCCCACCCACCCAATCTCGCAGTTACAGAACGGTGGCGGCAGCTGGCTCCTCTCCTCTCCCCCTCTCAATCCCCTCTCCAAAAATCTTCAGATCTGACGATTAGGTCTGTGGAGTTCTTCACCATTCCATCCTACAAGGTACCCTCCTCCGACCCCCTTCTTTCTATCCTGAAATTTTATCTTCTTTTGAAGATTTGTGGAACCCTTGTTTGATTAGATTAGAATCTTGCATATGTGGGATTTATGATTTGTAGATGATTTCTAATTGTTCTGTAACCGTAGTTTAGTTTATATCAATTGAAAATTTTTTGATTTTATGTTGGAAACCTACATTGTGTTAGATTGTATTAGATGTTATTTTAGATGTGTTAGATGAAATCATAGATTCATATTGACAACAATGCTTTGGATACATGTGTTGAGATGTTATTTACATGAAACCATTATAGAACCCTATATTGTTTTGGATACATATATTAGGAAGCATAGGTAGTTAGCTAACTTATGTTTATTGTTTGAAATTTATAGGATGGTTTGGCTTCTCGATGATCACCATGACACTCGACACCGGGCCTACTTGATGTCGGTGGAGAAGCGGGTAATAATCAAAGTGCCTTGTATTTTGAAATTTGTCTTTATTTCAAACACAAATGGCCCATATGTAATATTCTGATTTGCTTGTTTGTAGGAGCTTCAACCTCTGAAGATTCGGTCTCACGGGGTCATTCTCGGTGGGATGCAGTATGATGAGTGGTACACACCGTACATAAGGTAGACAAGACTTCTCCCTTTCATTCAGTTGGTCAGCCGTTCGACGCCAACCCTCAATGCTGCAGCAATCACCGCTCTTGTTGATCGTTGGAGGCTGGAGACACACAATTTCCATCTTCGGACAGGGGAGATGACCGTGACGCTACATGATATTGCTATGATCGCCGGTCTTCCTATCGAGGGGAATCCTCTTTGTATGAGCACATATTATGATGGATGGCGCGAGCAAATGCAGGCCCTTATCGGTATGGTTCCTCCAGAGCCTCCGGAACCAGTAGGAGTCAAGAAGAAGGAAAGAGTCGCAGCCGGTGCTCCTTTCACCTGGATTGCATCGAACTTTGGGTGGTGCCATGAGGATGCTACTGATGATGAGGTTAAGACATATGCTCATGTGTACATGTGGTACGTCATATCGAGGACTATGTTTGCTGATGGCACCGGCAAGAATGCTCCATGGATGTGGCTGAAGGCGTTGACCGTCTTCGATAACAAATGAAGCTGGGTTTCAACGACACTGGCATACTTATATAGACATGTATGCAATTGTTTCTTTTCACTTCATTGGTACATTATCAATGCGAATTTCTTGTTAATTAAACCATGTTCTATTTTATGTGCAGTTGGATGATGCCTGTTGTACAACCACAAAGGACGGAGGTATTGCTGGTTGTATGCTCGTACGATCAGTGTGGAGCTGGGAGCGATTGCCGGTTGGATGATGGAAGACCGTGAACTACCAGGCTTGGGACGACAAAGATGACCCACTACGGTACCCCACTTGGGCTTACAAGTGGGATGTGTTACCAGAGATGACGGACAATCCCTTGCTCATGTACAAGCAGTACACGAGCGAGTTGGAAACAATTACGGTTGAGCAAGTGAGTTGACATTGCATCAGTCATTTTCATGCTATTATCGTACCTCGAGATCAATGTTGCCTTGTTATATGTTATGTTGCAGGTGGAATGGGAGCCGTATGGGAATGGGGATACATTTGGGAATCCTCGAGGATTCGTGTTGAATCGGATGTGCCTTAGGGATAGGGATCTTTGGCGTATGCGGTGCCTACTCATATGCAACTGGGTGGTTGAGCTTCACATGCCACATCGGGTGTTTCGCCAGTTTGGTTTGTTCTAGGCGCACCCGCGGGAGTGGGAGGACACAGACAAGTTGCTACACGGGTAAGAGAGAATGAACTTTGTGCACTTAGCAGATTCTCGGCGGTTTCGATGGTGCTAATATTCTGTTTTCTAACATGCAGGTTGGATAGGAGAAAGCAGCGCAAGATCAAGGACTGGGCCAAGCATCACAGGAAGTATGTCATGCAGTTCGCGCTTAGTGTGGAGCGTGCTAAGGCTTCAAAACAACAAGAGCTTCATGAGCACTGCCCAACCGCGTTCAACAACTACCTCACATGGTTTCTTGCAAATACCCGTGTGGAGATATGCAAGCCGGCTTTTAATGAGGAGATTTTAGATGATTCCACCGTCTTTGATGAGCTAACCCAACACGAGTACAATAAACTTGTTAGGGAAGGCACCCGAGTCCTTTCAGCTCCAGTGATGAACTTTGTGATAAAGAATTCTCCTATGTGATATGACGTTTGCCCTATTCACATAGTTATTTTCCTAACACGTTAATGTCATCTCTGTAAACAACATACCCAGATCAAAAAAGCAGCTGATGAGAGCCAGAATATTCTGGAGACAACCCTCGTTGGAAAAGGCGATGGGGAAGGTGCACTTCGAGCATTCATTAAGGTACACATCTCTTTCAATTGTCCATGTTTTTTTTGTCTTGCCACGTTCGATATCTCATTCATTTGTACATGCTGCAGCGTGAGGGCCAAAGGTTAAGGCGGTTACCGAACCTTGTCGGTTGTCGTGACCCCGAATATGTATCACCTGAGCTGTCTAGGTCAGCTACACCATCAGATCCCACTTCTGACAATGGGGCTCCTATGGAGGACGAGAATGTGGGTGTGGTCACCCAAGAGGTATGCCAAAAGCATATATTCTATTCGTTTGTTGATGCATTGCTAACTTCATCCTGACGCACGGTTTTTTCCATGTCGTTTGTTCTCATTGTAGGTTGATGATGACATGATACTGAATAACTTTCAAGTTCGTTCAGCATACATGTTAAAGCCTAGGAGAGGAATCAACAAATACACACCCGAAGATTTCACCAAAAAAGGAAAGAGGGCGGTCGGTACTTCGCGGATGGCGGCCTTGGATGACTACTTGGACAACGAGGTGGATGTGGAGGAACTTGAACCTGAGCTTGAGCCTGAGCCGGTTCCTCGTGGTAAGAAGAAGAATAAGATAGCCATCAGGAGAGGGGGGAGGAGCCAATAAGCGCGGAAGGAACTAGTCGTCGTCCTCTATTTGTTATGTAACTCGCCTAGTGGGCGTTTTATTATGTCGAACTTGTTATGTCGTTGAACTTGAAGTGATGGTAGCTCTTAGTAATGTTGAACTTGAAGTTGTTGTATCTCTTAGTAATGTTGAACTTGAAGTGATGGTCAATCTTAGTAATGTTGGCTTTGTTGAAGTTTGAGAGGTGTTGAAAATGTCATAATGATGATCATTATTGTTTTTTCTGTGATGCAAGTATATGTATAACTATTGAAAATGTGCCTGAAATGTATGCAACACTGCATCTTTATTTCCGTGGGTAACAGAGGCCTTAGGCGCCACATTTAATAGTGCAGCGCCTAGCTCGGAGGTGCCACACTGTACAGTGCAACGCCTCCATGCTAGGCGTTGCACGTCCACCAAGAGGTTCCCAGGGAGCAACAGAAGGTTTTCACCCAGTTTGAGGGCAGGAAAAATTGCTAAGTGTTGGTGTGGCGCCTAGCACGGAGGCGTTGCACTGTATAGTGTGGCGTCTCCATGCTAGGCGTTGCACGTCCACATAGAAATTTTTCGAGCCTTCAAAGTAGGTGAAAACCTTCTGTAAGCCTTTGTGCTGTTCTTTGCAGACGTGCAACACCTAGCACGGAGGCGTTGCACTGTACAGTGTGGCGCCTTCATGCTAGGCGCTGCACCGTACAATGTGGCACCTCTATGCTAGGCGTTGCACGCCCATTTAGAAATTTTTCGAGCCTTCAAACTAGGTGAAAACCTTCTGTAAGCCTTTGTGCTGCTCTTCGCGAACGTGCAACACCTAGCACGGAGGCGTTGCACTGTACAGTGTGACGCCTCCGAGCTAGGCGCTACACTGTTAAATATCTGGTTGTAGCTTCTGTTGCTCTCTCGAAATATGCCCAAATCTGCAACGCTCCGGCGCTAGGCGCTGCACCATGTAGTGCAATGCCTATGAAAGTGCAACTAATCCCCGGGTGGTTTTGGTAATTAATAACAACATATATATCATTGAACTAATATTCTCTTGAGAATCATTTCAGAAAAGTTCGATGATATGGGTATGGAAATGTCTGAAGAAGTGGACCCCTCAAAATGCTAAGACAAGCATTGGCAAAAGCTCAAGACTCCATTTTTGGTTTAGTGATCAAAGATCACATTGAGTCCATAGGAAAAGCCAATACTATTAAAAGGGGATGAGGTTGTGTTAATGTTCTTGTTGCTCAAGTGCTTGGTGATCTAGCTCCTTCAACTATCAGCACCCTTCACTTTACAACACACTCATAAGTAATCTCGGACAAACCGATTCTGCAAACTCAGTCCCACCGAGATGAACCACTTCAGTTCTTTCCCTAAACCCTAACTTTTCGGTCCATCCGATTCTGAGTCTCGGTCTCACCGAAAATGTTCTGCCAACCTTCTGTAACCAAATGACAGCATTTCGGAATATCCGAGTTGTTGTTTTCGGTCACACCGAGATGGCAAACCCTAATCTTTGACTCACTTCGGACACACCGAGATGGTATTTTCGGTCCCACCGAAAATCCCAACGTTCACTATATTTGAACTTTCGGTCTGACCGAGTTTTCACTTCGGTCTCACCGAGATTGGTCAAATGTGTGTGTAACGGTTGGATTTTGTGTGGAGGCTATATATACCCCTCCACCCCCTCCTCATTCGTGAGGAGAGCCATCAGAAAGTACCACCACTTCTACCATACACTTTCTGAGAAGTGAACCACCTACCCTTGTGTTGAGATCAAGCCATTCCATTCCTACCATATGAAACTTGATCTCTAGCCTTCCCAAATTGCTTTCCACTCAAATCTTTCTTCCACCACAGCCATATCAGTGAGGAGAGTTGAGTGTTGGGGAGATTATCACTTGAAGCACAAGAGCAAGGAGTTCATCATCATCAACACCGTCTATTACCTTTTGGGGGGTGGTGCCTCCTAGATTGGTTAGGTGTCGCTTGGGAGCCTCCGTCTTCGAGATGTGGAGTTGAACCAAGAAGTTTGTAAAGGCAAGGAGATCGCCTACTTCGTGAAGATCTACCCCGAGTAAGGCTAGTCCTCCGTGGGCGTAGGCCGTGATGGAATAGACAAGGTTGCTTCTTCGTGGACCCTTCGTGGGTGGAGCCCTCCGTGGACTCGCGCAGCCGTTACCCTCCGTGGGTTGAAGTCTCCATCAACGTGGATGTACGATAGCACCACCTATCGGAACCACGACAAAAATCTCCGTGTCACCAAACTGCGTTTGATCTTCTCCACCTCCTTTTTACATGTGCAATTTACTTTCCGCTGCATATACTCTAGAATTGCATGTGTAGGGTGTTACTTGAATTGGTCTTAATTGTGAAACTGCCAAAAACATTGCATGATCTAAAGGCAGATTTTTATATTGTCAAGTAGTCTAATCACCCCCCCTCTAGACCTACTTTCGATCCTACAAGTGGTATCAGAGCTGTGGTCTCCATTGCCTTGGTTTCCATTGCATTGGACTCCATAAGCTTGGTTTCACAACCTAGGAGAGTATGGCGTCTAGTGAGGGTAATTATCGTAAAGGTCCTTACTTTGATGGTACAAATTTTGCTAGTTGGAAGCATAAAATGAAAATGCATATTCTTGGTCATAACCCAGCCGCATGGGGCATTATTTGTGTTGGCATGCAAGGTGATTTCTTTGAAGAAGGAAAAGTTCCGGATCGCGAAGCTACACCCGAAGAATTGAAGATGTTGCAAAACAATGCTCAAGCTTGTGACATTCTCTTCAATGCTTTGTGTCCCGAAGAGTTCAACAAAATCAGTCGTCTTGAGAATGCTAAGGAGATTTGGGATACTTTGGTTGAAATGCACGAAGGTACTGAATCTGTGAAGGAATCAAAGCTTGATATTCTTCAAGGTCAACTTGACAAGTTCAAGATGAAGGATGGTGAAGGAGTCGCTGAAATGTACTCTAGGCTTGCTCTCATTACAAATGAGATTGCTGGCTTAGGAAGCGAAGAAATGACCGACCGATTCATCATTAAGAAGATTCTCAGAGCTTTGGATGGAAAGTATGACACCGTGTGCACTTTGATCCAAATGATGCCAAACTACAAGACTCTCAAGCCAACTGAAGTCATTGGAAGAATTGTTGCTCATGAAATGACACTTAAGGATAAGGAAGAGCTTCACAACAAGTCAAGTGGTGCTTACAAAGCTACAAGTGATGCTCCTACTACCTCAAGTGATAAGCTAATTTCCAATGAAGAGATAAGCCTAATGGTCAAGAACTTCAACAAGTTCTACAAGAACAGAAGCAAAGAAAGAAGCTCAAAGTCTAGATCATATGATGAAAAGAGATCTTCTAGTCGTGATCGAAACTGCTACAATTGTGGAAGACCCGGACACTTCTCAAATGAGTGTACGGCTCCCCACAAGAGAAGAGAAGAATCTCCAAGAAGAAGAGCAAGAGATGAGTCACCTCGGAGAGAGAGAAGGAGTAAAGATGATCGTTATGAACGAAGACCTTCTCGGAGAGTCAAGGATTCGGAGAGGAAAGACAAGTCATCAAGGAGCTACACAAGAAGAAGACATCAAGCTCATGTTGGTGAATGGGTCTCTGGCTCCGACTCTGACAATCAATCCGATGGAAGCTATCACTCCGACTCCGACTATAGTCAAGATGAAGGTGTTGCTGGACTTGCACTCGTATCCTCCAACTCCAACTCCTACGACTTATTTGATTCACCAAATGAGGGAATTGGAAGATGCTTCATGGCTAAAGGTCCCAAGGTAACACACCCTGAATTCATTGACTTTGATAGTGATGAGGATGACTTGCTTGGTGAAGATGAGCTCTTGCATGATAAATCTAGTGAGCTTAGTAATGATGAAAATGCTAGTAGTCTTTATAGTCGAGAAGAGTCGAATGACAATGCTATGAAGGAGATTGAGCGTCTAACTAAAGAACTAAACACTCTTAAGTTAGCTCATGAAACAACTCAAGAAGATCATAGAGAGCTCCTAAGATCTCATGAGAAGCTATGCTTCGAGAAGCTCACTCTAGAGCAAGAACATGAGTTTCTAAAAGCGATCAATGACGATCTTCGAAAGAAGAGTTCTTCATATCTTGCCAAACGACTTCTCTTGTCTAATTTCTTGCCACCTATTAAGACTAAGCATGACAAGCATAAGAAAAATTCTTCCTCTAGTAGTAACAATAACAATGTTAAATCCAATGTTGTTACTTCTAGTAGTTCTCTTGATTCCACTAACAATGTTTCAAGCCAAGTTACACTTGAGCAAGAAAATAGCTTATTGAAGGAAATCATAGAGAAAGGTGTCTACAAGAGTCTTGCCGGAAGCAAGAACTTTGAGGAGATTGTTCGCAAACAAGGAAGACACCGGAAGAATCAAGGGATTGGTTTTGAGCAAAAGTTCAACGCCGAAGGTGTTGAGTGGGAAGAAGGTCAATACCCTACTCCACAGTTTGTCTCACAAAAGGAGAAGTATGATCCTACTTCTTCCAATGTGGAACAAGCTCAAGATGACCTTCCACCACAAGACCACAAGCTAAAGGCCAAGGACAAGCTTCAAGAAGAGATTGATGCATTCATTGAAGCACCTCAAGCCATGGTCAAGTGGGTTCCCAAGGACACATCAAGTTCTACTTCGTCAAGCTCAACTACAACACCAAGGATTCCCATCAAGATGATGTGGATCCCAAAGAAGAAGAACTAGTAGGTTCTTGAGGGTGACTCCGCCAACAAACTTCACTCATATTCTTTTTGGCAAGAACTTGTGCAATCAACTTCCACATCATGCACTTGTTCATGGAGTCACAAACCCTCTTGTTGGTAAGTCAAGGGACAAGGTAATCATTGCTTTCATGGACATCATCTTTTGTGTACTTCACTCTATGTCTACGGATATTCTTGTTTGTTCCTTGTGGGACTAACCCATGTAGGTATTGAAAGTGCCCTAATCCAAAGGATTGCTCCTAACTCATGATGATCTACATCAACATTGAGCATCCACATCCTCAACATCTACATGAAGTCTTCTACGACAACCCAAGGTTAGTTTGACCCTTTAAAAGGGGTTCTCACATCTAGGGGGAGCTTTGCTCTAAAAATTGGGCTAAAGCATCTCCAAGTGATGTGAACACATAAATGCTTTATGTAAAAGTGGTAACCCCACTTGTGCTTAAACGATGAGTATGACCTATGATCAAATGTTCTCATTTGGCTCCTAAGTCAATATACTCATATATAGATGACCTAGTCATCGACAAATTGTGTGCTAGTAGCTAGAGTGTTTGGTTGTGCATGTTTGACACATGTTTCAGTTGCTATCTTATTGTGTGAGCATGTTGAATGCATGATTCTATTCATTCAAGGACATCCATTTGTGGTTTTGATTGTTTTGGTTTCTTTTTCTGGCCAAATGGATGGACAAGAATGCCTAAGCACCTTTCCCTAGCTATCTATGCTTTCTTGTCTCAAAACTCTATTCATGCTCATATCACAACTTTGAACAAGTCTTTTTCGGACAGTCCGAGTGAGGAGCACTCGGAACCACCGATTCGTCTAAGGCTGACTTCCAAAACCTTCTAAGTCCATTTCGGTCTGACTGGTTTCTCAATATCGGTCCAACCGAAACGCTTAGACTGATCTAGGTTTCATCTCGGTGAAACCGAGTTCAAACTCTCGGTCTGACCGATATGTGTAACTGCACAGCAGATATACATCTCGGTGACACCGAGTTTTTCAACTCGGTCCCACCGACAGCACGGGGTTATATATACCTGAGGGGCTGCGCGCGATTTCTTTCTTCAAACCGTTCGCCCCCAAGACCCCTGCTGCCGCCGCCCTGGTCTACGCTTCGTCGCCTTCGTCGCCTGTGCGCCCTCGCCGCAGGTCTCCGCCGCCGTCAACGGTAATCATCTCCACCGTTGCCGCCGTAGAGGGACACCACCAAGTTAGGGTGTGTCCCGATCCCTTTTCGTGCTCCACTGCTGATTCTTGCACGATAGGCTGCCATGATTCAATCCATGTTTGATATGTTCCCCACACAATAGTTCAGATCGTCTAGTTTCGAGGAAAATTCTTAGGTTTAGGTTTCCACGGAATGCATCTCGGTGAAGCCGATTTTTGAAAATCGGAATGACCGATTTGGCCTCTGGCCATTGCACTGCATAGTTCGGTTTAACCGAGTTGTGCCAATCGGAACGACCGAAAAGAAGTTTCAGTGAAACCCTAAGTTTTCGGTAGGACCGAAACCCACTTCGGTCTGACCGAAAGTGGTGTGTAGGTTTCTGTTGAGCACTTCGGTTGCACCGAAACCTAAAATCGGTTTGACCGAAATACATTCTGTGAAAACTCAAAACTAAGTTTTTAACTCATTTTTTTTGCAAAAAACTTCTGCAGTTGTGATAACTCTTCCATTCTGCCTATACCTTATCTTTTCACAGGTCTTTCAGCCATGTCAGATGTCAGTGACAGCCAGAACAGGTCTGAATCACCGTTTGCTGAAATTCCAGAGGCAGATACAAGTCCTGCAAGCAGCTCTAGTGATGATGGTGAGAGGAGCACCCCTAGTGGTCTGCCTCCCGCAGCTACGAGAACCAGGAAGAAGAGAACTTCGGATGATGAGGACTCCGACTTTGTTGCTGAGGAAGTTACCTCCAAGCCCAAGAGGAATGTGGTTGCCAAAGAGCACCAAGGGCAGCAGCCAAGGAAAGGTACAAGCAAGGTAAAACAGTCAGCAGTTGCTAAGAAGCTCAACTTGGAAGAGCCTGCTCCAAGCAAGGTGAAGAAGACTTCCAAAAGGAAGAGAGTTGTTTATGCTGAACCTCAAGTTGATGCTGAAGAAGAAGAAGAAGAAGCACCCCAGCCTCCTCCTCAGAAAGCTAAGTTCATGGGTGATGCTATTCGGTCTCAAGCCTCCTCTAAGCCCAAGAAGCCTGCTCCTTCCAAAGCAGCTCCAGCCAAGCCCAAGAGAACAACCAGAAGCATTCCAGCTTCTGAGAAGAACAAAGGAGAGATGCCACCGTCTGAATCAGATGAAGAGCATGTGTTGCTCAAGCTCCGTCCCAAGTTGCCACTCCACAATGATGCTCATCCTCAAGCTGAGGACATGAAGGCAAGGAAGGACAAAGGTCTCAGGCTATGGAGATAGTCTGATCCATATGCCGTAAGGAGAAGGACTGCTGTGGACCCCAGATTCCACACCAGAGAGCAGCAGGATTTCTATGAGACCGTGCTAATGGATAAGAAGCCCATTGTTGCTGACACCAGGTATGTTGACTGGAAGTACATTGACAGTGAAGAGCACCGGGACTTCTTTCCCCATGTGCATGAGAGCTTTACTGCATGTGGAGTTGCTGACTTCGTGGGTCAAGAGCTGACAGCCTGGAATGACGAGATGATCATGCAGTTCTATGCCACTGCCCACTTCTACCCTGATGGCAAGATCACCTGGATGACTGAAGGTCAAAGGTTTTCTTCGACTGTTGAAGAATGGGCAGAACTTCTGAACGCTCTAGTGCAGAGAGAGGACGACATTGATGTCTATGGGATTCCTAAGAAGAGTCATGATTCCATGAAGAATATGTACAAGGAGATCCCAGCTGCTGATTTAGAGGGATGGAAGCTCGGCTCAGTGTATTATCTCCAGGCAGGTCTGACCACCACTAACACTATTCTGAGGCATACTTTGATGCCTAAGTCAGGTGACCACCGGATGATACGAGGCTATTCTATCAACATGCTGCACATTCTCGATGAGAAGGCACCTTTTAAGGTGATGGACTTGATGGTAGAAACCATTAAGAGGACTGCAGCTGACCAAAAGAGGTCATGTGGGTTTGCACCGCAGATACAGATGCTCATCAACGCCAAGTTTGGCACGGGCAAATTCATGTTGGATAGGAAGCACTTGCCACTGCAGCCAGAGCATGAGGACAACGTAGTTGTGATGGATGAAGAGGATCCCACCTCAGTTGAAGGGCAAGCCAAAATTGAAGCTGCGAAGAAAGCTAAAGCTGACAAAGAGGCAGCAGCTGCAGCAGCTAAGCCAAAGAGCTTTGGAGAACAAATTCTTGAAGCTACCCAAAGGATTGAACAACGCCTGGCCAGCATTGAGCAATCTCAGGAGAGCCTTGAGAGGATTGTTGAGGACAAGATCCACGCTCTGGACGTGAAGCTGACTGAGATTCAGGTGTCTGTCAACAAGCTTGAGGCAGACATGGAGGAGACTAGGCAGGAGAGAGCAGAGCTTATGCAGGATGATCTAGTCCAGGACTCTCATCGCCAGACTGCTCAGGTTCCCAGAGGATCCAGATCTGCAGCTATCCCAGTGACAGACTCCAGGGCTACCACTTCAGCACCAGCTACAGCTCCAGCAGTTCCTTCAGCTCCAGCATCCACTCCTCCACCGCAGATATCAGCAGAGGTCTTCGCAGATGCAGCTATCTCTACACCGACATCTACCCAGACGGGAGCCGCCAGCAGAGCCCGCAGTGACGTTTAGCTCTATACCTTTTCGAACTTTTTTGGTAACTTGTTGCCAAAGGGGGAGAAATTGTTATAGATCATAGGGCTTCGAGAGAGAGAGTGCTCTTTCGTCTTTTCGTTCTTTTGCCGGTTTTCCTTGAGATACATTGGTTTCTTTTGGTTCCAGTTACTTTATGTGTGCTTGCTACTACGTTTGATGCTACCTTAATGAGTGCTCAGTCATACTATGCCTTAATGTGTGCTTATTGCTTATCATATGCTATTTCTTATTGTATGGCTATTTACTCTTGTCTTGGTGATTGAGTGTATGTTACTCATTCTTATCATTTTGTGCGCTCCACCAAGATGTATGTGACATGGAAGAGTGACCCATAATCCTAATCGATTGTGCATTTGCATTCAAACGCAAATTTCAAATAATGCACAAATTTAGGGGGAGCTCTTGTTTATCACATACTTCTCAAAGCGACGATATTATTCTTTGATTATATCCTTTGTCGAAGCTTTGATCTATATGTTGTCATCAATTACCAAAAAGGGGGAGATTGAAAGTGCAACTAATCCCCGGGTGGTTTTGGTAATTAATAACAACATATATATCATTGAACTAATATTCACTTGAGAATCATTTCAGAAAAGTTCGATGATATGGGTATGGAAATGTCTGAAGAAGTGGACCCCTCAAAATGCTAAGACAAGCATTGGCAAAAGCTCAAGACTCCATTTCTGGTTTAGTGATCAAAGATCACATTGAGTCCATAGGAAAAGCCAATACTATTAAAAGGGGATGAGGTTGTGTTAATGTTCTTGTTGCTCAAGTGCTTGGTGATCTAGCTCCCTCAACTATCAGCACTCTTCACTTTACAACACACTCATAAGTAATCTCGGACAAACCGATTCTGCAAACTCAGTCCCACCGAGATGAACCACTTCAGTTATTTCCCTAAACCCTAATTTCTCGGTCCATCCGATTCTGTGTTTCGGTCTCACCGAAAATGTTCTGCCAACCTTCTGTAACCAATGACAGCATTTCGGAATATCCGAGTTGTTGTTTTCGGTCACACCGAGATGGCAAACCCTAATCTTTGACTCACTTCGGACACACCGAGATGGTATTTTCGGTCCCACCGAAAATCCCAACGTTCACTATATTTGAACTTTCGGTCTGACCGAGTTTTCACTTCGGTCTCACCGAGATTGGTCAAATGTGTGTGTAACGGTTGGATTTTGTGTGGAGGCTATATATACCCCTCCACCCCCTCCTCATTCGTGAGGAGAGCCATCAGAAAGTACCACCACTTCTACCATACACTTTCTGAGAAGTGAACCACCTACCCTTGTGTTGAGATCAAGCCATTCCATTCCTACCATATGAAACTTGATCTCTAGCCTTCCCAAGTTGCTTTCCACTCAAATCTTTCTTCCACCACAGCCATATCAGTGAGGAGAGTTGAGTGTTGGGGAGATTATCACTTGAAGCACAAGAGTAAGGAGTTCATCATCATCAACACCGTCTATTACCTTTTGGGGGGTGGTGCCTCCTAGATTGGTTAGGTGTCGCTTGGGAGCCTCCGTCGTTGAGATGTGGAGTTGAACCAAGAAGTTTGTAAGGGCAAGGAGATCGCCTACTTCGTGAAGATCTACCCCGAGTAAGGCTAGTCCTCCGTGGGCGTAGGCCGTGATGGAATAGACAAGGTTGCTTCTTCGTGGACCCTTCGTGGGTGGAGCCCTCCGTGGACTCGCGCAGCCGTTACCCTCCGTGGGTTGAAGTCTCCATCAACGTGGATGTACGATAGCACCACCTATCGGAACCACGACAAAAATCTCCGTGTCACCAAACTGCGTTTGATCTTCTCCACCTCCTTTTTACATGTGCAATTTACTTTCCGCTGCATATACTCTAGAATTGCATGTGTAGGGTGTTACTTGAATTGGTCTTAA
The DNA here is from genome assembly GCA_902687465.1 of Secale cereale. NCBI lineage: Eukaryota > Viridiplantae > Streptophyta > Magnoliopsida > Poales > Poaceae > Secale > Secale cereale. The sequence goes on from LR738713.1 coordinate 739,203,990, forward strand.
TTGTGAAACTGCCAAAAACATTGCATGATCTAAAGGCAGATTTTTTATATTGTCAAGTAGTCTAATCACCCCCCCTCTAGACCTACTTTCGATCCTACAGCCTAGCACAGAGGCGTTGCAGGTCAGGACATATGTCTAGAGAGTAAGAGAAGCTACAACTAGATACAGCTCAGTGCGGCGCCTAGCACGGAGGCGCCACACTCTTTAGTGCAACGCCTCCGTGCTAGGCATTGCACGTCTGCGAAGAGCTTTTTTGTGAGCACAAAGGCATTGCACATGTGGACAAATGTTCAGACCAAAACATAGTAGTTCATAACACATATTACTTGAAATAGATGAGTAGTCCATGTTGGCGGCCATCATTTGTGGTTCCTCCTGGCTCTTTCACTTCGTACTTTCAATCTTCGTTGTCATATAGTATAGCTTCCCGCGGGTTCGCTTTCCGTGATTGAAATTCCAACCATTCATCAACCTTGGGTGGGAACTTGTACTTGTACTCGCGCTTGTTCTCACCCGCTATCTGTGCATCCATTTCCATTGAGTACTTTAGAAAGTATGCATTCAACTTGTCAAATGCGTATTGAACTATTGCCGTCACAGATAATGCACGTGCACCTTTGAGCACCCTATTGAAGCATTCAGCCATATTGCTTGTCATTTGACCGTATCTCCGGCCATCTTCATCAAAAGCACGTGCCCACTTGTTCTGGTATTTAATGTGCCTATTGAGAAAGTGTTGACCCCCAGGATCAAGTTTTTTGTGTGCGAGCAATTTGTTTTACAAGTAGGTGAACCGCTTGTCGGAGAAAGCGAGACAACAATCTCGAACATAAGTGCCTCATGCACCATCGATGGTGCAACGAAGCGTGCCCGACAATGTCAATCTCCACCGCGTTAAGAGTTCCTTGATGCCGATCCGATATGACACAAATTTCCTTCTAAGCGGGTGACTCCTTCGTCCTCAAAAGACGCAAAAACCACTCCCAGTTGTCATTGTTCTCCACCTCAACCAAAGCAAATACCAATGGCAACACCCGGTTATTGGCATCACTTGCTATCGTAACCAACAAGGTGCCCTTGTATTGTCCGGTCAAGAACGTGCCATCAACGGCGATGCCGACCTACAGTGTTCGAAAGCCCTCACGCATTGCTCAAACGCCCAAAATGCATGGCCAAATACTCAGACTTTCCTTCCGTCATGAATCGTTGTTTTTCCCCATGAGGCTCGACCACATGAACCATGCCCGGGTTTGTGGAGGCCATGGCTAACAACAATCTAGTGATTCGGTTGTATGCTTCCTCCCAATTACCGTACAACATCTTAAATGTGGCTTGCTTTGCCTTCCATGCCTTGCCGTATTTCACATTGTAAAGAAAGATGGCTTTCACAAGGTCCATGACATGTTGGATGCTCATTGTTGGAAGTGTGGATATTGAGTTGGAGAGTCTGTAAGCAATGAACTCGGACGTGAGTTGTCTATGGTCTTGGGACACAAACTTGCCATCCACCCTTTTGCCTCGGCACATGTGACTTGGTACACAACTCACTACGTGCCAAGTTGGACCTCCTTTCCATGGTCTTGCATGAAAGAAATATGCCCTAGAGGCAATAATAAAGATGTTATTTGTATTTCCTTATATCATGATAAATGTCTTTTATTCATGCTAGAATTGTATTAAGCGGAAACTTAGTACATGTGTGAATACATTGACAAAACACTATGTCACTAGTATGCCTCTACTAGACTAGCTCATTGATCAAAGATGGTTATGTTTCCTAGCCATAGACATGAGTTGTCATTTGATCAACGAGATCACATCATTAGGAGAATGATGTGATGGACAAGACCCATCCGTTAGCTTATCACTATGATCATTTAGTTTTACTGCCATTGCTTTCTTCATGACTTATACATGTTCCTATGACTATGAGATTATGCAACTCCCGATTACCGGAGGAACACCTTCTGTGCTATCAAACGTCACAACGTAACTGGGTGATTATAAAGATTGCTCTACAGGTGTCTCCGAAAGTGTTCGTGGTGTTGGCATAGATCAAGAATAGGATTTGTCACTCCGAGTGTCAAAGAGGTATCTCTGGGCCCTCTCGGTAATGCACATCATAATAAGCCTTGCAAGCAAATGACTAATGAGTTAGTCACGAGATGTTGTATTACGGAACGAGTAAAGAGACTTGCTGGTAACGAGATTGAACTAGGTATCGAGATACCGACGATCGAATCTCTGGCGAGTAACATACCGATGACAAAGGGAACAACGTATGTTGTTATGCGGTTTGACTGATAAAGATCTTCGTAGAATATGTGGGAGCCAATATGAGCATCCAGGTTCCTCTATTGGTTATTGACCAGAAATGAGTCTCGTTCATGTCTACATAGTTCTCGAACCCGTAGGGTCCGCACGCTTACCGTTTGATGACAATCAGTATTATGAGTTTATGAGTTTTGATGTACCAAAGTTAGTTCGGAGTCCCGGATGAGATCACGGACATGATGAGGAGTCTCGGAATGTCCGAGACATAAATATTAATATATTGGACGACTATATTCGGACACCGGAAGTGTTCCGGGTGTTATCGGGTAAAACCAGAGTGCCGGAGGGGGTTACCGGAACCCCCCGAGGGAGTATGGGCCATAGTGGGCCAATGAGGGAAAGAGAGGGGCAGCCCATAGGGCTGGACGCACCCCTAGGGTTCCTAGTTGGACTAGGAAAAGGGGGGAGGTGCCACCTATCCTTTCCTTCTCTTCTCCCCTTCTTTTCCTACTCCTAGTAGGAATAGGAAAAGGGGGTTCCTATTCCTACTAGGAGTAGGAATCCTACTCCCTTGGCACGCCCCTTGGCCTGGCCGCACCTCCCCCCTTGCTCCTTTATATACGGGGGCAGGGGGGCACCCAAAGACACACAAGAAACATTGTTCTAGCCGTGTGCGATGCCCCCTCCACAGAAACACACCTCAGTCATACCATTGTAGTGCTTAGGCGAAGCCCTGCGCCGGTAGCTTCATCATCTCCGTCACCACGCCGTCGTGCTGATGAAACTCTCTCCCGTGAAGCTCAACTGGATCAAGAGCTCGTGGGACATCATCAAGATGAACGTGTGCTGAACGCAGAAGTGCCGTACGTTCGTTGCTTGATCGGTTGAATCGCGAAGATGTTCGACTACATCAACCGCGTCACTAGACGCTTCCGCTTTCGGTCTACGAGGGTATGTAGACACACTCTCCCCTCTTGCTGCTATGCATCTAGTAGATAGATCTTGCGTGATCGTAGGATTTTTTTGAAATACTACGTTCCCGAACAGTGGTATCAGAGCCAGGTCTATGCGTAGATGATATGCATGAGTAGAACACAAGTGAGTTGTGGATGATACTAGTCATACTGCTTACGAGCATGTCATACTTTGATTCGGCGGTATTGTTGGATGATGTGGACCGGACCAACATTACGCGTACGCTTACGCGAGACTGGTTCTACCGACGTGCTTCGCACATAGGTGGCTGGCGGGTGTCAGTTTCTCCAACTTTAGTTGAATCGAGTGTGGCGACGCCCGGTCCTTGAGAAGGCTAAAACATAACATACTTGACAAAAATAGTTGTGGTTTTTGTATGCGTAGGTAAGAATGGTTTTTGCTAAGCCCGTAGCAGCCACGTAAAACTTGCAACAACAAAGTAGAGGACGTCTAACTTGTTTTTACAGGGCATGTTGTGATGTGATATGGTCAAGACATGACGAGTTATACGTTATTGTACGATATGATCATGTTTTGTAAAGTTATCGGCAACTGGCAGGAGCCATATGGTTGTCGCTTTATTGTATGAAATACAATCGCCATGTAATTGCTTTACTTTATCACTAAGCGGTAGCGATAGTCATGGAAGCAATAGTTCGCGAAACAACAACGATGCTACGATGGAGATCAAGGTGTCGCGCCGGTGACGATGGTGATCATGACCGTGCCTTGGAGATGGAGATCAAAAGCACAAGATGGTGATGGCCATATCATGTCACATATTTTGATTGCATGTGATGTTTATCTTATTATGCTTCTTATCTTTCTTAGTACGACGGTAGCATTATAAGATGATCCCTTACAAAATTTCAAGGTAGAAGTGTTCTCCCTGAGTATGCACCGTTGCGAAAGTTCGTCGTGCCGAGACACCACGTGATGATCGGGTGTGATAAGCTCTACGTTCACATACAACGGGTGCAAGCCAGTTTTGTACACACAGAATACTTGGGTTAAACTTGACGAGCCTAGCATGTACAGACATGGCCTCGGAACACTGGAGACCGAAAGGTCGAGCGTGAATCATATAGTAGATATGATCAACATAAGATGTTCACCATTGAAAACTACTCCATCTCACGTGATGATCGGACATGGTTTAGTTGATTTGGATCACGTGATCATTTAGATGACTAGAGGGATGTCTATCTAAGTGGTAGTTCTTTAGTAATATGACTAATTGAACTTTAATTTATCATGAAATTAGTCCTGATAGTTTTTGCATATCTATGTTGTTGTAGATCAATGGCCCGTGCTACCGTTCCCTTGAATTTTAATGCCTTCCTAGAGAAAGCTAAATTGAAAGATGATGGTAGAAATTACACGGACTGGGTCCGTAACTTGAGGATTATCCTCATTGCCGCACAGAAGAATTATGTCCTTGAAGCACCGCTGGTTGACAAGCCTGCTGCAGGAGCAACCCCGAACGTTATGAACGTCTGGCAAGCTCGTTCTGATGACTACACGATAGTTCAGTGTGCCATGCTTTACGGCTAAGAACCGGGACTACAACGATGTTTTGAACGTCATGGAGCATATGAGATGTTCCAGGAGTTGAAGTTAATATTTCAAGCAAATGCCCAGATTGGGAAATATGAGATTTCCAATAAGTTCTACAGCTGCAAGATGGAGGAGAATAGTTCTACCAGTGAACACTTGCTCAGAATGTAAGGGTACTACAATCATATGACTCAACTTGGATGCAAAGTTGACGAAGATAGTGTTATTGATAGAGTTCTTCAATCACTGCCACCAAGCTATAAAGGCTTCGTGATGAACTATAACATGGAAGGGATGCAGAAGACAATTCCCGAGCTCTTCGCTATGCTCAAAGCTGCGGAGGTAGAAATCAAAAAGGAGCATCAAGTGTTGATGGTTAACAAGACCACTAGTTTCAAGAAAAAGGGCAAGGGAAAGAAGGGAAACTTCAAGAAGAATAGCAAGATAGTTGCTACTCCCACGAAGAAACCCAAGTCTGGAGCCAAGCCTGAAACTGAGTGCTTCTACTGCAAAGGGACTGGACACTGGAAGCGGAACTGCCCCAAGTATTTGGCGGATAAGAAGGATGGCAAGATGAACAAAGGTATATGTGATATACATGTTATTGATGTGTACCTTACTAATGCTCATAGTAGCACCTGGGTATTTGATATCGGTTCAGTTGCTAATATTTGTAACTCGAAACAGGGGCTACGGATTAAACGAAGATTGGCTAAGGACGAGGTGACGATGCGCGTGGGAAATGGTTCCAAAGTCGATGTGATCGCAGTCGGCACGCTACCTCTACATCTACCTTCGGGATTAGTTTTGGACTTGAATAGTTGTTATTTGGTGCCAACGTTAAGCATGAACATTATATCTGGATCTTGTTTATTGCGAGACGGTTATTCATTTAAATATGAGAATAATGGTTGTTCCATTTATATGAGTAATATCTTTTATGGTCATGCACCCTTAAAGAGTGGTCTATTCTTGTTGGATCTCGATCGTAGTGATACTCATATTCGTAATATTGAAGCCAAAACATGCAAGGTTAATAATGATAGTGCAACTTATTTGTGGCACTGCAGTTTAGGTCATATTAGTGTAAAGCGCATGAAGAAACTCCATAGTGATGGACTTTTGGAATCACTTGGTTATGAATCACTTGGTGCTTGCGAACCATGCCTCATGGGCACGATGACTAAAACTCCATTCTCCAGAACAATGGAGCGAGCAACAGATTTGTTGGAAATCATACATACTGATGTATGTGGATCGATGAGTGTTGAAGCTCGCGGCGGGTATCGTTATTTTCTGACCTTCACTGATGATTTGAGCAGATATGGGTATATCTACTTGATGAAGCACAAGTCTGAAACATTTGAAAAGTTCAAAGAATTTCAGAGTGAAGTAGAGAATCATTGTAACAAGAAAATAAAGTTTCTACGATCTGATCATGGAGGTGAATATTTGAGTTACGAGTTTGGTCTTCATTTGAAACAATGTGGAATAGTTTCACAACTCACGCCACCCGAAACACCACAGCGTAATGGTGTGTCTGAACGTCGTAACAGTACTTTATTAGATATGGTGCGGTGTCGGGGAAACTGATCGCCCACGAACACCTATGGGACCGGAGCCCCTTTACGGTACGGCAGGGGGCGGAGGAAGCACAAAGAGCGGATCGAGGCGAGCACACGAGCAGTTTACCCAGGTTCGGGCCGCACGGATGCGTAAAACCCTACTCCTGCTTTGGTGGTTGTATTGAGTTCTTGGCTCGGGAGCGAAGAGAGCTACAGTGCGTTCTAACCGCTAGCAAGACCGAGCGCTGAGAATGATCGATGTTCCGAACCCCTTCTACGTTGCGCATGGGCCTCCTTTTATAGGTCAAAGGGGTCACCGACAGGTGGCAACACAGATGGGGGTAAAAACGTAAAAAGGGTGGTAGATGGAACAGTGTTTGTATAGTGCTCTATACCTAACCCTGACGGCAGGGGACAAGGGCATTAAATGCCCGTCGCCGTCACCCCAAATAGTGCAAAAAGTGGCCGTCAGGGCGCCACCGTCCGCCACGATGGTAGCCTCGTCACCGTTGCTTGCCACCGTGTACCCCAGGCTGCACAGCCTTCCGCCACGTGCGCCTGAAAGGGTCCCAGAGCGACACGTGGGTGGATGCGCTGGAGTGCGGGTACCGAGTGGAAGTTTGCCACGGCAAGTGCCTTGCCGCGGTCGCTATCTGGTCGCGCCTGGGAGCTTGTCGCTCTCCGGGCCTTGCCGGGACGCGTGGCGCGTTGCGGCAAGTCTCTTGAAATGCCATGTTTGGCCTTCTCGGCAAGCTCCTCTTGCCAGGGTCTTGCGCCAAAGAAGTGGTCTTGAGCCCTGAGTGGCCTTCCCGGCAAGCTCCGCTTGCCGGGGCCTTGTCTCTTTAACTTGAATACTTTGTTCTTGAATGGCTCCAAAGGAACCATGCGGGGTCTTGGCGGTCGCCTGGCTAGCCTTGCCGCGGGACGCTGCAACCGCCCGTGTACAAGTTCGGAATACTAAGGTACCCCTACTTTAGTACACCGACAGGAGCCCCCGGGCCTGGCCCACACACGGTGCCGAGCGCTGTTGGGCCAGGCCCAAAACAGTGCACGGGCACGCGCGGCCTGCGGCACGCCGTATCCCACTCCGTATCCACCGCGCCCTCCCCTAACGGCACGCGTCAATCGTGGCGTCGTGGGAGAGATCATGGCCTATTTCTTTAATTGGAAATGCGGAACGTCCGCCCCCTTCCCCCTTATAAGCAGGGGAAACAGGGGTGATTCGTCCATCTGCCCGTTGCTTCTTCAATCCTCAGAAACCCCCGCCGCTCCCCTCCTTCCCGAAGGCCGAAAGAGAGCAGCGCTCCGCCCTCCGTTGCCACCAACAACACCAGCGCCGTCAACCTCCTTCACCGCTTCCGCCATGGCTCCGAAAGGCGAGAAGGGGAAGGCCGCGAAGTCGGCCGAGGCGCTGCGGCTCGCGGCGATGCGGAAGAGGAAGGTGGTCTTCCCGCCAAAGCTTGACGCGGAGGAACTGAGGGAATCCTTCTACCTTTTCTGGTCGAGGGAGACGAAGGCGCATCCACGCACCAAGGTACTCCCAGCCGCCGCTTGCAAGATGTTCCCAAACGGCTACGCATCTCCGCGCTGTTCTTCTACTGCGGGCTCTGCCCGCCCTATTCTGAGTTCTTCTGCGATATCATGAACACATATGGATTCCATCTCCTTGACTTCACCCCCAACGCCGTTCTCACCATGGCCGTTTTCGCACATCTGTGCGAAAACTTTGTCGGAGTCATCCCAAGTGTAGCCCTTTTCCACCATTACTTCACACCTCGAGTTGAGAGGGGAGAGCCTCTGTCTGGCGGAATCTCTTGGATCTCTAGGACCCATAAGAAGGAAGCTTACTTGACGGGAGAGCTCCACGGCAAGTGGGATGAGTGGAGGGCCAATTGGTGTTGGATCATAGAGGATGACCCGCATCCATTCACCGCCCGGCGCCAAGCCCCACTAGTACGCGGCAACGACTGGAGCGATTTGGCCCCGGAGGATAGCAGATTGAAGATTGCCACTACCCGGATTCTTCGCCTTAGGCACGCCAAGCTCACAGTAGGCGCAGTTGGAGCAGACTTTCTCCGCCGCCGCATCGCCCCCTTGCAGGAGAGGAAGAGGCCTGCCTGGGATTTTGAGAATGCGGCAGATATCATGAGGCTGCGCCCGGGCCTCAATTATAACTTCACTGTCCTAGAGCTCAACGCGATGCTCCAGGCGTTGTTCAAGTATGACTCCGCCCATCCCGAGTGGTTTACGTTGCCGGAGGGCGTAGTTCCGCTGTGCAACAGCTTGTCGCTCAGCGCTATCCGTGCAGTGATGCCGCTGTGCGATTCCCACGGGATCGACCCCACTTGGCAGGAGCCTTCCGACAAAGCTGTGCAGGCGTTCTTCGACAACTGGGTGGAACAGCCAGTCAATTCCGACGAGAAGAAATGCCTCACCCGCGACACCACTGACCAAGAGATGGCGTATATTGCCACCAGACTGGAAGAGGCGGCGGAAGCCAGGGCCGCGGGCGAGTTCGGGTAAACAGTGGAGGAGGCGGAGGCAGCGGAGGCGACAAGCCTTGCCGAGCAGGAAGAGCTTCTCAAAGCGGGGAAGCTTGCCGGGAAGGTCGCTGAGACGAATGATCCCGCCGAGCAGGGCGCCGAGTCGAGCGGGCCCGCTGGGGACTCGAGCGGCTCACTAGAGATCGGCTCCTCCTCCTCGTCCTCGGGCAGCTCGCCACCACCAGCAAGTCCTCCAGCTCCACCAAGAAAACGCCTCCGCAAGGCCGCAGACGTGATGGGGCGGCAGACGGGCCAACAGCCGCAGCGCCACGCGACACGCGTCATCGCGGCAAGCAAGGCCGCCACGGGAGCACCTCGCGCTTCTGCAGCGGCTGGAGGGGGATCTTCCCGGACTGTCGCCTCTGTTCCTGTCGCCCCTCGGGCTTCGGCGGCAACCGGAGCGGGGTCTTCTCAGACCACCGCCCCTGCTCCCGCCAAGCGGCCAAGGGAGCCTACTCCCCCGCCTCCTCGCGCCGGGACGCACGAGCCAGACTTCGATTTCTCTGCGCTCAGCTCCGACGAAGAGGAAGGAGAGTAAGTCTTCGCAATTCTTGTTTTTCTTTGATTTTCCGTCGCTTTGTCTTGCATCTCTTTCGCCTAATTCTGAACATGTCTTTTTCAGAACTCCGACCCAGAGGGCAGCGAAGAGGGCCAAGGTCCCGGTGATCGTCATCGAGGACGAGCCCGCTGCGACAGCTGGGGGCGCGCCTGAGACAAGCTTGCCGGACCCGGCAACTGTTCTTCAGAGCAGCCCCCAGCGCAGCCCCCAGCGTAAGTGTTGTTCATCTTCTACTGTTGGGTGCGTGGGGGTGCTTCTTCTTTGCTGATATCTTGTTTGTTGACTTATGTAGAAGCAGAGCAGCAGCACCAGGAGCGCCAGGAGACCGCCCCCGACGTGCCGCATGCTTCTACCACACCGCCAAGGGGGAGCTCCCCGGCAAGGGAGAACACTCCGCCAAGGGAGAACACCCCGCCAAGGGCGAGCACTCCGCCAAGGGCGAGCACTCCGCCAAGAGCGAGCTCTCCGGCGAGGGATGGTGCTAGCGGCCCACCGCCGGTGGGAGCTACCACCACGCCGCGGAGGGAGAGCTCTCCGGCCAGGAACCTCGCCAAGGAGCCGGCCCGCGCAGGTAAACCCTTGGACTTTTCTTCTTTCAATTCTCTTTTTTTGGATATTTGCTTGACTGTGATTCTTTCCTTTTCCTCCGTCAGACCCGTCCGCAGTCGAGCCCATGGAGACGGAGGTTGTCGCCGACGACGCCGTCGTTGCTAAAGAGACGGTTGGCACGGACGATCACGCTGGCGCAGAGGCCGCCAAGGCTGCCGCCGCGGCAGCTGGCGAAGAGGCTGGCGGTCGCACTAACGGTACTGAGGCCGCAGGAGCGCCAGGCGCTACGCCGACCGCCGAGCCCTCCGCCGCCGCCGCAGCCCCCAGCTCCGACGAGCCCGAGCCAAGCGCCTATCTGAAGGCCGACGATGACATCTTCATCCAGCTCCCGTGGGCGTCCATGTCCAGGGCGCCCATCGAGGGAGAGGTCTTCGACGGGGAGGTCCTTGCTTCCGCCGGACTGAAGCTCGTCGACGTGCCGAGCAGCAGCAACGAGCCCGAGGAGGAGCGGCTGCTGCGCAAGCTTCTGTCTTTGTACCATGCCCGGCAGGCCAAGCTGGAGTCCCGAGAGGGTCTGGCCGCCAAGGCGGGTGCTGGCTTGGAGAAGCGCGTAGAAGAGCTCCGAGCCGTCAACCAAGCAGCTCTCCGATCCTTGGCGGAGGAGCGGGAGTAGCTCGCCGAGGCGCATCAGGCTTTCAACTTGGAGAAGGCTGAAGCGGAGGAGCAGCAGCGGCTTGCCGCCGAGGAGCTATCCAGGCGAGAAGGCGAGCTGTCGCAGCGGAAGGTCGACCTCGACAGCCACGAGGATGAGCTTGCCGCGCGCGAGCGATCGCTTGGAGGAGCTTTGCAGGAGGCAAAGGATGCTGCTGCAGCCGCCGAGACCGCCAAGAGGGAGTTGGAGCAGAGGGTGGCGCAGCTGGAGACCAACCTGAATACGAGCGGCGAGGAGGTTGCCGCCCTCAAGCTCGAGAGGGAGAAGGATGCCCACAGCCATTCTGAGCTGCAGGTCCGCCTCTCCGAGAAGGGCAAGGAGCTCGCCGTCGCTAAGGACTCCATCACCAATCTGGAGCTGAAGCTGTCCACTCTTACCACGACGCTGGACGGCGCCAGGGAGCAGGAGACGGCCCTGAAGGAGGAGCTCAGGTCCGAGAAGGTGTTGCTGGATAGTGCTGCCATTTCCCAGAATAACTTTAGGCGGACCATCGAGCTATGGACGAAAGGCCTTGTCAACGCTGCCGCGGACATCGACAAGGAGTTGGCGGAGCTGGGGGCGGAGTATCTTGGGTACTCCACCGACGAGACCCTCCACCCCAGCGCCAAGCTTACTTTGTTCTTCAAGGGCGTGGTGACGGCCCTCCAGCAACTCCGGGAGAAGATCCCGAAGCAGCTGGCGGACGAATCGCGCAGGCTCTGCGCGGGGGCTCTCCAAAAGGTGTTGATGAAGGTGGCTTTCCGCAACCCAGGGCTCAACCTCACCAACGTCCTCAGGAGCTTGCCGCCGGACGCCGATCAAGAAGCGCTCAAGGCCCTTGTCACACCCATTGTGGACAAGGTGGGCGGGATCAAGAGAGTCGAGGGCGATCGCGCAGACTAGGCTGTTTACTTTCTTCTTTCCTTGTCGCTGCCAACCATGTTATGAACAATAGTCTATTAGAACTGCGGCAAGTCATTTTGTAATATAACTCTATCTTAGGCAGTTGATGCAGCGTTATTTCCTTTACTTGACTCCCTTGCTTTGTATGTTTTCACCCTACGCTTTTAGGGAACTTGCCGGCATAGGCACCTTTGCCGCGAGCACTGAGCGCGGGACTTCAGCAGCCCGGTGGAGGTGCCGTTGCCGACAAGAAACCTTGTCGTAACTAGTCGCAGCACACTTAGGTTGTTGAGCGAACTCGAAAACGAAGTAAGGGTGCGACACTAGTCGCGGCACACTTAAGTCGTTGAGCGTGCTCAAAACAAAGTAAGGGCGGGGCTAGCCACGAGTTGGTTCCTCCGCGCACAGGTTTTCCATACAAAGCGAGGTCGTTCAAGGAAGATAACTTAAAAATTTAAAAATTTGATTGCTCAAACTTTGGCAACTTAGCTTTTATGTTGTTTGCTTCTCGGCAAGGCAAGGATTTCTTGAACGGCGCTTGGTCCATACTGCTATCTCCTCTCCCCCCCGGCAAACTTGTGCACGAGGGGAACTTCTTCTCCTTGAGAAAAAAGAAAGAAGAGAAAACAGAGATATGGAGCCTTGCGGCTCGTTATTGCTTACCGGGTGTAGTTGCTGAATACATGCAAAAAACAAAGAAGCATTAAATGACAAGTTGTGCGGGGCACATAAGCTTTACTGATGCACGGGGTCTGCGCCCGGCTTTGTACAAAGGATTACATGCAACAGCGGCAAGACTTGTACAAAAGGTGGTTGCCGGAGCGGATCACGGCAACCGCGCCTTATGGGTAAAACTTGCGAAGATGCTCAATGTTCCAGGAGTTGCTCGTCGGTAAGCCATCTTCGTTCTCAGGCGGACAACGCCGGGCCTAGTGACTCGTTTCACCCGATAAGGGCCTTCCCACTTCGGCGTCAACTTGTTGGAATTCTTGGCGGACTGAACGCGCCGAAGAACAAGGTCGCCTTCCTCGAGACTTCTGGCATTAACTTTGCGGCTATGGTAGCGGCGCAAAGCTTGCTGGTATCGAGCAGCTCGTACAGCAGCCTGAAGACGGTCCTCCTCAAGGAGCAGCGCGTCATCTTGTCGCAGCTGCTCTTGCTCGAGCTCATCATAAGCGAGCACTCGAGGCGACCCGTATACGAGTTCTGTGGGGAGAACTGCCTCTGCTCCGTAGACAAGAGCGAAAGGTGTCTGTCCAGTGGCTCGATTTGGCGCGTCCTGATCGACCAAAGAACCACCGGCAGCTCCTCGATCCAGTTTCTTCCGCACTTGTGCAGCCTGTCGAAAGTTCTTGTCTTGAGTCCGCGCAGCACTTCAGCGTTTGCCCTCTCCGCTTGACCGTTGCTCCTCGGGTGAGCAACAGAAGCGAATCAGACCTTGGCGCCAAGGTCTTGGACATATTGCATGAAGGTGCGACTTGTAAATTGTGTGCCGTTATTGGTGATGATCCTGTTAGGGATCCCGAAATGGCAAACAATCGACCTGAAGAACTTGACTGCTGACTGCGCGGTCACCTTTCTCACTGGCTCCACTTCCAGCCACTTTGTGAACTTGTCGATGGCAATGTACAAGTACTCAAAGCCCCCGGCTGCGCGGGGAAAGGGGCCAAGGATGTCGAGGCCCCAGACTGAAAATGGCCAGGATAAAGGGATCGTCTGGAGAGCTTGAGCTGGCTGGTGTATCTGCTTGGAATGGAACTGGCACGCTTCACACTTGGTTACTTGTGCAGTTGCATCCTGGAGGGCTTCTGGCCAAAAGAAACCTTGCCGGAAAGCCTTGCCGGCAAGTGCTCTTGCGCCAATGTGGTGGCCACATATGCCTCCATGTATCTCTGCCAACAACTTCTGTCCGTCTTCCGGGGAATACACTTCAATTTCACACCGTTGAGTCTTCTTCTGTACAGTTCGTTGCCGACAAACTGGTACATACTTGACTGCCGGGCTACTCTTTCAGCTTCTTCTTGCTCTTCGGGAAGTTCTCCTGTCTGAAGGAAACGGACAATCTGCTGTGCCCATGCTGGAGCTTGTGGCTCGACAACAAGGACTAAAGGCACATCTACTGCTGCGGGAACATCCGCTTCCACGGCTAGGACCTGTGGTTCAGCCGGAGCTTGACGTTCCCCGGCAAGCTTGCCGGAGCACAACTTGTCGGGAGCGTCTTCTTCAACTGTACAAACCCTAGGGCTTGCAGGAGCAAACTGCTCCTCAGCATTGTCGGTGTTGATCTTGGGGACTTTCTTGGCGGCGGCTTCGGGAAGCTCTGCCGGAAAATAGTCACCAGAAACCAACTTTCTCTTCTTGCTTTGTCCAGTTGATGGGGTTACGGATGACTGAGTCAACTTGAGCACAAAGATCCTTGGTTCCACAGACAACTTTAGTGCGGCACACTTCGACAGGCCATCTGCGATGTCGTTCTGAGCTCTTGGAACATGCTCCATCTGTAGGCCGTCAAAGTGTTCTTCAAGCTTTCTCACTTCGTCAACGTATGCTTCCATCAACGGGCTCTGGTAGTTCTTGTTTACTTGGCGGACGACAAGCTGCGAGTCACCCCTTACAATAAGCTTCTTGATCCCAAGGTCTGCCGCGATTCTGAGGCCGGCAAGCAAACCCTCATACTCTGCAGTATTGTTTGTCGCTTGCTCCTTGGGAAAGTGCATTTGGATCACATACTTGAGGTGCTCTCCGGTGGGTGCGACAAGCAGCACGCCAGCACCTGCGCCTTGCAGCGAGAAGGCACCGTCAAAGTACATTATCCACTCTTTGCTTGCTTCATTGACAGGGATGCTCGTCTCTAGAATTTCTTCGTCTGGCGTTGGCGTCCACTCTGCTATGAATTCTGCCAATGCTCTGCTCTGGATAGTTGAAGTGCTTTCGAACTTGAGGCCAAAGCTTGACAGTTCTAGTGCCCACTAAAGGATCCTGCCTGTTGCTTCTGGATTTTGCAATATCCTCTTCAGCGGAAAGCGAGTGACCACTGTTATCTCATGTGCTTGGAAGTAATGGCGCAGCTTTCTCGAGGCCATGAGAAGGCCGAAAAGCAGTTTTTGCACTCCAGAGTACCTTGACCTAGCCCCCTGCAGAAGGGAGCTGACAAAGTAGACTGGGCGCTGCACCATCTTCTTCCGTATCTCCTGCGCAGATATATCCTTGTCGGGACCAGAGCTTGTCGGGGAAGCCCCCTGCTTATCGCTGGACGCGCTTGCCGCGGCCGCTGGCTCGTCGTCTGCCTCCCTCTCCCCTACTAACGCAACACTAACCACTTGATTGGTTGCCGCTAGGTACAACAGCAACTTCTCTTGTGGTTTAGGTGCGACAAGTATTGGAGTAGAGGACAGGTACCTCTTCAAGTCTTGCAGCGCAACCTCCGCTTCCGGGGTCCATTTCATTGGGCCTGCCTTTTTCAAGATTTTGAAAAACGACAGGGCGCGCTCTGCTGACTTAGAGATAAACCTGCTGAGAGCAGCCACGCAGCCGGCAAGTCTCCGTACATCCTTGACGCGCTTCGGTGCTTCGATCTGCTCAATGGCCTTTATCTTGTCGGGGTTGGCTTCAATCCCTCTTTGAGACATGAAGAACCCGAGAAGCTTGCCGGAGGGGACTCCAAACACGCACTTCTCGGGGTTGAGCTTGAGTTGGATCTTGCGCAAGTTTGCAAAATTCTCATCTAAATCTTGGATTAGAGTAGCCCTATCCTTGCTCTTGACCACTATATCATCCATGTACGCTTCTACATTTCTGTGTATCTGTGGCTCAAAAGCTGTATGGACTACCCTTGCAAATGTTGAACCAGCATTCTTCAATCCGAAGGGCATGCGTATGAAACAGTAAGTGCCACATGGAGTAATGAATGCGGTCTTCTCTTCATCTTCCTCAGCCATGAAAATCAGATGGTATCCTGAGTATGCATCAATAAACGAAAGCAACTCACATCCAGCCGTGGAGTCTACAATCTGGTCAATGCGCGGCAAGGGAAATGGATCTTTGGGACAAGCTTTATTCACATCGGTAAAGTCGATACAAAGCCTCCACTTCCCGTTTGCCTTGCGCACGACAACATGATTGGCCAACCACGTGGGATGGAGTACACCTCTGACAAGGCCTGCTGCTTCCAGTTTCTTGATTTCTTCTGCTATCAACTCTTGGCGCTCCACTGCTTGCTTTCTAACCTTCTGCTTGACGGGTCGCGCGTGAGGACAAACGGCAAGCTTGTGCTCAATCACTTTCCTGGGAACACCGGGGATGTCAGATGGTTGCCATGCAAACACATCGACGTTCGCCCATAGGAAAACAATGAGCGCGCTTTCCTATTTGGGGTCAAGCGTGGCACTGATGGTGAAAGTACCACCAGTGCCGTCCTCCTTGGCGGACACCTTCTTGGTTGCTGGCGGAGCTGCCATCGTTTTCTTACACTTGCCGGTGGAGCTCGATGGTGCGTCCCGGTGGAGCTCGATGGTGCGTCCTCGACGGCAGCGCAACACTCCGAAGAGGTGCGTTTGCCGGAGTGAGCCCCAGAGCTCTTGTCGGAATTGATCTTCTTCTTCTCCCCGGGAGCTTCAGCGGCAAGTGTTTGGTGATCTGCTGCGGCTGCTGCTTCCCGGTAGATCTTGTCGGCGCAGATAAGGGCGTCTTTCTTGTTGCCAGGGACAGAGATGACGCTTATCGGACTGGGCATCTTGAGCATGTTGTAGGCGTAGTGAGAGGCTGCCATGAACTTGGCGAGCGCTGGACGGCCAAGTATTCCATTGTAAGGCAATGGAATATCGGCAACGTCGAAAGTGATCCTCTCAGTCCTAAAGTTCAGCTCTCCGCCAAATGTCACTGGCAGCGTGATCTTCCCCTTTGGCTTGCTCCTTCCCGGGTTGATCCCTTGGAATGTGCCGGTTTCTTCGAGCTCGCTGTCGGGGATCTGGAGTTTCCGGACCACAGCGGAGGAGATCAAGTTCAAGCCGGCCCCGCCGTCAACTAACATCTTGGTGACCTTGAGGTTGCGGATGGTTGGTGAAACCAACATCGGCAAGCACCCCACAGCAGTCGTGCGATCAGGGTGGTCCTCAATATCGAAGATGATTGGTGTGCTGGACCACTTCAGAAGCTTGCGCGATTCGACAGGCGGTTCTGCCGCATTGACTTCACGCACCCACTGCTTGAGTTGGCGGTGGGAAGTATGCAGAGAAGCACCGCCGTCAACGCACAAAACCTCTGTTGCTTTCTGAAACTCCTGCTCGCTGGTCTCTCCTTCATCCATGTCCTTGTCGTCGTCGTCTTCGTCCTTGTCGCGGCCACGGGGAGGTCTGTCTCCTTGCCGCTGCTTGGCCTTGCCGCGGCGTCCTCCCCAGACGTTGAATGGCCGCTTCTTGCCGGACCCTCCATCACCTCCTTGGGCCTTCTCCTTGTCGCGTCGCTCGTACTCAGCTTTCTGCTGCTGGACGAGGTACTCGACCCTCTTGCAGTTCTGGAGATCGTGGCCCTTGGTGCGGTGGATCTTGCAATACTGCTTGTCGGTGCCGTCCTGCTTGTCGGCGGCAGCCACAGCCTGGCATTTGGTGCATGCATCAGTCTCCTTGCCGGAGCTACCAACTTGGGCTTTCTTGGCGCCAGCCTCTTTGCCGGACTGCTCGACGACTAGCACTTCCTTGTTCTTCTTCTTCCTATTGTTCCGCCGTCAGTTCTTCTTTGCCGGGGCGGCATCCTCGCTGTCTGATCCCCCTGCTCCTGTATCCTCTCTGGGGAGTTTCCTCCCCTCTTCAGCACGTGCACACTTGTCGGCCAGGGCTTACAGCTCGCTGACGTCCCTGATCTTGCACATCGCCATCTCCTCCCTCATCCTGCGGTTACGCACGTTCGGGTGGAACGCGCTAATAACCGCGGCAGGGTGGACGTCTGGGATGTTGTGTTGCACGCGGCTGAACCTCTGGATATACTTGCGCAGGGGCTCTCCTTCCTTCTGGGCGAGCAGGTGGAGGTCACTCTCCTGGCGATGTGGCTTGTGGCCGCCCGTGAAGGCGCCGACAAACTAATGGCACAGGTCAGCCCAAGAAGAAATGGAGTTGTCCGGCAAGTGCATGATCCAGGATCTGACGTTTGGCTTGAGCACTAGCGGGAAGTAATTGGCGAGTATCTTCTCGTCTCGTCCCCCAGCAGCCTGCACCGCGATGGTGTAGATGCTGAGGAACTCCGACGGATGTGTCTTGCCGTCGTACTTCTCCGGTACGTCGGGTTTGAAGTTCTTCATGCTGGGCCACTTGACTTGCCGCAGCTCGCGAGTGAACGCAGGGGAACCTACCGCGTACGGCAAGTCGCCTGGTCCCCCTGGCGCATGCGCGTCGACAGTGGGCCCAGCGTGCTGGTCAGATTGACGCCGCGCTTCTCTTCGACGCTCGATGTGGGTTCGAGCGTCCTCTTGTTGTCGATCGTCGAGAACTTGGCGCTGATTGCGCCGAGCTCGCGGATCTGATGACGCAGTGGAATCATCGTCGAGGTTGATCCGACGAGTCGGCGATTTTGGCCTTCGGGGCGGAGAGTGCACGATGGTTGCACCCCCACCGGTCTTGCCGCCGTCGGCCTGCACCTGGCTGACTTGCCGCGGCCGCGATGCGCTCGGCTGCTGCGGGGTGTCGCCGTTGGCGAAGGCGATGAGGCTCTGGATGGTGGCCCTCCAGTCGTCGGCCTTGTCTGCCGCTGGAGGGAAGTCGAGGAGCAGTTGAGCTCGAGCTAGAGCTTCTGCTGGAGTGGCGGGTAGCGGTGGCGAACGGTGCGAGGAGCGGGATATGCTCGGACTTCTAACTACGTTAGAAGGAGCAGTTTCCCGTCCCGGCGACCGTGCCTTGCTGGTGCCGGCATGTTGGTGTGTATGCTGGCCTTGAGCGTCCTTAGATCCGCCAGCTTGGCCTTGGCCCAGCAAGCGTATGGTACCTTGGGTACCACGACGCTGTCGGTCCCGCGCTTCCTGAGATGGGCGCGGTGCGTGTACGGACGCCGAGGCCTTGGAGTGCGCCCGGTCGTCCGTCTTGTCCTTGGACTTGGCGGCGCCGTGAGTTTCCTCGCCGACGTCCGTCCTTCTGCCGGCGTCTACCCCACCAGCCGTTGGCTCCGGCGGTGGCGGGATCGACGCGGACGGGACTGCTGCCTCCGAAGCCTTCTTCTTCGGCGGCATGTTGATGAAGCCGATGAAGTTGGTGAAGATCTAGCTCGTGTGACGCCGGATCGGGTTCACACAACCTCGACGCACCCCCTACCTGGCGCGCCAAAGATGTCGGGGAAACTGATCGCCCACGAACACCTATGGGACCGGAGCCCCTTTACGGTACGACAGGGGGCGGAGGAAGCACAAAGAGCGGATCGAGGCGAGCACACGAGCAGTTTACCCAGGTACGGGCCGCACGGATGCGTAAAACCCTACTCCTGCTTTGGTGGTTGTATTGAGTTCTTGGCTCGGGAGCGAAGGGAGCTACAGTGCGTTCTAACCGCTAGCAAGACTGAGCGCTGAGAATGATCGATGTTCCGAACCCCTTCTACGTTGTGCATGGGCCTCCTTTTATAGGTCAAAGGGGTCACCGACAGGTGGCAACACAGATGGGGGTAAAAACGTAAAAAGGGTGGTAGATGGAACAGTGTTTGTATAGTGCTCTATACCTAACCCTGACGGCAGGGGACAAGCGCATTAAATGCCCGTCGCCGTCGCCCCAAACAGTGCAAAAAGTGGCCGTCCGGGGCGCCACCGTCCGCCACGACGGTAGCCTCGTCACCGTTGCTTGCCACCGTGTACCCCAGGCTGCACAACCTTCCGCCACGTTCGCCTGAAAGGGTCCCAGAGCGACACGTGGGTGGACGCGCTGGAGCGCGGGTACCGAGTGGAAGTTTGCCGCGGCAAGTGCCTTGCCGTGGTCGTTATCTTGTCGCGCCTGGGAGCTTGTCGCTCTCCGGGCCTTGCCGGGACGCGTGGCGCGTTGCGGCAAGTCTCTTGAAATGCCATGTTTGGCCTTCCCGGCAAGCTCCTCTTGCCAGGGTCTTGCGCCAAAGAAGTGGTCTTGAGCCCTGAGTGGCCTTCCCGGCAAGCTCCTATTGCCGGGGCCTTGTCTCTTTAACTTGAATACTTTGTTCTTGAATGGCTCCAAAGGAACCATGAGGGGTCTTGGCGGTCGCCTGGCTAGCCTTGCCGCGGGACGCTGCAACCGCCCGTGTACAAGTTCGGGATACTAAGGTACCCCTACTTTAGTACACCGACATGCGGTCTATGATGTCTCTTACCGATTTACCACTATCGTTTTGGGGTTATGCTTTAGAGACAGCTGCATTCATGTTAAATAGGGCACCATCTAAATCCATTGAGACGACGCCTTATGAACTGTGGTTTGGCAAGAAACTAAAGTTGTCGTTTCTTAAAGTTTGGGGATGCGATGCTTATGTGAAAAAGCTTCAACCTGATAAGCTCGAACCCAAGTCAGAGAAATGTATCTTCATAGGATACCCAAAGGAGACTGTTGGGTATACCTTCTATCACATATCCGAAGGCAAGATATTCATTGCTAAGAATGGATCCTTTCTAGAGAGGGAGTTTCTCTCGAAAGAAGTGAGTGGGAGGAAAGTGGAACTTAATGAGGTAACTGTACCTTCTCCCGAATTGGAAATTAGTACATCATGGAAACTAGTTCCAGTGATCCCTACACCAATTAGTGAGGAAACTAATGATGATGATCATGAAACTTCGGATCAAGTTACTGCTGAACTTTGTAGATCAACCAGAGTACGTTCCGCACCAGAGTGGTACGGCAACCCGGTTCTGGAAGTCATGTTACTAGACCATGATGAACCTACGAACTATGAGGAAGCGACGATGAGCCCAGATTCCGCAAAATGGCTTGAGGCCATGAAATTTGAGATGGGATCCATGTATGAGAACAAAGTATGGACTCTGGTTGACTTGCCCGATGATCATCAAGCCATCGAAAATAAATGGATCTTCAAGAGGAAGACCGACGCTGACGGTAATGTTACTGTTTACAAAGCTCGACTTGTTGTGAAAGGTTTTTGACAAGTTCAAGGAGTTGACTATGATAAGACTTTCTCACCCGTAGCGATGCTTAAGTCTGTCTGAATCATGTTAGAAATTGCCGCATTTTATGATTATGAAATCTAGCAAATGGATGTCAAAACTGCATTCCTGAATGGATATCTCAAAGAGGAATTGTATATGATGCAACCGGAAGGTTTTGTCGATCCTAAAGGTGCTAACAAAGTGTGCAAGCTCCAACAGTCCATCTATGGACTGGTGCAAGCATCTCGGAGTTGGAATATACGCTTTGATGAGGTGATCAAAGCATATGGTTTTATACAGACTTTTGGAGAATCCTGTAGTTACAAGAAAGTGAGTGGGAGCTCTGTAGCATTTCTGATATGATATGTGGATGACATATTGTTGATTGGAAATGATATAAAATTTCTGGATCGCATAAAAGGATACTTGAATAAGATATTTTCAATGAAAGACCTCGGTGAAGCTGCTTACATATTAGGCATCAAAATCTATAGAGATAGATCAAGACGCTTAATTGGACTTTCACAAAGCACATACCTTGATAAAGTTTTGAAGAAGTTCAAAATGGATCAGTCAAAGAAAGGGTTCTTGCCAGTGTTACTAGGTATGAAGTTGAGTAAGATTCAATGCCCGACCACTGTAGAAGATAGAGAGAAAATGAAAGTCATGCCCTATGCCTCAACCATAGGATCTATCATGTATGCAATGCTGTGTACCAGACCTGATGTGTTCCTTGCTATAAGTTTAGCAGGGAGGTACCAAAGTAATCCAGGAGTGGATCACTGGACAGCGGTCAAGAACATCCTGAAGTACGTGAAAAGGACAAAGGATATGTTTCTCGTTTATGGAGGTGACAAAGAGCTCATTGTAAACGGTTACGTCGATTCAAGCTTTGATAACCCACAAGTGTAGGGGATCGCAATAGTTTTCGAGGGTAAAGTATTCAACCCAAATTTATTGATTCGACACAAGGGGAGCCAAAGAATACTCTTAAGTATTACCAGCTGAGTTGTCAATTCAACCACACCTGGAAACTTAGTATCTGCAGCAAGGTAGTTTAGTAGCAAGGTAATATGGAAATAGCGGTAACATCAATAAAAGTAATGGTAGTGTTTTTGCAGTTTTTGTAACAGTAGCACCGGAAAAGTAAATAAGCAACAAGCAATACGCGAGAAGCTCGTAGGCATTGGATCGGTGATGGAGAATTATGTCGGATGCGATTCCTCGTGTAAAAGTTATAAACTAGGGTGACATAGAACTAGCTCCAGTTCATCAATGTAATGTAGGCATGTATCCCGAATATAGTCATACGTGCTTATGGAAAAGAACTTGCATGACATCTTTTGTCCTACCCTCCCGTGGTAGCAGGGTCCTAATGGAAACTAAGGGATATTAAGGCCTCCTTTTAATAGAGTACCGGACCAAAGCATTAACACATAGTGAATACATGAACTCCTCAAACTACGGTCATCGCCGAGAGTGGTCCCGATTGTTGTCACTTTGGGGTTGCCGGATCATAACACATAGCAGGTGACTATTGACTTGCAAGATAGGATCAAGAACACACATATATTCATGAAAACATAATACGTTCAGATCTAAAATCATGTCACTCGGGCCCTAGTGACAAGCATTTAGCATGGCAAAGTCATAGCAACATTAATCTTAGAACATAGTGGATACTAGGGATCAAACCCTAACAAAACTAACTCGATTACATGGTAAATCTCATCCAACCCATCACCGTCTAGCAAGCCTACGATGGGATTACTCACACACGGCGGTGAGCATCATGGAATTGGTGATGGAGGAAGGTTGATGATGACGACGGCGGCGATCTCCCCTCTCCGGAGCCCTGAACGGACTCCAGATCAGCCCTCCCAAGAGAGATTAGGGCTTGGCGGCGGCTCCGTATTGTAAAACGTGATAATTCTTTTTTTCTGATTTTTTCTCCCCGAAAGTGAATATATGGAGCTGGGGTAGACGTCGGTGGAGCAACAGGGGGCCCACGAGGCAGGGGGGCGTGCCCAGGGGGAGGGGGCGCGCCCCCACCCTCATGGACAGGGTGTGGGCCCCCTGGCTTGGTTCTTTCTGCAGATATTTTTTATATATTCCAAAATAATTCTCAGTTGAATTTCAGGTCATTCTGAGAAATTTTATTTCTACACAAAAATAACACCATGACAACTCTGCTGAAAACAACGTCAGTCCGGGTTAGTTCCATTCAAATCATGCAAGTTAGAGTCCAAAACAAGGGCAAACGTGTTTGGAAAAGTAGATACGTTGGAGACGTATCAAGCTTTGACACTGATCCGGATGACTCTAAGTCACAAACCGGATATGTATTTTTATTGAACGGTGGAGCTGCCAGTCGGTGTAGTTCCAAGCAGAGCGTCGTGGCGGGATCTACGTGTGAAGCGGAATACATAGCTGCTTGATACGTCTCCAACGTATCTATAATTTTTGATTGTTCCATGCTATTATTTATAATGTTTTGGATGTTTAATGGGCTTTGTCAAACACTTTTATATCATTTTTGGGACTAACCTACTAACCCAAAGGCCCAGTCCAGATTGATGTTATTTTGCCAATTTCAGGGTTTTGCAGAAAAAGAATATCAAACGGAGTCCAAATGGAATGAAACCTTCGCGAGATATATTTTTGGAGAAGATCACACACGGGAGACTTGAGAACCATGTCAGGGGATCCACAAGGTGCCCACGAGGGTGGGGGGCGCGCCCCCCTTCCCAAGGCGCGCCCCCGTGCCTCGTGGGGCCCTTGTGAGTCCCCCGGTGTCCTCCTACCTCCTATACAAGTCTACGTACCCCGAAACCATCAGCAACAGAGAGAAAACCCTAATTCCACCGCCGTAACCTTCTGTTCCCGTGAGATCCCATCTTGGAGCCTGTTCCCGAGCTCCGCCGGAGGGGGGATCCATCACGGAGTGCTTCTACATCATCATCATGGCCCTCACCATGAGTTGTGAGTAGTTTACCACAGACCTTCGGGTCCATAGCTAGTATCTAGATGGCTTCTTCTCTCTCTCTGGATCTCAATACAAAGTTCTCCTCGGTCTCCGAGGAGATCTATTCGATGTAATCTCCTTTTGCAGTGTGTTTGTCGAGATCCGATGAATTGTGAGTTTATGATCAAGATTATCTACGAGAAATATTTGGTTCTTTTCTGAACTCTTTATGTGTGCTCATAATATCCTTGCAAGTCTCTTCGAAGTATTGGTTTGGTTTGGCCTACTAGATCTATAGTTCTTGCAATGGGAGAAGTGGTTGGCTTTGGGTTCAATCTTGCCGTGTCCTTTCCCAGTGACAGTAGGGGCAGTAAGGCACGTATTGTATTGTTGCCATCGAGGATAAAAAGATGGGGTTTATATCATATTGCTTGAGTTTATCCCTCTACACCATGTCATCTTTCTTAAGGCATTACTCTGTTCTTATGAACTCAATACACTAGATGCATGCTGGATAGCGGTCGATGTGTGGAGTAATAGTAGTAGATGCAGGCAGGAGTCGGTCTACTTGTCTCAGATGTGATGCCTATATACAATGATCATGCCTAGATAATCTCATAATTATTCGCTTTTCTATCAATTGCTCGACAATATTTTTTTTACCCGCCGTAGAATATCGCTATCATGAGAGAAGCCACTAGAGAACACTATGGCCCCCGGGTCTATTCTCAACATATCAATCTACATCTACTTTACTTTTTCCGCTTTTACTTTCTGTTCTTATAAACAAAAATACCAAAAATAAAAACTATCATCTCTATAAGATCTCACTTTCGTAAGTGACCGTAAAGGAATTGACAAACCCTTATCGCGTTGGCTACGAAGTTCTTATTTGTTTGTGCAGATGCGAGGGACTCGCGCGTGGTCTCCTACTGGATTGATACCTTGGTTCTCAAAAACCGAGGGAAATACTTATTCTACTGTGCTGCATCTCCCTTTCCTCTTCGAGGGAATACAACAAAGCTCGAGAAGTAGCAAGTAGAATTTCTAGCGCCGTTGCCGGGGAGGTTTACGGAAAAGTCATATACCAAGTACCTATCACAAACCCCTATCCTTCGCATTACATTTTTTGCCTCTCGTTTTCCTCTCCCCCACTTCACCCTTGCCGTTTTATTTGCTCTTCTTCTGCCGTGTGTTTATCGTTTGCTTGCTTCTTGTTTGCTTGTGTGTGTTGCATGCCCGATTGCCCTCATGTCTGAGATGCGGGACGATTTTATTGAGAAGGGTAGTAATGTCGAGGGCAACGTCTATGTTGACCCCCCGGATGAAGCTACCAGTTTACATATTAAGAAGTTCCGGGTTGGTAGTGTTAATATCATTGGAAAAGCAGTTCTTCAAGACTTCTTTACTTGTGCCGGTGCTTTGCCCACTATGGGTGGCTCTATTATTCACAGAACTAGTAGCCTTGCGGATGCTGTATCTATGCTTATGGTAGAAATTGGAAGGCAATTTATCCATATGCATCCCTGTATTCTGAGAATATTTTTGGAGTTTTCCAATATTGAGCATTCTTTTGTTAAGCGTGCAGCTACTATCTTTTTGGCTCATGAATTTAGATTTATCATGAAAGAGGCCAAATAAATCTTTGCTCATTACGGGGTAGATGCCGGTCCACCTCCCATAGAGGTTGTCTTGTTCAATCAAGAAGACATAATGCGGTTGCTATCTCCTGATCATGTTGCTTTTAATGAAAACCTTAGAAAAAAGGTTCCTACCGATGTCTTGATTGATAGAATTTCTGAGATGAATGATGATTTCACTGTTCAAAACAATGGGTTAGGCTTCTCCCTTGAGCGAAAGGGTTATGACCTTCTGCCAAAAGAATGCCTATAATGATGAATTGGTTGTTCACTACAAAGGGCCAAAATATGAACTTATTCCTCCTGAGATTGATGTAGGGGACTTTTGTCCCATTAAATTTAGCCCTTTTGATTACTTTTGCTTGCCACAAAGGAAGCTTGCTGCTGAATGTAGGGAATATGAGATGAGCTTTCGCGACATATCGTATCATTATGGCTTTCCCTAGATCTATCTTGTATCGTGCCTAGCTAGGGGCGTAAAACGATAGCGCTTGTTGGGAGGCAACCCAATTTTATATTTTTTGTTTTTGCTGCTGATAGGGAATAAATATTGCATCTAGCTTATGTTTAGATGTGGTTTCATGTTGTGTTTAGTGTTTGCGCCAAGTAGAACCTTTGGGAAGACTTGTGTGAACTTTATGTGATCTTGCTGTGACAAACAAAATCGTTAGCGCTCACTAGAATGGTCATCAGATTTTACTGGAGGGTGCTATTTAGTTGATTCTTTTTACAAGTGATTAATAGACAGATTCCTCACGTATAACAATTTAGTTTGAATTTTTTGGAGTTACAGAAGTATGCGAAACCTGCAGATTACTATAGACTGTTCTGTTTTTGACAGATTCTGTTTTTCGTGTGTTGTTTGCTTATTTCAATGCATCTATGAGTAATATTGTGAAGTATGAACCATAGAGAAGTTGGAATACAGTAGTTTTAACACCAATATAAACAAAGAATGAATTCATTTCAGTACCTTTGAGTAGTGGTTTGCTTTCTTATACTAACGGAGCTCACGAGATTTTTTGTCTAAGTTTTGTGTCGTGAAGTTTTCAAGTTTTGAGTATTGCTTTGATGGACTATGGAACAAATAGTAGCAAAGGCCTAAGCTTGAGGATGCCCATGGCACCCCAAGTAAAATTCAAGGACAATCAAAAGCCTAATCTTGGGGATGCCCCGGGAAGGCATCCCCTCTTTCGTCATCATCCATCGGTAACTATACTTGGAGCTATATTTTTATTCACCACATGATATGTGTTTTGCTTGGAGCGTCTTGTATTATTTGAGTCTTTGCTTGTTAGTTTGTCACAATCCTTGCTGGACACACCTATTTGAGAGAGTTAAATACGGCCTAGGAATTGATAGAATACTATATGTGCTTCACTTATATCTTTTGAGTTGAATAGTTTTTGCTCTAGTGCTTCACTTATATATTTTAGAGCACGGTGGTGATAATATTTTGAAGAAATTGTTGAGCTCTCATGCTTCACTTATATTCATTTGAGAGTCTATTAAAACGGCATGGTAATGTGTTTAGGCTATAAAACTAGTCTTCACATGATAGACGTCCAATATCAATGTAGTAAAAACTTTCACACTAAGTGCATTGAATATGATGAGAAGTTGGATGCTTGATAATTGTTTTGAGATATGAGGATAGTGATATTAGAGTCATGCTAGTGGAGTTATTATGAAATTGATAAATACTTGTGTTA
Source organism: Secale cereale (assembly GCA_902687465.1). Classification (NCBI taxonomy): domain Eukaryota; kingdom Viridiplantae; phylum Streptophyta; class Magnoliopsida; order Poales; family Poaceae; genus Secale; species Secale cereale. The sequence goes on from LR738713.1 coordinate 739,231,017, forward strand.
AGGTTAGTGACTCCCGTATCATGCACGTATGGTGAACCGCTATGTGACGAAGTTAGAGCATGAGGTATTTGTAAAGTGCCAACCTTTGTGTGGAGGTCGGGGGTGCGCGTTGGTTAACTCCTACCACCCCCCCCTTGGAGCATGCATTGATTGCTTTGTTTTGATGACTCGTAGATTTTTGCAATAAGTATATGAGTTCTTATGACTAATGTTGAGTCCCTGGATTATACGCACTCTCACCCTTCCACCATTGCTAGCCTCTCTTGTACCGCACAATTTTCGCCTGTACCATAAACCCACTATATATCATTCCTCAAAACAGCCACCATATTATTCCTCAAAACATCAACCATACCTACCTATCATGGCATTTCCATAGCCATTCTGAGATATATTGCCATGCAACTTTCCACCGTTCCGTTCATATGACACGCATCATATTGTCATATTGCCATGCATGATCATGTAGTTGACATCGTATTTGTGGCAAATCCACCATGCATAATTTTTCATACATGTCACTCTTGATTCATTCCACATCCCGGTACACCACCAGAGGCATTCATGTAGAGTCACACTTGTTGTAGTATCGAGTTGTAATATCGAGTTGTAAATCAATAAAAGTGTGATGATCATTATTATTAGAGCATTGTCCCATGTGAGGAAAGGCCAATAAAAAAAAGAGATGGCCCAAAAAAATAGAGGGGATAAAAAAAAGGAGAAAGCCCCTCCAAAAAAATGAGAGAAAAGAGAGAAGGGACAATTGCTACTATCTTTTTCCACACTTGTGCTTCAAAGTAGCACCATGTTCTTCATTGTAGAGAGTCTCATGTTTAGTCACTTTCATATACTTGTGGGAATTTTCATTATAGAACTTGGCTTGTATATTCCAACGATGGGCTTACTCAAATGCCCTAGGTCTTCGTGAGCAAGCAAGTTGGATGCACACCCACTAGTCTCTTTTGTTGAGCTTTCATACATATTTAGCTCTAGTGCATCCGTTGCATGGCAATCCCTACTCACTCACATTGATATCTATCGATGGGCATCTCCATAGCCCGTTGATACACCTAGTTGATGTGAGACTATCTCCCTCCTTTTGTCTTCTCCACAACCACCTCTATTCCACCCATAGTGCTATGTCCATGGCTCACACTCATGTATTGCGTGTAAGTTGAAAGGTTTGAAAGAATAGAGTATGAAAACAAGTGCTTGGCTGAAATCGGGGTTGTGCATGATATGAATATTTTGTGTGATGAAGAGGGAGCATAGCCAGACTATATGATTTTGTAGGGATAACTTTCTTTAGCCATAGTATTTTGAGAAGACATGATTGCTTTGTTAGTATGCTTGAAGTATTATTATTTCTTATGTCAATATAGACTTTTATGTTAGATCTTTCAGTTCTGAACATTCATGCCACAATTAAGAGAATTACATTGAGAAACTATGTTGGTTAGCATTCCACATCAAAAATTCTGTTTTATCATTTACCTACTCAAGAACGAGCAGGAATTAAGCTTGGGGATGCTTGATACGTCTCCAACGTATCTATAATTTTTGATTGTTCCGTGCTATTATTTATGATGTTTTGGACGTTTAATGGGCTTTGTCAAACACTTTTATATCATTTTTGGGACTAACCTACTAACCCAAAGGCCCAGTCTAGATTACTGTTTTTTTTGCCTGTTTCAGGGTTTTGCAGAAAAAGAATATCATGCGGAGTTCAAATGGAATGAAACCTTCGCGAGAGATATTTTTGGAGAAAATCATGCACGGGAGACTTGAGAACCACGTCAGGGAGCCGCGAGGTGCCCACGAGGGTGGGGGGTGCGCCCCCCTTCCCAGGGCGCGCCCCCTGCCGCGTGGGTCCCTCGCGAGTCCCCCGGTGTCCTCCTTCCTCCTATATAAGTCTACGTACCCCGAAACAATCAGCAATAAAGAGAAAACCCTAATTCCACCGTCGTAACCTTCTGTTCCCGTGAGATCCCATCTTGGAACCTGTTTCGGAGCTCCGCCGGAGGGGGGATCTATTACGGAGTGCTTCTATATCATCATCATCGCCCTCACCATGAGTTGTGAGTAGTTTACCATAGACCTTCGGGTCCATAGCTAGTATCTAGATGGCTTCTTCTCTCTCTCTAAATCTCAATACAAAGTTCTTCTCTGTCTTCGAGGAGATCTATTCGATGTAATCTCTTTTTGCGGTGTGTTTGTCGAGATCTGATGAATTGTGAGTTTATGATCAAGATTATCTACGAGAAATATTTGGTTCTTTTCTGAACTCTTTATGTGTGCTCATAATATCCTTGCAAGCCTCTTCAAATTATTGGTTTGGTTTGGCCTACTAGATCTGTAGTTCTTGCAATGGGAGAAGTGCTTGGCTTTGGGTTCAATCTTGCGGTGTCCTTTCCCAGTGATAGTAGGGACAGCAAGGCATGTATCGTATTGTTGCCATCGAGGGTAAAAAGATGGGGTTTATATCATATTGCTTGAGTTATCCCTCTACATCATGTCATCTTGCTTAAGGCATTACTCTGTTCTTATGAACTCAATACACTAGATGCATGCTGGATAGCGGTCCATGTGTGGAGTAATAGTAGTAGATGCAGAATCGTTTCGGTCTACTTGTCTCGGACGTGATGCCTATATACAATGATCATGCCTAGATAATCTCATAATTATTCGCTTTTCTATCAATTGCTCGACAATAATTTGTTTACCCGCCGTAGAATATCGCTATCATGAGAGAATCCACTAGAGAACACTCTGGCCCTCGGGTCTATTCTCAACATATCAATCTACATCTACTGTACTTTTTCCGCTTTTACTTTCTATTCTTATAAACAAAAATACCAAAAATATAAACTATCATCTCTATCAGATCTCACTTTCGTAAGTGACCGTAAAGGGATTGACAACCCCTTATCGCGTTGACTGTGAAGTTCTTATTTGTTTGTGCAGGTGCGAGGGACTCGCGCGTGGTCTCCTACTGGATTGATACCTTGGTTCTCAAAAACTGAGGGAAATACTTACGCTACTGTGCTGCATCTCCCTTTCCTCTTCGAGGGAATACAACGCAAGCTCGAGAAGTAGCACTGCTTCGGAAGCAGTGACACGTCTCCAACGTATCTATAATTTTTTATTGTTCCATGCTATTATTTATGAAGTCTTGGTGTTTAATGGGATTTATCATACACTTTTATGTCATTTTTGGGACTCACCTACTAACCCAAAGGCCCAGTCCAGATTGCTGCTTTTTGCCTGTTTCAGGGTTTTGCAGAAAAAGAATATCAAACGGAGTCCAAACGGAATGAATCCTTCGCTAGAGATATTTTTGGAGAAAATCACGCACGGGGGACTTGAGAACCATGTCAGGGGAGCCTCGGGGCGTCCACGAGGGTGGGGGGCGCGCCCCCTACCTCATGCCCCCCCGAGTACCCCCCGATGTCCTCCTTCCTCCTATATAAGTCTACGTACCCCAAAACCTTCGACAACAGAGAGAAAACCCTAATTCCACCGCCATAACCTTCTGTTCCCGTGATATCCCATCTTGGAGCATGTTCCGAAGCTCCACCGGAGGGGGATCGATCACGGAGTTCTTCATCATCATCATCATCGCCCTCCCCATGAGTTGTGAGTAGTTTACCACAGACCTTCGGGTCCATAGCTAGTATCTAGATGGCTTCTTCTCTCTCTCTGGATCTCAATACAAAGTTCTCCTCCGTCTTCGAGGAGATCTATTCGATGTAATCTCTTTTTGCGGTGTGTTTGTCGAGATCCGATGAATTGTGAGTTTATCATCAAGATTATCTATGAAAGATATTTGGTTCTTCTCTGAACTTTTTATGTGTGCTCATAATATCCTAGCAAGTATCTTCGTATTATTGGTTTGGTTTGGCCTACTAGATCTATAGTTCTTCCAATGGGAGAAGTACTTGACTTTGGGTTCAATCTTGCGGTGACCTTTCCCAGTGACAGTAGGGGCAGCAAGGCACGTATTATATTGTTGCCATCGAGGATAAAAAGATGGGGTTTATATCATATTGCTTGAGTTTATCCCTCTACATCATGTCATCTTGCTTAAGGCGTTACTCTATTCGTATGAACTCAATACACTAGATGCATGCTGGATAGCGGTCGATGTGTGGAGTAATATTAGTAGATGCAGGCAGGAGTCGGTCTACTTGTCTCGGACGTGATGCCTATATACAATGATCATGCCTAGATAGTCTCATAATTATTTGCTTTTCTATCAATCGCTTGACATTAATTTGTTTACCCGCCGTAGAATATCGCTATCATGAGAGAAGCCACTAGAGAACACTATGGCCCCCGGGTCTATTCTCAATATATCAATCTACATCTACTTTACTTTATCGCTTTTATTTTCTGTTCTTATAAACCAAAATACCAAAAATATAAACTATCATCTCTATCAGATCTCACTTTCGTAAGTGACAGTAAAGGGATTGACAACCCCTTATCGCGTTGGCTGCGAAGTTCTTATTTGTTTTTGCAGGTGCGAGGGACTAGCGCATGGTCTCCTACTGGATTGATACCTTGGTTCTCAAAAACTGAGGAGAATACTTACGCTACTGTGCTGCATCTCCCTTTCCTCTTCGAGGGAATACAACGCAAGCTCTAGAAGTAGCAAGCAGCAAATGAAGGAGTCTGGATGAAGGAGTTCATATCCGATCTAGGTGTAATACCTAGTGCATCGGGTCCAATGAAAATCTTTTGTGACAACACTGGAGCAATAGCCTTGGCGAAGGAATCCAGGTTTCACAAGAGATCAAAGCACATCAAAAGATGTTTCAATTCCATCCGCGATCAAGTCAAGGAGGGAGACATAGAAATTTGCAAGATACATACGGATCTGAATTTCCAGACCCGTTGACTAAGCCTCTTCCACGGGCAAAACATGATCATCACCAAGACTCCATGGGTGTTAGAATCATTACTTTGTAATCTAGATTATTGACTCTAGTTCAAGTGGGAGACAAAAGGAAATATGCCCTAGAGGCTATAATAAAGATGTTATTTGTGTTTCCTTATATCATTATAAATGTCTTTTATTCATGCTAGAATTTTATTAACCGGAAACTTAGTACATGTGTGAATACATTGACAAAACAATATGTCCCTAGTATGCCTCTACTAGACTAGCTCATTGATCAAAGATGGTTATGTTTCCTAGCCATAGACATGAGTTGTCATTTGATCAACGAGATCACATCATTATGAGAATGATGTGATGGACAAGACCCATCTGTTAGCTTAGCACTATGATCGTTTAGTTTTACTACTATTGCTTTCTTCATGACTTATACATGTTCCTATGACTATGAGATTATGCAACTCCCAAATACCGGAGGAACACCTTGTGTGCTATCAAACGTCACAACGTAACTGGGTGATTTAAAGATGCTCTATAGGTGTCTCCGAAAGTGTTCGTGGTGTTGGCATAGATCAAGAATAGGACTTGTCACTCCCAGTGTCGGAGAGGTATCTCTGGGCCCTCTCTGTAATGACCATCATAATAAGCCTGGCAAGCAAACGACTAATGAGTTAGTCACGAGATGATGTATTACGGAACGAGTAAAGAGACTTGCCGGTAACGAGATGGAACTATGTATTGAGATACCGACGATCGAATCTCGGGCGAGTAACATACCGATGACAAAGGGAACACCGTATGTTGTTATGCGGTTTGACCGATAAAGATCTTCGTATAATATGTAGGAGCCAATATGAGCATCCAGGTTCTGGTATTGGTTATTGACCGGAAATGAGTCTCGGTCATATTTACATAGTTCTCGAACCCGTAGGGTCTGCACGCTTAACGTTTGATGGCGATCGATATTATGAGTTTATGAGTTTTGATGTACCGTAGGTAGTTCGGAGTCCCGTATGAGATCACAGACATGACGAGGAGTCTTGGAATGTCCGAGACATAAAGATTAATATATTGTACGACTATATTCAGACATCGGAAGTGTTCCGGGTGTTATCGGGTAAAACCGGAGTGCCGGAGGGGGTTACCGGAACCCCCCGAGGGAGTATAGGCCATAGTGGGCCAATGAGGGAAAGAGAGGGGCAGACCATAGGGTTGGCCACACCCCCCTAGGGTACCTAGTTGGACTAGGAAAAGGGGGGAGGCGCCACCTCTCCTTTCCTTCTCTTCTCCCCCTTCCTTTCCTACTCCTAGTAGGAATAGGAAAAGGGGGTTCCTATTCCTACTAGGAGTAGGAATCCTACTCCCTTGGCACACCCCTTGGCCTGGCCGCACCTCCCCCCTTGCTCCTTTATATATGGGGGCAGGGGGCACCCAAAGACACACAAGAAACATTGTTCTAGCCGTGTGCGGAGCCCCCCTTCACAGAAACACACCTCGGTCATACCGTTGCAGTGCTTAGGCGAAGCCCTGCGCCGGTAGCTTCATCATCTCCGTCACCACGCTGTCGTGCTGACAAAACTCTCTCGTGAAGCTCAACTAGATCAAGAGCTCGTGGGACGTCATCAAGCTGAACGTGTGCTGACCACGGAGGTGTCGTACGTTCGGTGTTTGATCGGTTGAATCGCGAAGACGTTCGACTACATCAACCGCGTCACTTGATGCTTCCGCTTTCGGTCTACGAGGGTATGTAGACACACTCTCCCCTCTCTTTGCTATGCATCTAGTAGATAGATCTTGCGTGATTGTAGGATTTTTTTTGAAATACTACATTCCCCAACATTGCACGCACAATCCACAGACATTTATCATCTTCACATGCAACCGTGTAGCGCACATTAACGTCCGAGTTCACCACCTTGTGTGGATGATAATGCGTAACCGAGTAGTTGTCGTGCCACATCTTCAATTCCAAGAAGGTTTCGAACTTAAACCCACGAGCAATATCGTTCTTTCCGTCCTCCAAATCACGGTGAGATCTTGGCCTAACCCCAAGAGATATACCTTGGCCACCATCTACCACGGCTTCATCCGCGAGACTAACATTCTTGAACAATGTAGTCTGATGATCCCACCCGAATACCTTCTCAAAAGCGTCGGCTTCCTTCACCGTGAACCCCTCCTCATCAACTTTTTCACCGGGACCTTCGTCAGCCGAATCCGATGCATAGCCACAGGAATAAGGGATGGGATGCTCCATTGTCTCTTTCAAATGATATTTGTCGAGATCACCCACATTGTTGTCATGGAGATCAACTTCATTGTCATTATACGCATACTCAACATTCTCCTCTTGCAAAGCTTCATTTTGGTTGTTTTAAAACAGGCTCAATGTTGGCCTCACTTGTTGGGTCAAAAGAGGTTCAACAATTTCATCTCGGTTCAAGAGTGGGGGGCTACTAGCAACCAAAGGGGAGGGGCTCCGGTTCAAGTCCAAATGCAACCTTGAATCAACCTTCTTCGTTACAAATAACTCAAGAGCCTTGTCTAGTGATTCAGCCACCGTCTCCTTGTATGCAACCCAACGTTTCTCCGAGTTCACACGCATTGTCTTCCAACGGATGTGCACTCCAAAACCAACATTATGCCTTCCCTCCAACTCAATGATATCACTAGGGTTCATCCAATTCAATTTTTCTCACTTTTTCCAAGACCTTCGCATAGCTAGGGCTATTATCGAACACCATGTCAAACTCATCCAGGTCCGGTTCAATATTGCCTTTCAATAAGGCATCTTTGTCCCCTTGATGAAAACACACACATGTTCTTCACATCCCTATAAGCATTCAAACAACAAAACGTAACTTTTCTTCTATGAGTACTAATCCAAGGAATAAAACGGAATAAAAACCCTAACATACATATGAAACAATCACCCTTACCCTAACCCCAACCCTTGCCCCAACATAACAACACCCATAACCCTAAACCTAACATACTAACAAGCATAACCCTAGAACCAACATAATAACACCCAAAAGAATAACCCTAACATACTAACAACCCTAATCATAGAAAATTTGCAAACAAACATCTCATGTCTCCATACAAATCTCTAGATCCATAAAAAACTTGGGTTTCCCCAACCTAGCAACAAATGAGCAATTTCTTCACATTTCTTGGATGAAAAGAAGGGGATTGGAGGAGATTACCTTGAGGGAGGAATTGGGTTTGAAATCCATGGACAAAATCTTCAAATTTGGAAGATTTAGAGAAGGATTTGAGAAGGGGAGAGAGGTGGGGAGGGGGCAGACCTCGGGTGG
>LR738713.1:739242831-739261592 GCA_902687465.1 Secale cereale
CAGTAGCCCGTGGAGGGCTGGTTGAACAGGAGCCGGTGGAGTAGCGCGCGGTGGAGGGCTGCATGAACAGTAGATGGTGGAGGGCTGCATGAACAGGACCACCCTGTGGAGGGCTGCATGAACAGTAGACGGTGGAGGGCTGGATGAACAGTAGCCCGTGGAGGGCTGGTTGAACAGGAGCCCATGGAGAGGGCTGGTGGAACAGGAGCTGGTGGAGTAGCGCGCGGTGGAGGCTGAACAGTCGCAGGTGGAGGCTGGAGGAGGTCGAGGGTGGATGAACAGTAGCCCGTGGGGGCTGGAGGGGGTCGATGGTGGTGATGAACATCACGTGGAGTCCCGTTTTGCGGTACGCCACACCCCTCCCGATGAACAGGACCCCCGTTTCGACCATAGCGCTCCAACACAAGTCCGTTTCCTCCGTTTTGCGGTACGCCACACCCCTCCCGATGAACATGACCCCCGTTTCGACCGTAGCGCTCCAACACAAGTCCGTTTCCTCCGTTTTGCGGTATGCCACACCCCTCCCGATCAATAGGACCCCCGTTTCGACCGTAGGAGGTCCGTTTCCTCCGTTTTGCGATACGCTAGACCCCTCCTGATGAATAGGATCCCGTTTCGAACGTGGCCGGTCGAACAAAGGGCCGTTTCCTCCGTTCTGCGGTACGCCAGGCCTCGTTTTCATCGACTGTTCTGTCCAAGCCCTCCCGATGAACACGACGACGCATTCCATTCTGACCCAGCCGGTTGGCTCCCATGAACACGACGACGATGCTGCTTCTCTGTTCCGACCCAGCCATGTACACGAGCCCTGGCCGTACGTATGCGCGAGTAGGCGTTCGAGACCCTGCCCATATGTACGTATGTGGCCGTATTTTCTTTCTTGCACACTGGCCGCTGTACGTACGTGTACATGCTACGTGCGCGCCTCCACAACGACACGTGCACCCCCCCCTACATCAATCAGTATGTACGTACACGTTCGCGACCAGAATGACAACGCTACGTACGCTTTGACCAGGTGGGTCCCGACTATCAGGCACTTCCTTGCGTGCGAAGATGTAGCTGGTGGGTCCCAGCAGTCAGGGGGCGAATCGTTTTTTTGCCCGGACGCACTTCCTTGCATGCGAACATGTAGCTGGTGGGTCCCAGCAGTCAGGGGGAAACGTTTTTTTCACGAAATACGGTGGCCCGTCCGGTGGGTCCCCGCTGTCAGGTGGAGGAATAATTATTTTGCGCGTAATAAGGAGGCACTTCCTTGCTGCGGCCGTGGACCCAGCTGTCAGCCTCTCCACGTACAGTCCATGTCCGATGGAAGCCGTTCCTTGACCACGTTGACCATGCCGCGCCAAGAGCACCAGGGCGGTGGACGATGGTGAGGCCTAGGAAGGGGACGATGCGGAGTCGGGGAAGACGCGGCAGTGGATTCCTACGCATAGAGGAGTACGAGGGTTCACTGGTTCGCTGCGGTGTGAGGCTACCGCCGCCGCAGAATAACAGGGGGTGTGGGTGAGTAGAGGGATGGCCTGGCTAGCGGTGGGAATAATAGGGGGCGGTGAGGCCTCCGCGACAGCACAGTGATCCGTCTCCAATGTATCTATATTTTTTGATTGTTCCATGCTATTATTTATGAAGTCTTGGATGTTTAATGGGCTTTATCATTCACTTTTATATCATTTTTAGGACTAACCTACTAACCCAAAGGCCCAGTCCAGATTGCTGTTTTTTGCCTATTTCAGGGTTTCGCAGAAAAAGAATATCAAACAGAGTCCAAATGGAATGAAACCTTCGCGAGAGATATTTTTGGAGAAAATCATGCACGGGAAACTTCAGGACCAAGTCAGGGGACAGAGGGACTGCCCTCGAGGGTGGGGGGCGCGCCCCCTGTGTGGCCCTTGGTGCCCTCCTTCTTCCTATATATATCCACGTACCCCAGAAACTCCATACACAGAGAGAAAACCCTAATTCCACCGCCATAGCTTCTGTTCCCATGGAGATCCCATCTTGGAGCCTGTTCCGGAGCTCCACCGGAGGGGGGTCCATCACGGAGGCCTTCATCATCATCATCATCGCCCTCACAATGAGTTGTGAGTAGTTTACCACAGACCTTCGGGTCCATAGCTAGTATCTATATGGCTTCTTTTCTCTCTTTGGATCTCAATACAGTGTTCTCCTCGGTCTTCGAGGAGATCTATTCGATGTAATCTCTTTTAGCGGTGTGTTTGTCGAGATCCGATGAATTGTGAGTTTATGATCAAGGTTATCTATAAAAGATATTTGGTTCTTCTCTGAAATTTTTATGTGTGCTCATAATATCCTTGCAAGTCTCTTCGAATTATCGGTTTGGTTTGTCCCACTAGATCTATAATTCTTGCAATGGGAGAAGTGCTTGGCTTTGGCTTCAATCTTGCGGTGTCCTTTCCCTGTGACAGCAGGGGCAGCAAGGCATGTATTGTATTGTTTCCATCGAGGATAAAAAGATGGGGTTTACATCATATTGCTTGAGTTTATCCCTCTACATCATGTCATCTTGCTTAAAGCGTTACTCTGTTCGTATGAACTCAATACACTAGATGCATGCTGGATGGCGGTCGATGTGTGGAGTAATAGTAGTAGATGCAGAATCATTTCGGTCTACTTGTCTTGGAAGTGATGCCTATATACAATGATCATGCCTAGATAGTCTCATAATTATTCGCTTTTCTATCAATTGCTCGACAGTAATTTGTTTACCCGACGTAGAATATCGCTATCATGAGAGAAGCCACTAGAGAAAACTATGGCCCCCGGGTCTATTCTCAACATATCAATCTACATCTACTTTACTTTTAACGCTTTTATTTCTGTTTTATTAAACCAAAAATACCAAAAATATAAACTATCATTTCTATCAGATCTCACTCTTGTATGTGACCGTAAAGGGATTGACAACCCCTTATCGCGTTGGCTGCGAAGTTCTTATTTGTTTGTGCAGGTGCGAGGGACTTGCACGTGGTCTCCTACTGGATTGATACCTTGGTTCTCAAAAACTAAGGGAAATACTTACGCTACTGTGCTGCATCTCCCTTTTCTCTTCGTGGGAATACAACGCAAGCTCAAGAGGTAGCAAGAAGAATTTCTGGCGCCGTTGCCGGGGAGGCTTATGCAAAAGTCATATATCAAGTAAGTACCTATCACAAACCCTTATCCTGCGCATTACATTTATTTTCCTCTTGTTTTCCTCTCCCCCACTTCACCCTTGCCGTTTTATTCGCCCTTCTTCCGCCGTGTGTTTATCGTTCGCTTGCTTCTTGTTCGCTTGTGTGTGTTGGATTGCTTGCTTGTCACTATGGTTCAGAACAATACCAAATTTTGTGAATTCTCCAATACCAACAATAATGACTTTTTTAGTACTCCGATTGCTCCTATTACCGATGCTGAATCTTGTGAGATCAATGCTGCTTTGTTGTATCTTGTCATGAAAGATCAATTCTCCGGCCTTCCTAGTGAAGATGCCGCTACCCATCTAAACAACTTTGTTGATTTGTGTGATATGCAAAATAAAAGGGATACGGATAACAATATTGTTAAATTGAAGTTATTTCAATTTTCCCTTAGAGATCGTGCTAAAACTTGGTTCTCCTCTTTGCCTAGAAATAGTATTGATTCATGGAATAAGTGCAAAGATGCTTTTGTCTCTAAATATTTCCCACCTGCTAAGATCATCTCTTAGAAACGATATTATGAATTTTAAGCAACTAGATCATGAGCATGTTGCACAAGCTTGGGAGAGAATGAAATTGATGATACGTAATTGCCCTACACATGGTTTGAATCTATGGATGATTATTCAGAACTTTTATGCTGGCTTGAATTTTGCTTCTAGAAATCTTTTAGATTCGGCCGTCAGAGGCACTTTCATGGAAACCACCTTAGGAGAAGCTACCAAACTCCTAGATAATATTATGGTTAATTATTCTCAATGGCACACCTGTCGGGGGAAACTGTCCGCCACGAACACCTATGGGACCGGAGCCCCTTGTCTGTGCGGTACGAGGGCGGAGGGAGCACGAAGAGCAGATCGTAGCGAGCACGCGGGCAGTTTTACCCAGGTTCGGGCCGCGGTAGACGCGTAAAACCCTACTCCTGCTTAGTTGTGTATTGAGTTTGAGTGCTCGGGAGCTTGAAGAAGCAGCTACACCGAGCGTATAAGTGATCTAGGTTCCGAACCCCCTCCACGTTGTGCATGGGCCTCCTTTTATAGTGCAAGGGGTCACCGACAGGTGTCAACGTAGGAGAAAGGGGTAAAAACGTAAAAGAGGTGGCAGTTGTAACAGTGCGGGAACAGTGGAGCTACAGTGCAGAACATTGGTCTATACCTACTTTGACAGTGGGGGACAAGGGCATTTAATGCCCATCGCCGTCGACCCCAAAAGCTCCCGCCCTTGCGTCTCCGTCTGCCACGGCGATGGATCCACCACCGTGGAGTGCCACCGTGTCCCCCAGGCTGCACAGCCATCCGCCACGCGTCCCTGGATAGGCCCCAGGACGACGCGTGGGCCGATGAGCTGGAGCGCGGGCACACAGCGCAGCCTTCCCGGCAAGCACCTTGCCGGGGCCTTGACCTTGCCGGGCCCGGGAGCTTGCCGCTCCCCGGGCCCTCGCCGGGTCTTCTATGATGAAATCCTCTATTCTTCCTGGCAAGCTCCTCTTGCCAGGGCCTTGCGCGAACGATGTAATCTTGAGCCTAGTACGGCCTTCCCGGCAAGCTCCTCTTGCCGGGGTCTCGGTCTTCTTTCTTGTATACTTTGTTTTTGAATGGTTTAATAGGGAGCAGGAAGGTCTCCGGCGAGCACGTGGTAAACCCCGCCACGGGAAGCTGCAACTGCCCGTGCACAAGTTGGGGTACTGAGGTACCCCTACCTTAGTACACCGACAGGAGCCCCCGGGCCTGGGCCACACACGGTGCCGAGCGCTGTTGGGCCAGGCCCAAAACAGTGTACGGGCACCCACGGCCCGCGGCGCGCCGAATCCACTTCCGTATCCGCCGCATCCCCCCGTAACGGCACGCGTCGATTGCGGCGTCGTGGGATGGGACGTGCTCACGATCTCTTAATGGAAAGGGCGAAACGCCCCCCACTCCCCCATAAAAGCAGAGGAAGCAGGCGCGGTTCCCCTCCTTGCGCTTTCATTGCATCGTCTCCTTCCTCCAGAGATCTCTCTTGCGCTCTGCCTCCACACCTCCGCCGCCGCCGAGCTCTTCGTCCCCCTCCTTCCGCCGCGTCCGCCATGGCCCCAAAGACCGACAAGGCGAAGGCGGAGAAAGCCAAGAGGGAGAAGTCGGAGCAAGCGGCGAAGCTCGCCGCGTATCGGAAGCAGCATCTCGTCTTCCCGCCGAGGCTCGGCGCGCGGGAGCTCTGGAACAAGTACTACTTGTTCTGGGCCAAGGAAACCAAGGCGCACCCCCGCACGCGAGCATATCCGGCCGCCGCCAAGGACAACTACCCCGGCGGGTACTACTTCTTCGCAGCTTTCTTTCACTGCGGTCTGTGTCCTCCTTTCTCGAATTTCTTCTGCGACGTCATGCATACCTACGGCCTCCATCTCCTTGACTTCACCCCCAACGCCATCCTCACCATGGCGGTTTTCGCACATATGTGCGAAAACTTCATAGGAATACAGCCCAACGTAGCGTTGTTTAGGCACTTTTTCACTCCTAGAGCAGAGGCCGACGCCCCCCTCTCCGGAGGAATTTCTTGGGTTTTCCGTCTGAACAAGAAGGGATCCTACTTGCCGGGGGAGCTCCGCGGCAAGTGAGAGGAATGGCGCGCGGAGTGGTGCTGGGTCGTCGAAGACCAGCCGCAAGCTTTCACCGCGCCGCGCACAACGCCCATCGTGCGCGGCAGGGACTGGAGCGAGCTAGACTCGGACGACATCAAGCTCGACATCGCCCTCGTCCGGATTCTTCGTCTTCGGGTGGCACAGCTGTCCGTTGCAGAGGTGGGCGCAGACTTCCTCCGCCGCCGCATCGCCCCTCTCCAAGACAGGAAGAGGCCGGCCTGGGAGTACGGCGGCCCGGCGGATATAATGAGGCTGCGCCCCGGGCTCAACTTCAACTTCACGACGCTGGAGCTGAAGGGGATGGTCCGGGAACTCTTCAAGTATGACCCGGCACACCCTGAGTGGTTCCGAGCTCCCCGGGGCGTGGTGCCGCTCTGCATCAGCACAGTCCGGGATCGTCTCCTCGCCATGATGCCCGCATGCGATTCGCACGGCGTGGACCGCACGTGGATTGCGCCCAAGCCCATCGACGTCCTCAACTTCTACGACAACCTCGTGGAGGTGGCGAAGAACAAGAATGACATCAAGGAGCACACGCGGGACACCACCGACCAGGAGATTGCCTATATGGCTTCTCGGGCTGAAGAGGCCGCTGCGGCTGCAGCGGCAGGAGATTTTGGGTACACGCCTGCTGAGGCGGAAGCTGCGGATGCGTCCAGCCAGGCAGAGGAGGCGGAGATCCGCAGACTGCTGCAACTCCCTCCCGACGCGCTTGCCGGGGTCCCCTCCTTGAGGCACTCCGGGATCCACGGAATCGTGGCCGAGGCCGCGGCGATGGAGGGTGCCGTCGGAGGGAACAGAGGCGCCGCGAGGAGTGGGGGCGCCGGAGGGAGCGGAGGCGCCAAGGGGAAAGAGGCCGCAACGCAGGGTGCTGGACCCAGTGGGCCGGCCGGGGAAGAGGAGGAGGAGGAGGCCGAGGACTCCGGCGGATCCACGGAGCTCTACGCCGACGACCTCTCCTCATCGGAGAGCTCCCCGCCCCCGGCAAGCCCAAGGCAGTCTCCACCGAAGCGTCTCCGCAAGTCGGCGACGGGAGAGAGGGCGCAAGCGCCCCGGCAACAACCAGCTCGCCGGGCAGCTCCCCGGGGGAGCCAAGCTACGCCGGGGGCAACCGGCGCACCAGCCACAGCAGAGGCGGCCCGCGCGCGGGCCACGACGGAGGCGCCTCGCAGGCCGGCGTCGAGCCGACAGGGGTCTTCTCGGAGCGGAGCAACGGCTCCGCCCGCTCCTCGGGCGCCGGCTACCACAGGGGCTGGGTCTTCGCAGCCCCCAGCCCCAGGGACCACCAAGCGCGCGAGGGAATCTTCGTCTTCCGCTCCTCGCGCCGACGCGCCCACGGTGGAGTACGACTTCCCCGCCCTGAGCGAGGACGACGAGGAGGACCAGGAGTAAGGATCCAGGGTCTTACACCTTCTCGAGTTTTGTCTTGATTATTGTTGATGCTGACTTTGTTTGCTGCTTTGATTTCAGGACCTTGGTTCAGCGCGCGGCGAAGAAGGCCAAGGCGCCTGTGGTCGAGGTCGCGGAAGACTCGGCCACCGCGGCAACAGGGGATGTGCCGGAGCCAACCCTGCCGGACCCAAGCGCTGCTCCGAGGAGCAGCCCCCAGCGCAGCCCCCAGCGTAAGTCTGGGGTCCATCCTTCCGCTTATCGGGATGCGCTTAGGGATTTTGTCTTCTTTCGACATCTTGATGTTTCTTGTATTTTCTTGTGCAGAGGTGGAGCCGCAGCGGCAGGAGCGCCCGGAGACTGTCATCGAGGAGCCGCAGGCCCCGCCGTCCCCGCCAAGGCCGAACTCTCCGGCAAGGGAGAGCGCTCCGCCAAGGGCGGGTACTCCGCCAAGGCAGAGTACCCCGCCAAGGGCGAGCAGCCCGGCGAGGGCGGCCACTCCGCCAAGGCAGAGCTCCCCGGCGAGGGAGCCCGCCGCTGAGGACGTCCGCCAAGGTATGTCTTGTAGTTTGTCTTCTTGGCTTTGTCTCTTTTTGAATATTTGCTTGAACTTCTTTTTCTTCTTCTTCTAGATCTTCCTCCTCCCGAGCCGATGGAGACAGAAGTCATCAACATCGATGAGGAGGAGGGCGCGCAGGGCGGCGGCGGCGATGCCCCTGTCGCCGAGGACACAGCGAGGGCTGCCGAGCCGGCCGCGCAGGAGACCGCTCCGGCTGCGGACGCAGCGGCCGGGGAGGGGGACGGCGACCGCACCGCCGACCCGGAGGCGGCGGGAGCATCAAGTGCTGCGCCGGCCGCCGACCCCTCCGCCAGCAAGGAGCAGGGCTACTACCTTGAGGCCCCCAACGGCGTCTTCATCCAGATGCCTTGGGGGTCTTCATCGCGAGCTCCCGCGGAGGGCGAGGCGTTTGACGGAGAAGTCCTCGCCTCCGCGGGTCTTAAGATCGTCGAGGCGCCCGGCGGGAGCGAAGGGCCCGAGGAGGAGAAGCTGCTCCACCAGCTCCTGGCCCTTTACCGGGCCAGGCAGGCGAAGCTTGCCTCCCGGGAAGCCCTTGCCGCCAAGGCTGCCGCGGAGATGGAGAAGCGCGCGGCGGAGCTCAGCGCCGCCAACCAGGCGGCCCTCCGCGAGGTGGCGGAGGAGCGTGAGCGGCTCGCCGGCGAGTACCAGGAATGGGTGCTGGAGAAGGCCGAAGCTGAGGAACAGCAGCGGCTCGCCGGGGTGGAGCTGTCCCGGCGAGAAGGAGAACTCGCGCAGCGGAAGGTCCAGCTCGACTCCCATGAGGAGGACCTTGCCGCTCGCGAGGCGGCCCTTGGCGGGGAATTGAAGGAGGCGAAAGCCGCCGCGGTTGCCGCGGAAAACGCCAAGAAGGAGCTCGCCGCCAAGGTCGTGCAGCTGGAGAAGGCGCTGAAGGTGAGTGCGGAGAAGGTTGCCGCGCTCATCACGGAGCGCGAGAAGGACGCCCACACCAATTCAGAACTCCAGGTGAGTCTTTCTAAGAGGGGCGACGAGTTGAAGGCCGCCAAGGACTCCATCGAGGACTTGGAGTTGAAGGTCATGACACTGAAGGATTCACTCGACGCTGCCCGGGCTCGGGAGACCAAGCTGAAGGAGGAGCTCCGCAAGGAGCTGACCTTGGTGGACAGCGTCAACAAAGCGTCCGAGCTCTTCCGCCATACCATTGAGGTATGGACCGAAGACTTGGTATCTTCTGCGTCCAACATCGACCAGGAGCTGCTGGCGCTGAAAGTTGAACATCTCATCTACTCCCCGGATCCGGATCTCCCACACAGCGCCAAGCTCAGCCTCTTCTTCAGAGGGATCGCGCCGGCCCTGGCAGGTCTCCGGAACCAAATCCCCGCGCAGCTGGCCGAGGAGTCGCGCCTGCTCTGCGCGGGAACTCTGGAGCGCGTGCTGACGAAGATCGTGTACCGCAATCCGGGCATCAACCTCACCAACGTTCTTCGCAGCTTGCCGGCTGATGCGAACACGGAGGCCCTGAAGGAGCAGGTCGCCCACATCATCGCCAAGGTGGCTAAGATCTCCAGGAAGGAGGGCGACCGCGTAGATTAGGCCTCCATTATCTTTATCTTTTTGTTGCTGCACATTATGTCATGAACTCATTAGTCCATCGCGACAAGTTATCCTTTGTAAGATATTTATCTCATTTTGAACAATCAGTGCAATGTTATCTTCCTTGTCTTAATCCTTGACTTTGTATGTTTTTCACCCTACGCTTCCGGGGAGCTTGCCGGCAAGGGGCCTTTGCCGCGAGCGCTGAGTGCTAGACTCTGAGCAGCCTGCTGGCCAAGGTCTCACCGGCAAGCAACCTTGCCGCAGCTAGTCGCAACACACTTAGCTTGCTGAGCGTACTCGGAAACGAAGCAAGGGCGCGACACTTGTCGCAGCTCACTTAAATCGTTGAGCGAACTCGAAAACAAGATAAGGGTGCGGCGAGCTACGGGTAGGTTCCTCCGCGCACAGGTTTTCCATACAAAGTGTGATTGTTCAAGGAAGGCAACTAAAATCTTAAAATTTGAACTGGCCAAATTCTAATAACTTAGCTTTCATATATTGCTTGCTTCCCGGTAAGGTTTCTCTTTCTTGAACAGCACTTGGTTCCTCCTTCATCTTCTTCCCCCCCGGCAAACTTGTGCGCGAGGAACGTTCCTTCTGCTTAAGAGGCAAAGAAAAAGAAGAGGAAAACAAGATATGGCCTTTCGGCGTTGTAATGCTTACCGGATGTGTGTATCGCACAAGTTGCCAAATAACACATGCAAATAGCAAAGAAAAGCATGCAAAAGGCAAATAGCGCAAAACACGGAAACTTTACTGATGCACGGGGTCTGCGCCCGGCTTTGTACAAAGGGTTACATGCATCAGCGGCAAAGCTTGTACAAAAGGTGGTTGCCGGAGCGGATCACGGCAACCGCGCCTTATGGGTGAAACTTGCGAAGATGCTCTATGTTCCAGGAGTTGCTCACCGGTAAGCCTTCTTCGGTCTCGAGGCGGACAGCGCCGGGCCTCGTGACTTGTCTCACCCGATAAGGGCCCTCCCACTTCGGCGTCAACTTGTTGGAATTCTTGGCGGACTGAACACGCCAAAGAACAAGGTCGCCTTCCTCGAGACTCCTGGCCTTGACTTTGCGGCTATGGTAGCGGCGCAAAGCTTGCTGGTATCGAGCAGCTCGTACAGCAGCCTGGAGACGTCCCTCCTCGAGGAGCAATGCGTCATCTTGTCGCAGTTGCTCTTGCTCGAGCTCATCATAAGCGAGCACTCGAGGAGATCCGTATACGAGTTCCGTGGGGAGAACTGCCTCTGCTCCATAGACTAGAGCAAAGGGTGTCTGTCCGGTGGCTCGACTTGGTGTCGTTCTGATTGACCAAAGAGCCGCCGGTAGCTCCTCTATCCAATTTCTTCCGCACTTGCGCAGCCTGTCGAAGGTCCTTGTCTTGAGTCCACGCAGCACTTCAGCATTGGCCCTCTCCGCTTGACCGTTGCTCCTCGGGTGAGCGACAGAAGCGAAAGAGACCTTGGCGCCAAGGTCTTGGACGTACTGCATGAAGGTGCGACTAGTAAATTGTGTACCGTTGTCGGTGATAATCCTGTTAGGGATCCCGAAACGGCAAACAATTGACCTGAAGAACCTGACTGCTGACTGTGCTGTCACCTTTCTCACCGGCTCCACTTCTGGCCACTTTGTGAACTTGTCGATTGCAACGTACAAGTACTCAAAGCCCCCGACAGCACGAGGGAAAGGGCCGAGGATATCGAGCCCCCAGACCGAGAAGGGCCAGGACAAAGGGATTATTTGGAGAGCTTGAGCTGGCTGATGAATTTGCTTTGCATGGAACTGGCACGCTTCACACTTGGTTACTAGTGGAGTTGCATCTTGGAGGGCTTCTTGCCAAAAGAACCCTTGCCGGAAAGCCTTCCCGGCAAGCGCCCTTGCGCCAATGTGATGGCCGCATATGCCTCCGTGTATTTCTGCCAACAGCTTCTGTCCATCTTCCCTGGAGATGCATTTCAACCTGACGCCATTGAGTCTTCTTCTGTACAGCTCGTTATGCACGAACTGGTACATACTTGACTGCCTGGTTATCTTCTCTATTTCTTCTGGGTCGTCGGGAAGTTCTCCAGTTTGCAGAAAACGGACTATCTGCTGTGCCCATGCCGGAGCCTGAGGCTCAACGGCAAGGACTAAAGGCTCGAGGGCCGCTGCGGGGACCTCAGCTTCTACGACAAGAACCTCTGGCTCTGCCGGAGCTGATGGTCCCCCGGCAAGCTCGCCGGGGCGAGGCTTGTCGGGAACACTTGCTTCAACTGTACAGACCCGAGGATCTGCAGGAGCAAACTGTTCCTCAGCGTTGTGGTTGTTGATCTTAGGGACCTTGGCGGCGGTTTCAGGGAGATCCGCCGGCAAGTAGTCGCCGGAGACCAACTTTCTCTTCTTGGACTGCCCAATGGATGGTGTAACGGATGGTTGAGTCAGCTTGAGCAAGAAGGTCCCTGGTTCCGCAGGTAACTTCATCGAAGCACACTTTGAAAGGCCATCTGCAATTTCATTCTGAGCTCTCGGGACGTGCTCCATCTGCAGACCTTCAAAGTGTTCTTCAAGCTTCCTCACTTCATCGACATAAGCTTCCATCAAAGGGCTCTGATAACTCTTGTTGACTTGCCGGACCACCAACTGAGAGTCTCCCCGCACAATCAGCTTCCTGATCCCAAGTTCGGCCGCAATCCTGAGGCCGGCGAGCAAGCCTTCATATTCTGCGGTGTTGTTTGTCGCTTGCTCCCTGGGAAAGTGCATCTGGACAACATATTTGAGGTGCTCTCCGGTGGGCGCGATGAGTACCACGCCAGCACCGGCGCCTTGCAGCGAGAAGGCACCATCAAAATACATTACCCATTCACTTGTCGCTTCTTGTACGGGTGCACTTGTTTCCTGGACTTCTTCATCGGGCGTTGGGGTCCACTCAGCTATGAATTCTGCCAAAGCTCGGCTCTGTATAGTTGAAGTACTTTCAAACTTGAGTCCAAAGCTTGACAGCTCCAGTGCCCACTCAACGATCCTGCCTGTTGCTTCTGGGTTGTGCAATATCCTCTTCAGCGGAAAGCGAGTGACCACTGTTATCTCATGGGCTTGGAAGTAATTGCGCAGCTTTCTCGAGGCCATGAGGAGGCCGAAAAGCAACTTTTGCACACTAGAGTATCTCGATCTAGCCCCTTGGAGAAGGGAACTTACGAAATACACCGGGCGCTGCACCATCTTCTTTCGCACTTCATCTTGTTCCTGCGCAGAGTTATCCTTGTCGGGGCCAGAGCTTGCCGGAGCAGCCCCCTGCTTGTCGCTGGATTCGCTTGCCGGTGGTGCTGACTCCTCGTCGGACTCCCTCTCCGCTACTAACGCAGCACTAACCACCTGGTTGGTTGCCGCTAAGTATAGCAACAACTTTTCCTGTGGTCTAGGTGCGACAAGTATTGGAGTGGAGGACAGGTACCGTTTCAAATCCTGCAGCGCCGCCTCCGCTTCCGGAGTCCACTTCATGGGACCTGCCTTCTTCAAGATTTTGAAGAAAGGTAGGGCGCGTTCTGCAGATTTTGAAATGAACCTACTGAGGGCAGCCACACAACCTGCAAGCCTCCTGACATCCTTGACGCGCCTTGGGGCCTCTATCTGCTCAATGGCTTTAATCTTGTCGGGATTGGCTTCAATCCCCCTCTGTGACACAAAGAACCCGAGAAGCTTGCCGCAAGGGACTCCAAAGACGCACTTCTCGGGGTTCAACTTGAGCTGTATTCTGCGCAGGTTCTGAAACGTCTCCTCCAAATCTTGGATCAGGGTTTCCTTGCTCTTGCTCTTCACCACGATGTCATCCATGTAAGCTTCTACATTTCTGTGGATCTGTGGCTCAAAAGCAGTGTATACTACCCTTGCAAAGGTTGAGCCTGCATTCTTCAACCCAAATGGCATGCGTATGAAGCAATAAGTGCCACACGGGGTGATAAATGCAGTCTTCTCTTCATCCTCCTTGGCCATGAAAATCTGATGATAGCCTGAGTATGCATCAAGAAAACAGAGTAGCTCACATCCGGCAGTGGAGTCAACGATCTGGTCAATGCGCGGCAAAGGGAATGGATCCTTGGGACATGCTTTATTCACATCAGTGAAGTCTATACACAGTCTCCATTTCCCATTGGCCTTGCGCACGACGACTGGATTTGCCAACCACGTCGGATGGATCACACCTCTAACTAGGCCTGCTGCTTCTAGCTTCTTGATTTCCTCGTTGATGAATTCTTGGCGCTCCACGGCTTGCTTCCTCACTTTCTGCTTGATGGGCCGCGCATGAGGACAGACAGCAAGCTTGTGCTCAATTACCTTCCTGGGAACACCGGGGATGTCAGATGGTTGCCAGGCAAACACATCGACATTCGCCCGCAGGAAGGCAACGAGCGCGCTTTCCTATTTGCTGTCAAGCGTGGCACTGATGGTGAAGGTACCACCAGTGCCGTCCTCCTTGGCGGACACCTTCTTGGTTGCCGGAGGAGCAGCCATTCCCTTCTTACTCTTGCCGGTGGAGCTCGATGGAACGTCCTCGACGGCAGCGCAGCACTCCGAAGAGGTGTGGTTGCCGGAG
The DNA here is from genome assembly GCA_902687465.1 of Secale cereale. NCBI lineage: Eukaryota > Viridiplantae > Streptophyta > Magnoliopsida > Poales > Poaceae > Secale > Secale cereale. Next base: position 739,256,738 of record LR738713.1, read on the forward strand.
TGGGTCCCAGAGCACTTGCCGGACTTGGTCTTCGTCTTCTTCCCCCCGGGAGCTTCAGCGGCAAGAGTATCCTTCTCGGCTGCAGCTGCCGCATCCCGGTAAATCTTGTCGGCGCAGACAAGCGCATCCTTCTTGTCGCCGTGGACAGTGATGACGCTTATCGGCCCCGGCATCTTGAGTACGTTGTAGGCATAATGGGAAGCTGCCATGAACTTGGCGAGGGCAGGACGGCCAAGTATTCCATTGTAGGGCAATGGAATATCGGCGACGTCAAAAGTGATGCGCTCAGTTCTGAAGTTGAGCTCCCCGCCAAAGGTCACCGGCAGAGTGATCTTTCCCTTGGGCTTGCTCCTTCCCGGGTTGATTCCTTGGAAAGAACCGGTTTCTTCGAGCTCGCCATCTGGAATCTGGAGTTTCTTGATCACAGCAGAGGAGATCAAGCTCAGCCCGGCCCCGCCGTCAACCAACATTTTGGTGACCTTGAGGTTGCGGATGGTGGGAGAAACCAGCATCGGCAAGCACCCGACCGTAGTGGTGCGGTCAGGGTGATCCTCAAGATCAAAAACGATGGGCGTGCTGGACCATTTGAGGAGCCTGCGCGACTCCACGGGCGGCTCCGCTGCATTCACCTCACGCACCCACTGCTTTAGTTGGCGGTGGGAGGTGTGCAGAGAGGCGCCACCGTCGACGCACAGGACCTCCGTGGCCTTCTGGAACTCCTGTTCGCTGTTATCCTCGTCCTCCATGTCTTCGTCGTCGTCCTCTTCGTCCTTGTCGCGGCCCCGGGGAGGTCGATCCCCTTGCCGCTGCTTGGCCTTGCCGCGGCGTCCTCCCCGGCCGTTGAACGGCCGCTTCTTGCTTGTCTCCTCCCCGCCACCTTGGGCCTTCTCCTTGTCGCGCCTCTCGTACTCAGCTTTCTGCTGCTCGACGAGATACTCGACGCGCTTGCAGTTGGAGAGATCGTGACCCTTGGTGCGGTGGATCTTACAGTATTGCTTGTCGGAGCTTCCCAGCTTGTCGGCCGCCGCTACAGGGGCAGGCTCCTTGCCGGAGCCGCCAGCCTGCGCTTGCTTGGCGGGGGCCTCCTTGCCGGTCTTCTCGACGGCAAGCACCTCCTTCTTGCCCTTCCTTCTGTTATTCCGCCGCCGGCTCTTCTTTGCCGGGGCGGCGTCGTCGCAGTCGCTTCCTCCTGCGCCAGCATCCTCCCCGGGGAGTCTCCTCCCCTCTTCCGTGCGTGCGCACTTGTCAGCCAAAGCATAGAGCTCGCTGACATCCCGAATCTTCGTCATCGCCATTTCTTCACGCATGCGGCGGTTACGCACGTTCTGGTGGAACGCGCTGATAACCGCGGCAGGGTGGACATCAGGGATGTTGTGCTGCACGCGGCTGAAGCGTTGGATGTACTTGCGCAGGGTTTCGCCTTCCTTCTGGGCCAGAATATGGAGATCGCTCTCCTGGCCGTGGGGTTTGTGGCCGCCGGTGAAGGCGCCAACAAACTGGTGGCAAAGGTCGGCCCAAGAAGAGATGGAACCTTCCGGCAAGTGCATTAGCCACGAACGGACGTTCGGTTTTAGCACGAGCGGGAAGTAGTTCGCCAAGATCTTCTCGTCGCGCCCCCCGGCAGCTTGCACTGCGATGGTATAGACGCTGAGGAATTCCGAGGGGTGCGTCTTGCCGTCGTACTTCTCCGGTACGTCGGGCTTAAAATTCTTCATGCTGGGCCACTGGACGCGCCGCAGCTCGCGGGTGAACGCAGGGCAGCCTGCCGCGTACGGCAAGTCGCCTGGTTCACCGGGCGCGTGCGCGTCGACAGTGTTCCCAGCTCTCTGGTCTGATTGTCGCCGAGCTTCTCGGCGGCGCTCGATTCTTGTCCGAGCGTCTTCTTGTTGCCGGTCGTCGAGGACCTGGCGCTGGTCCCGACGGGCCCGCGGGTCCGACGAGGCTGTGGAGCCGTCGTCGGCGTTGTTCCGGCGGGGCGGCGTCTTCTGCTTCTGCGGCGGGGAGTGCACGCTTGTCGCACCCCCGGCGGTCTTGTCGCCATCGGCCTTCGTCTTCTCAGCTTGCCGCGGCCGCGAGGCCGACGGTTGCTGTGGAGAATCGTTGTTGGCGAAGGCTATCAGGCTCTGGATGGTGGCCCTCCAGTCTTCGGCCTTGTCTGCCGCTGGAGGGAAGTCGAGGAGCAGTTGCGCTCTTGCGAGCGCTTCTGCCGGAGTGGAGGGGAACGCGGGCGAGCGGTGCGAGGAGCGGGATACGCTCGGACTTCTAATGGCGTTAGAAGGAGCGGGGTCCCGCGCCGGCGCCTTCGCTTTGCTTGTGCCCGGACGGGGGTCCGGGGCGTCCCGCGAGCCTCCGGTTTGGCCTTGTCCCAGCAAGCGGATGCCACCTCCCGTGACATGGCGCTGCTGGGTCGTTGTGTGCTGGGAGGGACGCGGTGCGTCCACGGAGACCGAGGTTCGGTCGTCCGTTCTGTTCTTGGATCTAGTGGCGCCGTGAGTGTCCTCGCCGGCGGCCACTCCTCCGCCGCCGCATCGCCCCTCTCCAAGACAGGAAGAAGCCGGCCTGGGAGTACGGCGGCCCGGCGGATATAATGAGGCTGCGCCCCGGGCTCAACTTCAACTTCACGACGCTGGAGCTGAAGGGGATGGTCCGGGAACTCTTCAAGTATGACCCGGCACACCCTGAGTGGTTCCGAGCTCCCCGGGGCGTGGTGCCGCTCTGCATCAGCACAGTCCGGGATCGTCTCCTCGCCATGATGCCCGCATGCGATTCGCACGGCGTGGACCGCACGTGGATTGCGCCCAAGCCCATCGACGTCCTCAACTTCTACGACAACCTCGTGGAGGTGGCGAAGAACAAGAATGACATCAAGGAGCACACACGGGACACCACCGACCAGGAGATTGCCTATATGGCTTCTCGGGCTGAAGAGGCCGCTGCGGCTGCAGCGGCATGAGATTTTGGGTACACGCCTGCTGAGGCGGAAGCTGCGGATGCGTCCAGCCAGGCGGAGGAGGCGGAGATCCGCAGACTGCTGCAACTCCCTCCCGACGCGCTTGCCGGGGTCCCCTCCTTGAGGCACTCCGGGATCCACGGAATCGTGGCCGAGGCCGCGGCGATGGAGGGTGCCGCCGGAGGGAACAGAGGCGCCGCGAGGAGTGGGGGCGCCGGAGGGAGCGGAGGAGCCAAGGGGAAAGAGGCCGCAACGCAGGGTGCTGGACCCAGTGGGCCGGCCGGGGAAGAGGAGGAGGAGGAGGCCGAGGACTCCGGCGGATCCACGGAGCTCTACGCCGACGACCTCTCCTCATCGGAGAGCTCCCCGCCCCCGGCAAGCCCAAGGCAGTCTCCACCGAAGCGTCTCCGCAAGTCGGCGACGGGAGAGAGGGCGCAAGCGCCCCGGCAACAACCAGCTCGCCGGGCAACTCCCCGGGGGAGCCAAGCTGCGCCGGGGGCAACCGGCGCACCAGCCACAGCAGAGGCGGCCCGCGCGCGGGCCACGACGGAGGCGCCTCGCAGGCCGGCGTCGAGCCGACAGGGGTCTTCTCGGAGCGGAGCAACGGCTCCGCCCGCTCCTCGGGCGCCGGCTACCACAGGGGCTGGGTCTTCGCAGCCCCCAGCCCCGGGGACCACCAAGCGCGCGAGGGAATCTTCGTCTTCCGCTCCTCGCGCCGACGCGCCCACGGTGGAGTACGACTTCTCCGCCCTGAGCGAGGACGACGAGGAGGACCAGGAGTAAGGATCCAGGGTCTTACACCTTCTCGAGTTTTGTCTTGATTATTGTTGACGCTGACTTTGTTTGCTGCTTTGATTTCAGGACCTTGGTTCAGCGCGCGGCGAAGAAGGCCAAGGCGCCTGTGGTCGAGGTCGCGGAAGACTCGGCCACCGCGGCAACAGGGGATGTGCCGGAGCCAACCCTGCCGGACCCAAGCGCTGCTCCGAGGAGCAGCCCCCAGCGCAGCCCCCAGCGTAAGTCTGGGGTCCATCCTTCCGCTTATCGGGATGCGCTTAGGGATTTTGTCTTCTTTCAACATCTTGATGTTTCTTGTCTTTTCTTGTGCAGAGGTGGAGCCGCAGCGGCAGGAGCGCCCGGAGACTGTCATCGAGGAGCCGCAGGCCCCGCCGTCCCCGCCAAGGCCGAACTCTCCGGCAAGGGAGAGCGCTCCGCCAAGGGCGGGTACTCCGCCAAGGCAGAGTACCCCGCCAAGGGCGAGCAGCCCGGCGAGGGCGGCCACTCCGCCAAGGCAGAGCTCCCCGGCGAGGGAGCCCGCCGCTGAGGACGTCCGCCAAGGTATGTCTTGTAGTTTGTCTTCTTGGCTTTGTCTCTTTTTGAATATTTGCTTGAACTTCTTTTTCTTCTTCTTCTAGATCTTCCTCCTCCCGAGCCGATGGAGACGGAAGTCATCAACATCGATGAGGAGGAGGGCGCGCAGGGCGGCGGCGGCGATGCCCCTGTCGCCGAGGACACAGCGAGGGCTGCCGAGCCGGCCGCGCAGGAGACCGCTCCGGCTGCGGACGCAGCGGCCGGGGAGGGGGACGGCGACCGCACCGCCGACCCGGAGGCGGCGGGAGCATCAAGTGCTGCGCCGGCCGCCGACCCCTCCGCCAGCAAGGAGCAGGGCTACTACCTTGAGGCCCCCAACGGCGTCTTCATCCAGATGCCTTGGGGGTCTTCATCGCGAGCTCCCGCGGAGGGCGAGGCGTTTGACGGAGAAGTCCTCGCCTCCGCGGGTCTTAAGATCGTCGAGGCGCCCGGCGGGAGCGAAGGGCCCGAGGAGGAGAAGCTGCTCCACCAGCTCCTGGCCCTTTACCGGGCCAGGCAGGCGAAGCTTGCCTCCCGGGAAGCCCTTGCCGCCAAGGC